>VZZY01018354.1:195758-224798 GCA_013400335.1 Eurystomus gularis
TCTCTCCACCCCGACTCACCGACATCACCGTCTCCATCGCTTCCAACGTCCCGTCCCCAACGGGAGGGTCTGCTCCGACAGGACAAGGAGGAATGGGTTTAAACTAAAGGAGAGTAGATTTAAACTAAGGGAGGAAAGAGACTAGATATGAGAAAGAAATTTTTTACAATGAGGCAACAACTGGCACAGGTTGCCCAGAGAGGTGATAGAAGCTCCATCCTTGGAAACATTCCAGGTGAGGCTGGATGGGGCTCTGAGCAACCTGATCGAGTTGAAGATCCCGCTGCTTACTGCATGGGGGTTGGACTAGATGACCTTTAAAGGTCCCTCCCAACCCAAACCATTCTGGATTCCATGATCCTTCCACCCTGCCCTTTCCCTTGACCCTGCCAGCCCAACCCCACCACCACCCATCCGCTCCTGCCTGCCCCAACAGCCTTTAATCCCCACCACCCACACTGCTGTAACCACAGCCCTCCCCCTGTGGACAGCACCTTCTTGGAGATCCCAGCATATAGGCTTTCTCCTCAACCACTGCAGGACAAGCGAGAGGATCATGTCTGGTCTGGAGATAGTGGTGATCTTCCTAGGATACTGCTACCTTCAGCTGGCTTGAATCTGTCAGCTTTTTGTCCTGCAATAAGCCTAAGGAGAGGGAGGCTTGCGAGGGTTAATCCTGCCAGTTTGTTTATCTGAAACAGACCTGGAAAGAGGAAACCTTGCCCTTCTGGAAGTGCTGCTTGAATGGTGTTAGGATATCTTACAGAGGATGTACTGCAAAAGTTTCAGTCAGCTTTAGTTAATTGCATAGTTTGTAAATTGTTTCTATAACTAAATTGTTATATGGATTCTAAATCTAAACTAAACAACTAAACAATTCTCAACAACTAACAATTCTAAACGAAATTGTTTCCATACTTCCATTCTACCTCTCTTCAGGCTATCATTGCACCAGATTTGGGGATTGCCCTTTCACGTGGCTGTTGGAGACAGAAGCAAAACCATTTATAGTTCAGACAGCAGAGTGCTGTGGTCAGATACCAGCAGGCTGCAAGCACAAAAAAACCCCAACTCCTTGGAGCTGGTGAAGGTTGTAGAGTTGTGCTGGCTTCAGAACACAGCAGCTGTAGCTGCAGGTGTGGTGCTTGCTACATGCTGAAATGCTAACGTGCCTTTTCCTTCTTGGGGAAAGACTGGAAACAAGCAGCGTTGCTGGAATCCAGCACAGCAGCAGCAGCAGATTTGCCCCAGGGTCCTATGGCTTGGAAACACCCAGAGGGAAGTTTAATCTGAGCTGTGGGAGGGTTGTGAGGCTGCTCCTTTCCAGCTGATGGGTGCTGCGCACAGGCTTCTGCCCACGGCTCTGTCCCAGCACGGGCTCCTTGGGCATTCCCTGCTCCCCGTGACCACGTGTATCTCTCTGCCAGCTTCCATCAATGAAGATGAGCAGGGCATCATCCCACGAGCCATGGCCGAAACCTTCAGGCTCATCGATGAGAATGACCTAATCGACTACATGGTCCGAGTGTCCTACCTGGAAGTGTACAAGGAGGAGTTTCGAGACTTGCTACAGGTGGATACAGCCAGCAAAGACATCCAGATCCGGGAGGATGACAAGGGGAACATTGGTACGTGTGGCAGCACATGGGCTTCCTTTTTTCCCCATGCCAGGGTTGGGTTATCCGCCCCTAAGGGCAGCCAGGTCCTCTCCTTCCATCCCTCTCCTGCAGCAGATTGCTGTGCTTCGTCCTGTTTGGTGTGCGCTTGACACGGTACAGGCAGGGTGACAGCACCAGACTGTGCAGAGGAGCCATGTCCTTGGGCACCTCATCCCTCCCAGCCACAGCTCTGTTTGCCGTTGCAGTGCTCTGCGGTGTGAAGGAGACAGAAGTGGAAGGGCTGGACGAGGTGCTGAGCCTGCTGGAGATGGGGAACGCAGCCAAACACACAGGAGCTACTCACATCAACAGGCAGTCGAGCCGCTCGCACACCATCTTCACGGTGACCATGGAACAGCGCCGTGGGGCTGGCCGCTTCCCCCTGCACCACCACCACCCCTCTGTCCCTGCCTCAGGCCAGGTCTTAGTTTCCAAATTTCACTTTGTGGATCTGGCAGGCTCAGAGCGCATTGTGAAAACGGGAAACACGGGGGAGAGGCTGAAGGAGAGTATCCAGATCAACAGTGGCCTCCTGGCCTTGGGCAATGTCATCAGTGCCTTGGGAGACCCTCGGAGGAAGAGCAGCCACATCCCTTACAGGGACTCCAAAATCACCAGGTACAGCTGGGACCAGGACCCCCACACTCTGCACATCTCATGGGCTCTTGTCCCAGCAGGAGTGGGGTGTGATGCTTCTCTTCACTTTTCTCATGTCCAGCCTGCCAGGTTGGGTGGCAGAGTCCCCAGGCTGGTCAAGAGGAGCTTGCATGGCCAGTTGTCCCTTCTGCTTTCATACCAGAGCTCTCAGACTGACTGCTTGATGGGATAGGGCCCAGTTGACCCACTGTGCCTCCTGGCAGTTTAACAGGTCTGCTCTCTATGGGGGTTTTCCTGGAGGGAAGCTTGAGGAACAGTGAGGCCAGGATAAAAACGATGGACTAGCTCGTCACAGTGCTGCTGAAGACAAGCCTTGCTTTCAGTTATGCTGCCAAGGCTGAGATGGGGTGTCAGCACGGATTATCCTGCTCCGTCTTGCCTGGCAGCGAATACAGCCCACTTCCGTAGGCTTGTTTGATGGTCTGCAGTTAGTTTTTAGGTCAAGCAGGTGGTCTTTGCAGTCACTAGCAGGTTCCCCTGCAGGTACCTAGCAGTGATCGCAGGGTCGGGGAGCTCCCAGCATTGGGAATTATTCGGATGGCAACTTGCCATAGTGCAAACAGTTACTCCTCTGTTTAATGATTCTGCACACTTCACTAGTGCTGAACTGGCCACAGAGTGAGCATATAACAATAATTGCATTATTTTGAATTTCAGCTATTTTAATCGCTGTGCTCTTCCCTAGGATCCTGAAAGACTCTCTGGGGGGGAATGCCCAGACTGTGATGATAGCCTGTGTCAGCCCATCCTCCTCTGACTTCGATGAGAGCCTCAACACACTCAACTATGCCAGCCGGGCTCAAAACATCCAGAACAAGGCCGTGGTGAACTGCCGCAAGGAGACGGAGAACGTCGAAGAGCTTCACCAGCAGATAAAGAACCTGCAGAAGGCGCTGGAACAGCGGCACCGCTCTGAGACCCGTATCATCAACCGTTCAGCCACTGCCAAACGATGCACGCCGGACCCCACGGCTCGGCTGCTGGCTGAGTGCGCGCATTACCGGACCTGCACCGATGCCGCGTACCGGCTGCTGCTGGAGCTGCAGGAGGACAGTAACCTGACAGTGGAGCAGATCCTGCGGGTTAAGGAGTGGTTGTGCACGGTGGAGAGCGAGAGGAGTGAGCTGACCTCAGCCGGGCTGGATAGCGGCATCGAGAGCACCTCGGCAGAAGACCAGAGCCCCGAGGCACAAGGCTCAAAGCTGGCAAAAGCCCAGGTAATGGCTGGGGTGGTTTAGCTCTGAGGTAGGGTTCATCTGATGGCCCCTCAGTACATTATGTTGGAAGGATCAGGAGAGGGAGAGGTGAAGCAGCCTGGCCGAGAGGCTGGAAGGAGGCAGAATGACGTGGTCCTCGAAGCAGGCAGGGAGAAGTTGGATTCAGCTGCGGCCGAGAGATTTCTTTTGCAGGAAAAATCTGGGTCTGCAGAGCTGCTGTGCCTTTGCAGAGTCCAGCATGGGAAGGAAAGGAAGAAAGTGGATGCTGATGCTGCCTCTCTTATTTTGGGGGGCAGGTGAACACTGAGAAGGGCTGTGAGTGCATCAAAGACGAATTGGTGGCCAAACTGCAGAAGCAAGTGGAGCGCCTGGAGGAGGAGAACCGTGATTTCCTGGCTGCCCTGGAGGATGCCATGGAACAGTATAAGCTGCAGGTATTTCTGGGCTCTGCTGGCTTCGTAGAGAGCTGCCCCCTCCTCCTGTTCCTCTCCAGGAGAGCACAGCTCCACTTTTGGGATCCTCTGCAGCAGGTCTGGGATCCATGTATACATAACCACATTTTTCTCATTGCTTCCTAGAGCGACAAGCTGCAGGAGCAGCAGGATAAGATCTCAGAGCTGCATGTGCGCTTGGAGATGGCAATGCCAAACCTATGTGTGCCAGAACTGCTGGAAAATGTTCACCTGGTGACTGCTGCCCAGAGACCTCACACGGCCCCACTGGATGCTGCCCCATCCCACGGCCTCAGCGGGGTTCCCTCAGGGCTCCTTTCCACTGAGCAGAGTGAAAGAGCCCTTTGCAGGAAGGTGAGAGTGCAGGTCTGTGCCACTGAGGAGCTGCTGCCTTTTCACTTGGATGTTCTCCACTGTAGGAACTGCTTTTTCCCCACTTTTGAACATGAACCTTGCAGAGGTGTAGGCCAGAGGACTGCGCTCAGCATTCGCATCCAGAGAGATTCACAACTCTGGCAAAACCAGCCCAGCTTCAAAACCAAAGCTTTTATTTCAGTGTTACAGGCAGGTCCCAGATTGCTCAGCGTCTGAGCAGCAGAAGGCAGGAGGGCAGGCAGCTGGGTCTAGCAACGCCTCAGTCTTCCTGAAAACACATTCAACTCCATTTTGTTGCTTTTCTTTGTGTCTAGTGGTGATACCAGCTGACGCTTTTTCTAACACAGCATGTTTCCTTTCTTTCCAATTCTCTGCTCCAGCAGCTTGACACCAACTCCTCATCCTTCCAGGAGGAAGACGTGGCAGGCTGGCAACTGAACCACATGCAATGCCTGACCGGCAATCCAGAGATCAAAGCCGTGGTGCTGAGCAGGGAGCTCAGCCAGGACTTGGAGAAGCCAGCAGAGCTGTCCTCAGAAGAGGATGAGGAGTGGGAACAGAAACGGTCCCTGTCCCAGCGCCGGTGAGTTGAAGCAGCCCTGGCACTGCGCAGTGCCCTGTCCCACCTTTCCAGCTCAGCTCTCAAGTAGGGTGCAGAAGCAAACACTGCCTCTGGAGACAGTGATTCTGCCAAGACAGCTGCCTGCTTGCTGGGGAGCCAATTACCATCTTTCCTGACCACAGCTACTGTTTCTATCTCCTTTTGAAGCCTGTGGATCACAAGGGTCCTTACTGGGAGCAGCTGTGGCAGTACCCAAACCCAACTGATTAATTTGTTGCTCCTTCTAGAAACAGGATCCAAAGCTGGAGCAAGAAAGAGATCTGCAAGTTGAGTGAGGAGACAAGTGGAGGCAATGCCCAGTTGATTCAGGAGGAGCAGCTGGAGCTGTCAAAAGGCAAGTAGCAACCATAAGTTGCTGGACATCTTCCTCAGGCTGGCGGTGCTTCATTGGGTGCTGCCATTGTCCCAGCTAGATGAGCCCAGAGAACAAAAATGGAGCAGATGACAGTTTAACTACTTTTGTTAAGGAGAAACTTGAACTTCTGGGGTCTGACAGGAGCTACATGTGTTGGTGGAAGCTTTGGGTGACTGGGCTATGCTGTGCCAGACCTTGGCTATTAATCTGAGATTGGATTGTACTTCTGTTACCTGGCTACTAGGATAGGACCTTCCTTACCTGGAAATCTGTGTTGCAGAGGTCTGCAGGAGGCAGGAGCCGCTGCTCAGTCCCTGGGACCGCCTGCCAGGGAAGGCTTCTGAGTGGAGGCTGGTGCAGGCACAGCAGAAGATCCGAGAGCTGGCCATCAACATCCGCATGAAGGAAGAGCTGATCACGGAGCTCATTAAGACAGGTGCAGAGCTGCTGGCAGGCATACGCACGCGTTCCCCATGAAATCTTCTCCTAGTCATGATGCTCGGTCTCTACTCCCATCTTCATCTTCTCTTCCTGTGTTGCTTGTGCTCAGTCCCTTCTCCTGTAGGCAGTAGAGCCCTGCTTCTCCATCCCTCCAGCTGAGACCCTTCCCTAAAGCAGCTGAGGGAAAGGAAGCATTCAGTCTCCCTAGCAAAAAAATACCTGGGGAGAAAGAGGAAGGGTCTGTCCCTCAGCAAGATCTTGGCTGTGAGGGAAGGGGGCCTGGAGGTCATGGCAGAGCGGGGCTGTGTTGCAGGCAAGGATGCCCAGGCTCTGAACAAGCAGTACTGCCAGAAGATCAGCGAGCTGGAGCAGGAGGCAGAGCAGGTGCGGGCAGAGCTGAGCGACAGCCAGAAGCAGCTTCAGGAGCTGGAGAGCAAAGAGCCGTGGGACCCCGGGGAGAAGCGCAAGCTGCAGGAGTACCGCACACGCGTGGCAGCCGCACAGAGCAAGGCTCAGGTGAGTGGGAAGGGCTCTGCCTACCTAGGGAGGTGGGCAGGGGCAGAACTGGGGGCATCTCTGCAAAGAGCACGGGGAGACACCGAGCCCAAGGGCAGCTTCCACCCTCCGGCAGGTTCTCTGCAAGAAGAAGCAGGCGACAGAGAGACTGGTGTCGCTCTCCGCCCAGAGCGAGAAGCGAGTGCAGGAGCTGGAGAGGAACATTCAGCTGATGCGGCGGCAGCAGGGCCAGCTGCAGCGGCGGCTGCGGGAGGAGAGCGAGCAGAAACGGCGGCTGGAGTCAGAGGTGAATAAGCGGCAGCACCGAGTCAAGGTAGGTACAGGCCAGAGCAGTTGCGCTGCTGCAGTATTTGGGAGGATGATGATGGGAGGGCTCTGGAAGCTGCTTGGCAGGCCAGGGTAGCTCTGTTGGGGTCTGTGATTGGCTTGAAGAGAGGATTTTTTAAGAGAACATAACCTGTTTCCCAGGGCATGCTCACAAACGCTCTTTTCCATACAGGAACTGGAACTGAAGCATGAGCAACACCAGAAAATCCTGCGCATCAAAACAGAGGAAATTGCAGCTTTCCAGAGGAAGCGGCGGAGTGGCAGCAACGGCTCCGTGATCAGCCTGGAGCAGCAGCAGGTACAGGCAGAGCAAGCCTCTCTCCTCTTTCAAAGGGGACTGCATAGCAGACCACAGGCAGGGAGACAGAGGAGACCTGCAAGCAGGGACCTCAGCCTAAGAGGGGACATAGCCCATCCTGCCCTTGAGAAGCACAGTCCATACAGTCACTTGCATCTAGTAGTAGAGGGCTTAGATCTTGCCTTACCCCTAGGACCACGATCTCTTCTAAGTCCTGGCATTGGTAAAGAAGCTGTGAAATTCTGTCTGCCAACAGAAGTGGGGCAGGAGATGCAGCTCCCAAGGACTCCTTGGCAGCTGTGGATTTAGCTCAGCTCTGCCTCTTAGAGCAGCTGGAAGGATAAAACCAGCGAAGTCCGGGCTATAGGGGTTGGCAGAGATGGACTCAAGACACTTTCTCTTATCTCAACCCCACTGCTATTTAGTCTAGCGGTCCTGGGCATTGCTGCTGCTGTCTGCATGCATGCACAAGCCCTTTGCCTCTCCCTCCATCAGAAAATTGAGGAACAGAAGAAGTGGCTGGATATGGAAATGGATAAAGTTCTTGAGCAGCGCCGGGCCCTGGATGAGCTAGAAGATGAGCTAAGGAAGCGGGAAACTATCGTAGCCAAAAAGGAAGCCCTGCTGCAGGAGAAGAACGGCCTGGAGAGCAAACGGCTGCGCTCCAGCCAGGTAGGACAAGACTGTGACACCTCGAGCCCTTGCTTGATTTCCAGCAGAGGTGGGAGGCTAGAACAGGTCGGGGGCACCTGGGTGCCATCATGGGCCTGGCAGAGAGCTGCAGGCCAGGATGAGGTGGTGTTGGAAAGTGGGTAGCAAATATGCCTCTACAGGAGAACCTGCTTGTGCTGTGCCTCTGAGCTAGTGGGTTTGATAGCCCATGGCTTATGTGTGTGTGGGGTCACTTGACTTATGGAGGGAGCAGAAAGGAGCTGAGGGCCTGACTTGTCTTTAGATCAGATCTTCCTTGAGCATCTTCTGCTGCAGGCCCTGACGGATGACATAGTGCGGGTGTCCAGCCGCCTGGAGCACCTGGAAAAGGAGCTCACTGAGAAGAATGGGCAGCTGCGTCATGGCAGTGCCCATGACCAGCAGCAGATCCGCCAGGAGATCAACAGCCTGCGCCAGGAGAAGGACCAGCTACTCAAACAGAGGTTGGAGCTCGACAACAAGCTGCGTCAAGGCACCCTGCTGTCCCCAGAGGTACCTCTTCTTGGGCTGGGCTGCTCTGCTTGCAAAATCATGAGGTAGTAAGAGAGAAATAAAAGACCTGAGTGTGGGGTCATGAGCAGATGCTCCTCCCTGTCCCCAGACTATGTGTATCCATCACAACTTCTAGCCAGAACTATTGAGATTACAAGGGAGGTTAAGGCAGGGTGAGACAGCAAACCTTTTGCTCCCTGGTAACTGCAGCTCTGCCCTGGCAGGAAGAACGAATCTTGTTCCAGCTGGACGAGGCAATCGAAGCTCTGGATGCAGCCATTGAGTACAAGAATGAGTCCATCACATGCAGGCAACGAGTCCTGCGGGCCTCAGCCAGCCTGCTGTCCCAGTGTGAAATGAACCTCATGGCCAAGCTCAGCTATCTCTCCTCCTCTGAAACCCGAGCTCTGCTCTGCAAATACTTTGACAAGGTGAGACAAAACTACCCTCTGTGCTGGTGGGAGCTGTAGTATCTGACCAAACTCTTGTTCTCCTTGGTTTCAAGCTTCCTCCCTGACGCCTACTATACTTTTGCCCTGTAAAGTCAGGCCAGAAAGCTACAGCACCATGATCTCTACCTGTCCCAACACCTGGCAGAGGAACTTAGCTAGTCATAGGACACATGGCTCCCTGTGGTGGCTCTGCCATGTCAGCGCCGCCACACATTGCTCTTCCCTCCATGAGGCATCTGTGACATCCCAGAACTACTAACCTTCATATGCTGTACCAAAAACCTAACTTGATCAGGCTCGGTGGGGCAGGAAAGCTTCTAGGCTCCAAAGGAGTTGAGATGTTTCTTGCTTTTGGGCCCTGGCCAGGTGGTGACACTGCGAGAAGATCAGCACAGGCAGCACATTGCCTTCTCGGAGCTGGAGATGCAGCTGGAGGAGCAGCAGCAGCTGGTGTACTGGCTGGAGGCGGCCGTGGAGCGCCAGCGCCTGGAGATGGACCGTCAGCTCACCCTGCAGCAGAAGGAGCATGAGCAGAACATGCAGTTACTGCTCCAGCAGAGCCGTGGTAACCACCCTGCTCCTGAAACCGGCAGCAGTGGCACTGCTTTGGTCTTTCACAGGACTTGCAGCCTGAAATGACCTTCTTTTTCTTTGCAGAGCACATGGATGAGGGGCTGGCCAGCAGCAAGCTGCAGTATGAGGCAAGGATTCAGGTGCTGGAAAAGGAACTGAGTCGTTTTATGTGGGCAAACCAGGAGCTGAACCAGAGGCTGAATAACATGAACCTCCATCCTGGGCAGACCAAAGGTGAGAGTAAACCCAGGCTGGGGCTTTGCCATTCCTCCCAAGTTACAAGGAAGGGAGTTTTAATTCCTTTCCCTGGCAACAAGAGCTTGGAGCAGGATCAGGAGCAAGATGGGTGCAGGTCATTGCTGGCCTTGAGCAAGTGCTCTACAGGCAGATTTTGATGAGGAAAGTGGAGATCCTGATACTAATCTCACTGTACCCCCCGATCTTTCCCAGCAGGAATGGAGAGAAGCATTCACGGGGCTGGGGACAGAGCTCCCCTTGCGCTCGGGACCTGCGAGGACTCCAGCCTTGGGGAACAGCCAGTGCCTCTGGCCGTCACTGAGGAAGGCCATCGAGTCAGGGATGAGAGCAGGGACCTGGTGCACGCCCCTTTGCCATCAACGTGGAGACGTTCCTCCTTGCCCAACGACAGCCCCGGGGACCCTCGGCAGAGGGATCCTGAACACTTGTCAAGAGCTGGGCAGCCCCACGAGGTGCATCCACCACGGATCCTGGCTCCTGCCTCCAAGCCCCGCCGGGAGCTGCGCAAAGCCAGCCTGAACATGACCCCAGTGCCTTACCACCCAGCAATGATAGACGTGAGGAAAAACCCACTCTAGACATAGGCTTAACACTTACCTGGCACAGGGCAGGGAGGAGCAGATAGTGCTGATGGGGGCTTTAAGAGCCCTTCTGCCCCACAAGCCAGCCTGGCTACAAACCTGTTACATTTCAGAGGCCTAAGGAAAAGGAAGAAAAAGACATGACTTTTCATTGTAATGGAAATAACCATCAGCCTACATGCCCCACACTGCTGCCAGTCCAGACAGCACCAACTGGACACCTTTTCTCCTGTGTCCTCAGCAGCTCAAACACTGGGAATGGGGGATACCTTCCACCCCAGTCTCTAACACTACAAATGTGTTTACAGTTTGGAAACCTCTGCTGTGGGGCTTGCTCAGCCCTCGCAGCCTCAGAGGAAGATCTGCAGTCCTGCAGAACATGTACATAGATTTTTGTAGTAACTTTGGTTTTTTTACATTTCTACTGTAACTTTTCTAATAAAGCCAAGTGAGTTTTATGAAGCAGTCACTTGTCAGAGGCTCCTGTTGTCACTCTGGGTATGTAGGAAAGTTCTATTTAAACCTCACTGCTGCTGTCACAGTGTTGCCTTAAGTCCCTGCTTTGTAAGTGCTCAGTCAGAGCTGGTAGGCTTCCTACATTGAGGTGCTGCAGGAAAAGAATCTCCAGACAGCAGCACAGTTGTCTGAAGCACCAGGATAAAAGCAGCTCTGGTTCAGTGTTATTTCCTGCTCCAGCCCATAACCTTCTTAGTCTTAGGAAAACTGCCAGTGTGGATGTAAGGGAGAAAATACAATCCTGCAACTTATCACCGACACCATCCACGTCAGGAAGGGGGACCCAAGTTTAACTCAAAAAACAAGAACTTAAAGTCCAGGTACCTGCTTTAACAAGTGCAGAGGAAAGGGGGGAGAATGGGAGCTTGGCTACCTGACTCCAAAAGCAAGCCACTGCTCCAGTCTGAAATCATGAATAACACAGCTACAACCACCATTTGAGGAGCAACATACATTCAGTTAGAAGCCAGCATCCAAAGTGCAAACCACCTGATCCTCCTCCTACATACTTGGATCTTGCCTGTAGGGTTGTGGCTTTAAGGGGGGACATTACTGAGGGCTCTGGGTGTAGCTGAGCTGCACAAGATTTAAGTTCAGAGACTTTAGTTTCTGCTGTTGAAAACAAAGATCTTTAGTAGGGAAAAGAGGAATCCATCCTACTTGGAAGTAAGTAGTAGTCTTGCAGCTCCACGCTTGTGTATCAATCCACATCATTGAAGCAAGTGCACCCCCTCCCACAAGCAAGACCATCGGTAAGCACACCATTCCTCCCCTCTTGGCAGAGGGAAACCATCAGCTTTCCTGCAACAAGTTCTTTTCAGTACCAACTAGCCCCTCAAAGCCACGTAACAAAATTCTCCACTGTCACACCTGGTTTCAGGATGACCCCTCACTACCTTCATAGCTCTGATATCTTTCCCTCCTCTGTACTCTTTTGACATTTGTCAAGTATTCTGAGTAATGTGCTCATTAATCCATCAGAGTTAATCTGCTTGTTAATTTTCCCACTAAGCTGTGGCAAACTGGATGCGACTAACAGAGGGATCCAGTCAGTATCAGGACAATACAGAGCAGGAGAATGCAGCTTGTGTTGCACCCACTCAGCTCCAGCATCCTTCCTGCAGCCCCAGTCCCTCGCCCCTCACTTGTGCTAAAGGCAGACCTCTGATTAATAACACAATGAAAATTCACATCAGTTTATTGTACAAGAAAGCTGTAGAAAAGTGACAATTCTCCCTCTTCACCTAGAATTGAACTTTCACTGCAGAACACAGCTACCACAGGGCAGAAGTGCTAGAAAAACCAAGCTAGGCTTTGGATGGATGGAGAGATGCAGTAATTCAGGCTGGAAAAACAACTTTTAGAGTGGTCCTTATTTCCATTGTCATGTGCTTGCATCCAGTCTCCCACCAACACCAGACAGCTCCAGTCTAGCACCAGGTCCTTGTTAAAAAGCATGTTGTACAGCTGAGAAGTTTCCCATACTGTTCAGGCTCCAAACTTCAGCTGAGCAGCTTTTTCCGTGAGTAAGTCCTACTAAGGGGACGCTTCCTGGAAGCCATGATGTGGAATGGAGACAGCTCCTGGTTGGCGGTAACTTGGAAGGCATCAGATTCCTCTTCTACAAAATGGAAAGAAGAAATTAAAGCCAGTTTGCTAAAGTTTACTGGTGACTCCAAGAAGCCAAATACCAATTGGAAACAACAAGAACAGTAAACTGCACTTCCTACTAAGCCACTTGCTTCACTGCTACCTCCCCTTCCTCCCAAACTTCCAAGTTCATGCCAAGTTTCTTGGAAACGTGCGAGATGGAGACACTGAAAACAGAAGTGGCAGATAGAGCCACAGGCTGTCTGCACAAGCACCAGTTCCCAGCAGAGTACACTTTTGTTCTCATGTAGTTGCAGGCAGGCAGATGTCACATCTAGCCTGCTGAAGCCCAGCGTTTCCTCACAGCACAGGGGTTACCTTGAGCATGCTTCCTCCGGGATGGTGGCGTCTGTCCCTGGCACAGCAGCGGAGACTGGGTCAGTGCTAGGAGGCTGCTAGCAGAGAGCACTCTCTTCACAGGTGGAGTTGAGCCTGCAGAAGCACAGTGAGATGCTGCAGCAAGCTCAACTCAAGAGTGTTTGCAGGTAAGTCTCATACACAGCCTTTATTCTACCACCAAACTTCCATCAGTACAAGTGATACTTTGAATTTAGCTGAAAAAAATCTAAGCTGGCACAGGGGGTTTCAGGCACCAGGAAAGGTAAATTAAAGTGTATTTTATTTTCTTAGGTGGTTTAGTAGAAAAGTGTTTCATTCATATTAAACAGTTACTCTTCAGTTAACTCATCTGGAAGAAAAAACTGTTACAACCATGACAGTCTGTAAATACAAAACCAAGGTCTGTAGGTACAGAAAATCTTACAGGACCAACTTAATACTAAACACCACTATTATGTCATGTCCCGAAGTTGCTTTAAAGTTTGCTCATTTTCCTCAGTGATACATCCAGAATAAGACACTGCCTCTGTATATAAACCTTTCCTTGCAAGAGGAAACAGACACAAACTTACTGATTGCTTCAGGGCATGCAATTACTATAGAACAGCATCTGTCCCAGCCGCCTATAAAGTGCAATTTCTATAAGGATACTGGGTGAAATATTTGAAATTCGAGGCCTTGCTTACAGAGCTCAGACAGCCTGTTTCACCAAGGTCACATGAATCATCAGTGCACACCACAAAAGCAAGAGGTAGTTTAAACTTAAATACCTACCAATACCTTACTGCTAGCAGGGTGATCATTTGATACTCACTTCCAACAGGCCTGCCACCACAGGCAGACCAGAATTGGAGCACCAATAAATACCAGCATCCAAAGGACTAACCCCCTTCAAGGCTCCAGTCTATACTGGAGCAGCCAAGCCTTAGCCTTAAGGCAGCTGGCTTTGCTGCTGGACAGAAACAGCTAATGGCATCCACACAAACCCAAATTGTCAGTTGGATGAAATTGGAATCCTCCTTCCCCAAGTTCTCAAACTTTCCTTTTAATTCCTCCAGCCTCCTGCTCTTTCATATTTCTCTGATCTCTCTCCCATCATTAATAGCCCGGTAAACTCCTCACATCCAGTCTGCCTCTCCACATAATTAAACTTCCATATCATTTACAACCCGCTCACCTCCTCCACCCCATTCTCCGTCAGACAGAAAACAACTTTTCTTGTTTTTGTCAACCACACATTTTAAACCATCTGAATTTCAATGTAGTGTACTCATGTCACTTAATTACCTGGCAAAAGGAAGACATCATCATCCCCTAAACAACTGCGCCGCTCAGGAGTTATGAGCGCACATGCTAGTGGTTTCTCCAGAAGTACAGAGTCCATCCTTGATTTGCTTCCATTGCCCTCAGCTGTGCAGAAGCCAGTGAGATCCAAGTTACACTTATCAGTGCAAGACCTCTTGGCATCGTGATTCTCCTCCTTTTCTGGTGATAGATATGTAAAGACCCGCTTCCGAGATTTCAAGCCAAAAGTTCCCATGGCAGAGTCCTCGTCAGCCCTGGGTTCAGAGTCACTAGGAGATGCCTGATCCTGAAGCTTGTAAATCCCTTCCAGTTCAAATTCCCCAAGAGTATTTATTACTTTGCTGCTGCAGTGCTCTGAGATCTTCATCTCTCCTTCTCTGCCTGTTGACATTCTCTTCTGTTCCTCAGCATTCTTCTCACTTTGACTACAGCTAGCATTGGCAACGCTAGCTGCTGCTCTCTTTCTCCGAGGCCAATCATTGATAGCATCAGGGGTAGTCTTCCCCTTCTGCTTTGGGGAAGGTGTCCGGAAAAATCCTGCTTCTAAGGGGGATGGGGAGGTGGTGTTAGAGGCACAGCTTGTGGGAGTGTAAGACTGGCATATGTAGGTCTGTCCTCCACCTTTCCCAGGTGTACTGTGGAAAGAACGGAAGCAGGATGGTGAAACACAGGCAGCTGCTGGTTTTCCAGGGTGCTGGCTACACCAAGTCATAGCAAGGTCACCAAAGGGGCTTTCTGCTCCCTTGGGTTTGCTGGCACTTGCTTCAGGCTGAACTTCCAACAATGAGCAAGAGCCAATTTTCTTAATGCGAAGTTTGGGCAGGCCTGAAGCTTGCATTTCAAGTTCAACTTCATAAGTCGGTGGGCTAGCAGAAAGCAGCTTGCCACGACTTTTAGGAGTAGAGAAATTGGCTAGAAGTTGAGGATTTCCCATCCGAGCTGCAGCCTCCCGCTGCCTCCTGTCTGCAGTGCAGCGTAAAGAATAGGCAGGAGCAGACTTTGGCATAGGAGGCGAAGTGTTCAGGGCAAATCTGGAGTGTCTCTTAAGACTTGAAGCCTTCAGCCCTGTATATTCTTCTCTCTGCAGGGTTCTTGGTCCCAAGTCATCACTAGATGTTTGAGAACCACTTAGGAAGGACTCACAGGTGTTTGCCCTGGAGTTCCCCTCCTTAACCAATTGCTCACACTCCATCTCAGCATTTTGTGCATGTACTTGCCCTCTAGCAGAAGGCTTTGGAGACAAATGCTTTTCCAAGTTTTGCAAGTCCTCTCTTGGAGAAGATTTTTTATATGCTACATCCATCTGTTTATTTTTCTCCAATACAGGGGCATTTTCAGTAACCTGGGACTGACAAAGCTGAAGGCTTTCTACAGAAGAGTTATCACCATTACCATCATGATTGTCCTTATTGTCAGAAGGTGATGTACATGCAGCTCTGAAGTTCTCTCCTCCAGCATCTGGTTCATATTTGGCCTGCTTGGATGTGTGAAGCAGGGATGTCAGTGAGGTGTGAGTAATACCTGGAGATTTTTGAAAAGATGGCGTAGATGCTCTAAGTTCCCAGTCAGACTCCCTGGCCTGCTCATGGGAAGAACAGGTTGCCACAATGTTCATGGAACTTTCACAGAGAGGAGAACTGGAGGTAGGCTCTAGCCTCACAGCTACACTCAGTGCACTCGTACATAATTCTGAACCTGGATCTTCAGGTTTCCTGGGACTACTTTTAGTTGACTGAGTTAATGGATCTGACTGCACCTCAATTTCCTTTGGGAGAATTCGCCTCCGAGTACCAATCGGAGATGCTAATTTTGAGAGGTATCTCAAGGAACGTCTTGGAGTTTGCAGCTCTGTAAAACATCTTTCCTGGACAGCAGAGGGGGAGGAAGCAGCAGGACTTGAATCTGTCAGAGGTAACACTGAGGCATCGAGTGCTGCAAACCCCTCATGTTCCGGTGTTTGTAAGCCAGCCTCTTTGCAAGGAGGGGAAAGTCTTTCTGCTGGAGAACAATCCTTGGAAGTTACTTGCAGTAAGTGAACCCTCTTACTTTCAGTTAATGCAGGTGGTGATTTGATCCTTTGTACAGGATGAGAAAAATACTTTCCCAAGCACTTAGCTGCAGACTGCTTAGCAGCTGGACTCTTGCCACAAGTCTTCTCCAGCTTCTGTGGTGTCCTGTGGAGAATGCGAGGTGATCTCCTTGGTAGCTTACTGGCAGAATTCAGTGGCTTCTGGGCAAATTTATGAGGTGTTTTTCTAGGAGTCTGCAGGGGAGAAAAAAAAAAAAGAATCATGCTTGTTCTACTCCAGTGGTATTATCTACCCCTCTTGATATTTACTCCAGGACTTAAATTCAGTGTTTCTCTTAAGTTTAATCAAATGTTTCTTGTGTTTTAAGATGTGTAGGTCTCACTAAACACACATAGAAAAAGGGGATGGGAAAAGAGAGGTGTTTCTACCTGACAGGCAGTCAGCTCCTCTAAGTGTAAGGAATCTTTTCTTCTTCTCCTTCCAGGTGAAGGCGTCACTGCAGGACTACATGCATCAATGACTGCGCCAAAGAAAAACCTCTTGGGAGTCTGGACAGTGGGGCTCCCTGAATGCTGCTTGATGCCTATAAAGTGGAACAGTACAATTCAACTAACACCAAGTAACCTGCCAAGAACAAATGTCTCAATCACTTCGGATGTATGCACACGTAGTGTACAAAGCCTATAAGCCCTGGCATGTTCTTTTCTAGCCAAATGTTAAAACTTCACTAAAATTGTTATTTCCCAATATGAAACTAATATCCATCTGTAGAAAGAGTGCTCTAGGGGGGGGGGGGGGGGGGGAAAAAAANGAGGTAAAAAATAGCTCAGCCTCTTATTCTATTTATAGCTAGTAGCTTAAGAAAGTTCTGCTTCATGACTAAGGATTCTAGTAAGTACAATATGAAAAACTAAATGTCACCATTTATAGCTGATAATCCTACTGAGAAAGCCAGCAAAGAAGATCCCATCAGTCATTGCTTTATGCTGCCACAGAGTAGACTGAAAATAAGCCTTAGGATTTCTGTCCCATATTTTTAAAGGGATTTCATTGCATTTAAGGAATGCAGACTGACAATCAGCGCTATTCTGTCAGATGGGCCTGACTAGTTTCTTAGGTTGGCAGTGTATTCATCATAGAAGTAGCTGCCTTACCATCCTCCAAATTCAGATTCCCAATTCAAAAATAATTACTGGGGATGAATTTGTCTACATAACATGCTACAGTGTAGCTCTTCGCTTCTTACAGTCTCTTGTAGAGCCAAATCAAATCAAACTCAGAGCTATCCATGGCAGCTTTTCAGATCAGTAATATCAGCCTGCTCACATCCCATTCAGTACCTTCTACATCCTGCAGCGTACAGCTCTCCTCTTCTTGTCCCTGATGGACTCGCTGTGGATTTTGTGAGCTGGGTTGTGTAGTGGAATAGAAAACACCAGAGCAGGTCCTATTCAAAGACAGCTGTTTGATGCGCGGGCTTCTTCTCAGACCTGCTCCTGAAAGGGTAAGGATATTGGAGATTGAGCCTTCCTTCTCCCTCAACAGTGGGGACATCTTCAGGAACAGTTTGTAACTGAAAAGAACACACTCCAAGAAGAAGCTTCTATCAGCTAACCATCTCATGCAGGGAGGCGAGAATGAGAAGAAAGCTTCAAATTTCTTGGGGATTTGGAATATTAATGCATTGAAATCTCCCTCCAAATCACGATGTCCCCTATTAAGTCATGATTACTCTCATCCCTTTCTAGCAATTATATGGAAAGGGATGCTAGAAAAGTCATGTTCAATTCAAGGTACAACCAGGTTAAATGATTAGTTAATTCTGCTATCACTTTACTAGTGATTTCATCTTCCTGCTTGCTCAATCACACTGTTTTCTTCCTTCTTCCTGTGGATAAGAAACAGCAGTAGCCAACATAAGACACTTCAGAGAGCTAGGTCAGAGTTATCTGTTACAGCAGGAATCGGAGAGGTGTTAGGGTCATAGCACAACACGTTGAAGTTACACTAAAAAAAAAAAAAGGCTGCATTTGCTGATGTGACAGTGATTATAGCAGCTTTGAGTCTTGTTCACCCTCCAAGTCCTTCATGTATTTTTATGTAAAATTGTTACTACCTACCTACTATGTACCTTCTACTATACAGGGCTGTCAAAGCAGTGAGCAGCAAGTGGTTCTATCAGATGAGGCTGTGCTCCGCCAACAGAATAGTACAATACTTTCATATTGACTGCTCAGGAATTTTCCAAAATTGAAGCACTCATCTCAATAGCTACAATGCAGAAAAACCATCTTTACTCAAAAATCTGTGCTTACCATTTATGGCCTTCTCTGGAGATTCTTCTACAACACCAGTGTCACAGCTTGAATCAGAAGACCTTGAAAAAGAGCAGACATTCTGGATTTAGCATACTGTTCATATTTACAAAAACAGAACTTACCACAGACTGAAAAGCAGATTTCTATTCTAAAACAGTTTGGGGCTACTGTAAGCAAGCAATTAGTAAGTACTTTGCCTCCTATTAACATACAACTGAGCACTGTCTGGCTGTATACATAACAGTTGTACAAAGTAGTAAATGTTAAATTTCAGCCCAGAGTCCACAAAATACAGCACAGGCCTTTTCTTCAGAAGCCCTTGAAACAGCAATTAAACCTAAACAGAAGTTAGCTGCAGGAATTAAAGCACGCTGACCTACATTAAGCAAGCAGTACTTCTCTCCACTCAGTCAACAGACCTTTACCTCCACTGGTTCTCTTACTGCCTCAGGTGAAGAAGACACTTTGACCACAAAGAAGATACGTGGTTCTTGTGCTCACAGCCATTAATTAGACAGGACTATACAAAGTTTTGGGGGGGTTTGTTTGGTTTTTTTTCAGAAAGCTTACTCACCGGCCTTTGATCTGCTTATGCAGTAGCCTCCTGGAGACCTGCTTATGTAGAGGTGTTTCTGCAACTCTCTTGGTCAATAACTTGCAACGATCTAAAAAATTAAAAAAAAAAATCAAGCAAGAGCTGTAACATGACACAATAAGGCAGTTTGAGCAAATAAATAGTTTTGTATAGGGTTCAGCTTAAGATGACAGCCAATATAGAAATATGGTGCATCAGCCTCCCAGTATTCATAAGTTATTATTTCAGAGTCCAGTGCCTATAGTTCCTTCCCATTCCCTCAATATTAATAGTACTTTGTCAGTTAACCTGCTGAGATACTCCCACTCTTAATCTTTCATTCAGAGATCCTTTTTTAACCAAGCATTTTTACCATTCTTTGAGACAGTTCAGTAAAGAGATTTGTTTCAATACCATCCTATTGACCTTTCAAACACCACAGCAATGACCTAAAATACTTTCTCCTTCATTAAAAACATCTCATAATTACTCGTTTCATAGAACCAAGGACACAAGAACAGGAATTTTAGCAAAAGCTCTTCCATAACACTCCAAAAGCTCTTCCATAGCATTCCTACATGCACAAGTCATGTCCTACCTTTAGTGCCTTCATCAGTACATTTGTATCTTAAGCCTTCCACGGCAGATACTGATTGGCTTCTAGGCATCTTTTTCACAGATCTTTTTGATGGTGAAAGTATCTTTTCATTGAAGAGGTTCCTCCTTACCTTTGTAACCTCTGTGAGGCAAGAAAAAAAACAATAAATCATCATAAAAAAGGGGAATAAAAAGAAAAAGCCACGGGACAATAATTTTGTCATGCCACTAGAGATGGGAACATCACGTATCAGCATAGAAAAAAACTTTTCAGAGGCCACAAAGCATGGAAAAGTTGCTTTTTCTGCTGCTGGAACATGTCCTCCTCTAAATCCACCCTGTACTTCTCTTAGAAATTTGCATTATTGCAGCAATAAGCTACAAGCAGATGCCATAGCAGAAAAAGCAGCCAGTGTCCCAGATGGAGCAACGCTAAGTGAGCCTCGAAACCTCAACTGAAGCACATGTTGGTCCAGAGAATGCATGTGGGATTTAGTTTAAATATTTTGCAGAGAGATATCCTGCTTCCAGATATAGGACTTCACACTTGTCCTCATTTTCAGGACAGAGAATACGAAAATAATTGCAAGGCTCAAGAAGAATGGAAAGGTTTTCTTTTCAGGATACACAATTTAAATATTCTGCACGAGCACGCAGAATACAGTGATTTTTTCCTCAAAGTTTTTGCAGAATTCAGCAAAACTTACTTCAGATTTCTAGCACACTTCAGCATAATTTCATGATGGCTCACTAAAATTTACAGGGAGAACATGTGCTGAAAACGCACCTTTCCATGGAAAAGCTAGAAGTCAATATACCTTGCACTGCTTCTTTCTGCAATGAAGGCATCTGTTGGGACTTCTCAGTGGCAATGAAAGAACACAAGTTCTCCTGAAACAACAACAACAAAATTAGCCTCGCTGGCAGTTTAATGTTACATTTAACTGTTATGAAAATTAAATGGAAGCTCTAAGCCACACATTTCAGTTTCCCCTTCAAAATGATTTTGCTCTGTACAACTGATACAGGGCACACTTACTAACTGAATACAGACCAAGAGTTTCTGCACTTATGCTGCTCACACCTGCAGAAGCGACCCACATGATCCTTTTGTAAGTTTTACCTTTCTGATGGGATTCTTGTCTATCCTGGGAATTTCAATCTGACGCAAGTTCTGTGGTGCTTCTGTCATGCTCCTGTGTCTGGCTAATACATTATTCCTTTAGAATGTATAGAAAGATTAAGTTAAAATAAGATCAGAAGCATAGTTATCAACCTAATGACAAGTAAACTTAGAGACTCTAAAGGAAATCTTTACCTAAATTCAGACTGCAGATTGTGTTGGTACCTCACTTGTCGCAACACTGAAAGATTATTTGCAGTGTAAATAGCTGTACCTAACTAAGGTTGGTATTAAAACTAATTTCACAACTTGCTAAAAACATACTTGGGATCCCCAACGTAGAGGTCTACAGTAAATTGCTTTTTTAACTTTTGCACTATAGGGTCACCTACTGCAGGGTAAAAGATCCTCCTCCTCTCATGAAGGATGCCTAGAAACTCTACTTTTGCATGAGATACACACACAGAATCAAGATTACACTTTCATATAGTTACCAATAGCAAGTTAAAAGTGAAAAATGGGGGCCCTAAATATTTCTGCCAGGCTTGCAGAGCTATCAGCAGGTGCCAGTTGCCCCACCTAGCTATCCAGCAACAGAAACCTCCTATTTGGAATTATTACCTTCTCTTCTTGGCAGACCTGGTGCGCAGCTCCTCCAGCTGATCACTCTCAGAGCGTAGGCAAACAGCACTGGGAGTTAAGGCAGATGACAGAGAAGGTGGAAGGCCTGGAGATTTGCTATCCAGAGTCAGAGAGTCATCACTGAAGAAGTCTGAAGGCAGAACAGATGCCAGCTTCGGGGGTATTTGTGTACCAAGACCATAGAAAATATCTCCAAGGGTCTTTGGTATAGAATTCATATACCTAGAGCATCAGAGACAACCCACATCAAATACAATCCCTCACAAAATTG
Source organism: Eurystomus gularis (assembly GCA_013400335.1). NCBI lineage: Eukaryota > Metazoa > Chordata > Aves > Coraciiformes > Coraciidae > Eurystomus > Eurystomus gularis. The sequence goes on from VZZY01018354.1 coordinate 217,109, forward strand.
TTGGTGTTTCAATCAAGTGGCGTTAAATCTTTTTTCTTAAATATTAATTAAAAAAACAACTGAAAATGAACCCATTATTTACTTATCAAATCTTTTTTCTTAAATACTAATTAAAAAAACAACTGAAAATGAACCCATTATTTACTTATCAGCTACTTCTTCTTTAGTCAAGGTATCAGCAAACAAAACATGTCTAAACTTCTGAAAATTCTAAAGATGCAGTAATCAAAGCTGTAGATTGGATATTGAGCAAACAGCAATCAAAACCACAGTCCCCAGTAACACTTAAGTCATCCTACAGAACTTACAATTCCAGTATTTCCTCTAGAAATTTTGTAAGATACCCCGGGTCTTCAGTCAGACATACAATGCGCAGCATATCTGTCATCTGGAAGAGAAAGTCAGGTGGGAAAACAAATTAAGTTGTGACACTTGCAACATCAGGGTTTTTTTTTTAAAAAAGTGTTACAGTAAAATCAAGGGAAAACTACAGGTTCCAGGTCTGCATTTCTAGTGCCATCCAAAACCAACCTGGTCTATAATTTACTTGCCTCTTCTAACAGCTGCTCCATTTCTTCAATGTTGTTTTGCAGCGAAGGGCACTGAAGACATAACTCAAGGCGCAAAAATACTTGAAGTTGGCACCTACGGAAACAAGTCACCATTCACTGCCTTTTTTTCTGGTGGAAACATTTACTGCACAGTGTATGCTCAAAAAGGCAATGGGAGGGGAAGTGGCTCCTTTTGACAGCATAATTTGGTTAGCATTTCATTTTGGTAGCAGGAGAGATGTCTTATTTCAGATATAGGCTGCAATGCTTACCACACAGCATATGTACATTTGCATTTAATGAAATGTTTTTATCGTGACCATACATTCTCCTTGGAATATTTACCCCATGTACATACTTTTCCACTTGTACAAAAAAACCATCGTTAAAAATTGCTAACCAACTCCACAGTATCTCAGAAGCTGAAGTAAATAGAACGACTCATACTCTCTGACTTTGGTCTCCTTCTGTAAGCCATGCTGTTGTCTGAGCATTTTGCTGGTCTTCAGGAGATGGTTTCTGACTATTTCCACACAAGCCACCTGCAGAGACACAGAATTACAGCAAAAACAAAGTCTGTCCTGCATTCCTCTCTGCAGGACAGGTCTTTTGGTCCCTTTCCTCTCCTGACAAGCTCAATTTTTTGCTTCTCCTTCAAGGAAGGGAATTCTCTTCTTTCAGTAGCAAAGTCACAATGACATGAGACATAGAAGCACTTAGACCTTGAAATCACAGGCAAGGTCACTTACTTGCAGCTTTAGGCCTTCTTCAGTAACTATGGATTTATCTTTCACAGTATTTTTTCCTCAATTACTCACAAGTTCACCAATTTTGGTTTCAGTGAGTTAAGTCTATAAATAGTGTTCAAGATTGTAAGCAATACTTTGAACTATTTCCCTTTCCTGCAGAAGTAGTAGGCCTAGTGTAAAGCTAACCAGAAGATGCATCTTTTTAAAAATATGGTTTGCAAGATTTTTTTTTTTATAATGTCTTCAAATAAGTGAAACTAGAATTCAGATCGAGGTCAATGTAAAGGAAAGACTTCTGTGGCAATCTTTAGCAAAAGCTGTAAACTGATAACTGAACCTCTATTTTTTAGAACTACCTACAGTTTTTCAATAGTGAGGTGGCATAGACAGGAGTAGTTGCTGTGGTTTTGACTACATGCAACTGTGCATAAAAACTTCAGGTAAGATGAAGGAAAGGTAGCCTGAAATAGTAAAAACTTTAATTTTCAGATCAGTAGCAACCCTGCCCACATGCTCTTACCTACCTCTTTCTCTTTGGCATCTTGTACTTTCAAGAACCTTTTAATGGCCATGATCATATTCTGGGCAGACACAGATGAAAGAACTCCCTCAGCAACAGCCTTCTGGTAGCTCGCAACTAAATGAGACTGCAGTTCCTCCTCAGTGTTGAAGTCTGCAAGGGAAATGGTCTAAGTTAAATGTGTTCACCACACATTACTGATAAAACACTCATTCCAGCTCAAGAGGGGATCATCAAAAGATACTTTCTCCAGCAAAGCCGCATCCAGACCACAAAGCACTAACAGAAGCTGTCCCACATCCAGATCCATGACATCAATAAATTCAGTTCTGAGTAGACAAGCAAGCTTTCAAGTTACTGTAGCAGTCAAGAAATTCCCTTTACTTCTGCATAATTAGTAAATAGGGTCTTTCCCTTTACTTCTTTTGGTCCAAGATGGAAACATGGCAGGAAACTAATCCCAGGAGTAGCTGTAACACTAGGCTGTAAACATTTAAGAGGAACTAACTGGGAGGAGGGTGGAAAAAATAACCACTCTGCCAAGCTGAAGATCCAGAAATCCAAACATTGGTCTGCTCCCTAACACTCAATACTCCCTTATCCTTCCCTCTCTCTTCCATAAAAATCCCATGTGATCTCCTACAAATATCAGGACTGATAACCTAACACACACCTATTGATACTTTAAGTGCCTTCTCCTTTTCTTCCACCTTTTCATCCAATCTTTTGGCTGAAAGCTTCTGTGGAGCCTTCTCATTCACTGTTGGTGGCACACCATCAGGTTGATACTTCTGAGCTTTTACATTAAGTCTTGCTACATTGAGCATCTGCAGGGATCTGGACATGGTCTTCATCTTCTGCCTGACTGGAGTTCGGGGAACCCCACCTGCAACATCACAAAAGGAGAGTAACCTCATCAGACACACTGGGGCAGGAACTCCACCCAAGGTAGAGCATAGTACTGAATTCTGTGTGATTGTCCAGTGAGATTTGTAACCTTCTAGTGGAAAACACAGCCCAAAAGGTTTGTTTTTCCTCCATGAAATAAATGTACAAGCAGCACAGCAAGCAGCTACTTCTTTAAGTAACAGCAGGTGAAAACTGTTGCTCTGCATAAAAACGTATACAGGTATAATCAGAAGTTACATATATAGGAAGCAATCTATGTCACAGAGTTAGAAACAGCTGACAGGGCAAGACTTACTAGTCTTACTAGACTTACTAGTAGTTGGAACAGTCCATATTTCAACAACTAATGAAACTGCAGAGCTCTGCATGCTGCTTTCTAACAGCCTTGAATTAAAGAGCCATTTGAGTTGTACTAAAGGACAATCCTAGTATTAATATGTAAACGATGCTGTCTCTAAATAGAAAAAATCTAAAGCACGCCACTACTCAGGAGAGTACAGATCTCCAGGGTTCCTACATTAAAAAGGCCTCCTGAGAAGTCTTTATCATCTCTAATTGGCAACATGCACATATAATCCCAAAGCACACATACGTCTTTTTTTATTTCCTGGTCCAGCTGCAGCAGATGTTTCACTGCATTTTCTCTGGTACAGCTCAGATAGACTTTCTGAGAGTTCCACTTCAGATTGGTCAGCATCATCCTTCCCACCAGCACAAGAGACCTGCAGAAGCCTATATAAGAACCATTCAACACAGTTATGAAAACAGATGGGAGAGGAGGCATATCCCTTGCTCCCTGTGGATAGGAACTAAGTTCTCACAGGTGCCAGTCACAGAATATAGCACAAGTAACACAGACTAGTACTCTTCCAATGCCTGCTCCCCAAAATACTTCAGATACAAAAACCCCAAACCATTCTCTTAGAATGGTCATGCCAAGTTGGAAACAAGCATAATGAGTTGCCTGATGTACAATGGATACACCACTGACCGAGCCACAAAACTAGATGGGCAGCCTTGTGCTAAGCTACCCCACATTAACTTTTCTTGTTTGTCTGATTTGGCAAGATCTTTGAAGAAAACAAGCTTATCCATTCCTACTAAATCTCAACTGTGATAACAACCACTACCTTCAGTATCTTGCAGTGGATCTCATCATACCATAAGAAGAGCTTAAGACTGATATTTCCCCAAGTAACTTAGGTTGTTTTGTCACCTATGAGTCCTGAAACTGCCAGGACCTTAATCCACACAAACTGCTACCCAACATCCTGTTCCCCGTTCCTTTTGTCTATACATCAAGACATTATGAAGCAAAAGCACACAGTTAACTGAGAACAGAAACAGAAGCTCTGAGAGGAGCATTTAATTCTAGAACTCAGAGCAGCACTACAGCCATAGTCCCTTAACAGGAAGCAGAAATCCTTGATTATTACTCAGATATGTTTCAGAAAAATACCTGAATGACTCCATCAGATCTGAGCTCGCTCCACAAGCATTTGAAGCGGGATACCACGCTTCAAGCACTGAAGGATGCCAGCCTCCCGTATAGGACAGTTCCCGTTGGACCCACTCTGGCATAGGAGTTTCTTTTCCTGTGAGCAGACACACAAGAAAAAAATTAGAAGGAAGCAAAATGAAGTGGCAAGAGGTCCTAGCCTTCACAGAAGCTCTAAAGCAGAGGTTTCCAAACCTTTGCTCCTGGAGGGGCAATTTAACAGCCCACGCATCAGGTGGGGAGAGTCATAAAAGATTCACTCAAACACAAAACAGGTGAGCTAAAAGGAGCCTCCTTGCAGCCCCACCCAAAGACTTTGCTGGCCAGGGATGTCCTAGGTGACGTATTTTAGGAAACCTCATTCTTAAAGCATTGTCTCCAAGCACAAGTAGCTGCACTTTATCTAACGAGATAATGAAAACAAAAGCTCAGACATTAAAACAGAAAGGTATGCCAGTGCAGATTGCTGCATCGCATCACAAGGCCTAAGCCACAGCAGACAAGACAAAATGAACAAGTCCCAAAAATGAGAGACTCCTCACTGAGGAAATCATTAGCTTTAGATTTTTCCACTCCAAATCAGATCTAGAGATGATCAAAAGATGTTAAGTTTTGCAATTCCTGGCACCTACCCATACTGGCCAGAGAATCTTCCACCGATGTGTCTATTTTACTCAACACACTACGCACGATATCTGGGAGGTGAAGAGCATGGTCTTGGGAAGAGTTCCCCACTACAGCTCCTTCAAGGTTGCATCGCTGAGCTTCAGCGGTCTTCTCAGTACCAAGTACAGTCAGAACTGCAGTACTCTCCGAAAGCGGGGATAAGACAGCAGTGCAAGGGCACCAAGTTTTAGACAGAGACACCTCAGCAACCTACATTAAAAAGATAAAAGTGTACATTACCTAGAACTGCAGAGACCTAAGTAGCACAGATAGTTTACAAACAGGTTATAGATTTACATGATCTTCTAAAGAATGTTCTTAATTTAGCTCCAAATGAGCAATTTGCCGTGCAACAAATACCACTATTACTGTCTTCACAACATGACACACTGTCACCGCTTTTGTCACAGCTCATTTCAGAAGAGATACCAGTTTAAGGCAAAGAGAAAGATTTACCATGTGCAGTTCTTCAGTCACTAGACTCCTTAACAGCTGATGAAACAGTGACCTGTTGCATTCTGCCTGCTCGGCCTGCAAGCTCTGCAGGATCCAGCTCTCTGAGAGAAAGTGGCCGGCCTGCGCCAAGCTCCAACCCTTCAAGCTGCCTTTCAGGAAGATGTTGACTGGACAATGCAGTTGTCTTTGGCTCATGGCGAGGGGTTCCAGGATCACAGCACAGCTTATCTGATCCTTTCCTCCTATACAATGGTAAAGCAAATAAAATAAGTTCCAAGATTAAACTTGGAATAGCTCTACAGTAAGTGTATTGCTGAACTGACCTCCTGGCCAAGTTCTCAAGGAGCTGAGTGCACAAAGGGACCACTAAAGAAAGAAACAGCCTACACTGCCTGTTGCTTTAAAGCTGATCTGCTTTCTTTTGAAGAAGCTTTTCATTTGTGGTCTTAGTTTATCTAAATTAAGCTGACAAAGCATGTGCAAAAAAGCTGGGGAGGGACTTTATGAGGACTTGTAGTGATAGGACAAGGGGTAACAGGTTCAAACTGGAAGAGGAAAGATTTAGACAAGAAATTAGGAAGATGTTTTTCACTCAGAGGGTGGTGAGTCACTGGCCCAGGTTGCTCAGTGAGGCTGTAGATGCCCAGACACTGGAAGTGTTCAAGACCAGGTTGGACAGGGCTTTGAACAACCTGGTCTAGTGAAAGGTGTCCTGGCCCACGGCAAGGGGGTTAGAACTAGATGATCTTTAAGGTCCCTTCCAATCCAAACCATTCCATGATAAGAAAAGGATGTATATCGATATAAGGTGGGACAAGAAAAGAGCTCTTTGTGCCTCCAAACTTCTGGAAGCATAGAGAACTGAAGAAACTAAATCAGAAATACAGGCTAATAGCCCTCATATGAGAGGAGCTAGAGCACATGTAGGACTTCTTTTAAAAAAACAAAACACCTTAGCCTCTTAAATACCTGAAGTTACTTCTACACACTGTTCACAAGGAAAACTCATCAAGAACCCTGTATGAGAAATCAGTTATTACCACACACACTTATCCTCTTTTTGGTAGCTTTTTTTTCTTACCAGGCATGCTGAAAAGCAACGTTCCCTTCTGCTGAGGGAATACTGCCTGAAATACAGAGGGCTTTGAGAACAAGCAGTTCAGAGTCGCATCCAATGGCAGAAGCATGGTCCAAGGCACAGTCCGTGGCACTGAAGAACTTGAGTATCCAAGAAATCCACAAGCAAGATCTGCCCTGTGGTGACTCGAACACTGCACTAAGGTTTCGGCCGGCAAAATGGAGCCTCCCACCTGACAGAGCAGTTCAAACATTGTCCAGTATCCAACATGATCTGGGGATTCAACCAGCTGAAATAAAGCAACAGAGGGATTTCAAGTTAATGCTGGTAGCAAGATAACCTTCATCTGAACAAATAAAGATTGAATGCTTTTGGAAAAACTGGCACACAACATGTATGAAAACACAGTGCTTTCTAAGTGTTTTTATGGACTTTATTGGCCTTCACAGGAGCCCAATAAAGAAAACACTATTCCCACTGAATTAAGAGCTACGATATTTTCAGTCTGGGGTTTTTGACTCTGGTATCTTGCCACTTGAACTATCAGGCTGCTTATTTGCCATTCTGAAGAGCTGCAACTCCCACCTGACTCAAAGAACAGGATGACCCATCAATAAACACTGCACAGTTGCTCGGGTGCCGACATCTCCCAGTCTCCATGCAGATGGCTCCCATTCCAGCTTTTAGCCTCTTGCTGGCCAAGATTACACGGCAGCAGCTGAAGCCCTTTTCTCACAATTCAAAGACCACAGCATAAAACCGCTCTCCACTCTTACACAGGAGGGTAGTACAGAAGTCAGGCTACTAGCACCCGCGGCCGCAAGCTGTGCAGTATAATCTCATTACCTGAGACCACTCGGCGGTGTCCACCCAGAACAGGGTGATCTTCTGGTCCGCAATCAGCTCCTGGACGCTCTTGGGCAGGAGCTTCTCTGCCACCTCCTGAGCCGTGGGCGGCTCCTGGGGGGAGGAAGGGGCGTCGGCCCCCGACACGAACCGCCGCAGCTCCCTCCGCGAGTGCGGGCAGGGGGAGAAGAGGAAGATGGCGTTCACAAAGCCCTCGGGGGGGGCCTGGCTCTCCAGGGGCTCTCCGGCGGCCAGCCCCGTCCTCCGGCTCCGGCGCAGCGGCTTGGCGGGGGACGCGATCTCCGGCCGGTCCCACTGGAAGTCGAGGAGCGTCTCCTTGAGGCCGCTGTGGGTGAGGGCGGCGCGGGGCGCCGGCCCGGGCAGGCTGGCGCTGGGGTCCCGCGCCCCGAACCGCTC
>VZZY01018354.1:225186-239379 GCA_013400335.1 Eurystomus gularis
GTGCGCGCGGAGGGGGGGGGAAGCATGGCCGTCCATTGGCGAGGGCCGGTGACAGAAAGGGAGCGCGAGGCCAGCCCCCGGCGCCAGCCCATTGGCCGCCGCCGCCAGTTTAAAATTTAAAGCCGGCGGGGCGCGCATAGCGGTGACGTCACTGCCTTACTCTCCCCCTCATTGGCCGTGAAGGTGGTGACGCCGCGATGATGTCACTGGGGCAGCGCAGAGATCGGGCGGGCGGGGCCGCAGGAAGTTCCCGCTGGGCACCCGGGCAGGCTCCCGCTCCCCTCCCTGCAAACCGCACCTCTGCAGCCCCGCTACCGATCGGGCAGGCCCAGCCCAGGGCTGGAGGGACGGGGACAAGGAGGAGCCCTGCCGGCCCTGCAGACCCGGGGGAGATGTCACCCCAGGGCTTACTCCCTGAGCCTCCTCAGGGAACAACTGGAGGCCCATATGGGTGAAAAAGTGTATGATCAGGGTGCCTGGACAGGGAGTGAGGTCTGGGGAGGTGGAGGACGAAGATCCTCGGTTGTCATCAACAAGCCAAGAAAGCCCCGCAGATCACGGGCACCCAGATGTCCACACTACCCATCTCTCCAGAGCTTGAATGCCCCAGCCTAAACCAGTGTCACCAGCAGCCAGTTGTATTTATAAAGAAACAAAGACAAGCAGGCAATAAACCACTCATTGGCTTTGCTGGTGACTATGAACGCAAGTGGGTTTAATGAGCTAGAACAAGGAGCTGATCTACTTGGGTGCACAGGAGTAACCCGCCACCAAGAGCAAGGGAAGGACGCCAGCCCTTGCTGGTTGAAAGGGTGGTGGGCAGCCTGCGATCTTGGGGATGTGGGCTCCTTGGGGAGCCGTGGGTCCCTCCTGGCTGAGGGTTGCTCTTGGCCTCATGAGACAACTCCTGCTGCTTGTCAGTATATCACTCTCCAGTATGAACTCTGAAGGAGAGCCAACACTACTGTGCTCTTGCTGCCATTGAACAGGTGCTGGCATCCGTCCCAGCAGCCGGCTGAGGACATTTAGCAGAGTGTGACCAAAACCTGCCTTATCACAGTCCAACTGGGACCAGAAACAAACTCGGGGCATGGGGGAGTTTCCCAGCAAAGTCTTGCAGTTCCCAACATGGCAACTGCCACTGGCTGCTTAAGCCCCTGCTCCTTTCCTGCCCACTCCAGCACATTTGCTCTTGAAGCCCATCCAGCTCTTGGGAAAGCCATCAGAGATGTTGGCTGAGCTCTGGTGACCTGCATGTTTCCCAGCATGACAGCCAGAGTCATTCATACCTCTGCTTCTCGCACTGTCCCACACTTGCACTGCTCGCAGAGACGTTTGCCCTCTCTGCCTGCTCCCCAAGGACACAGACTTCTTCTGTCTCAAACAGAGCTCTTGGGTTCTTTCTGGACAATCATTTACTTGCCAGTAAATGTGATTTCTTGGGAGGAAGGAGAGGGCACAAGAAAAATCATTTGTACATTGGGCTCACATTTGGTTAGCACGTTGATCTAGATAGGGGGGGTTTAACGTTAAAAAGTCTTGCTTTATTTTGACCTTTTTCCAACATTTCTCTCCAACTGATATTTAACAACGATGGCTGAGAAAATCCAGACCTATTGAACTGTCTGATCTCCCACCATACCACCGTTCTGTCCTGCCCTGGTGGAAAGTTTCTTTGCCATTCTGCTGAGCCAGCCAAAAAGGGTTTTGTTTTGGATTGACTCAGATACTTTGCTTTCAGGACACTCCTCAAGGACCTGCACAAGCAATGAGCCACCTTTGGTGCTGGGAAATGACCAGAGACTCACTTGTGCTGCATGAAGGCTTCTGAGCCTCTCCATATCATCATCCTCCAGTGCCCTCTCCACCCCACATTCCTAAAGGCTACTGGTAGTGGCTGCTCCTGCTTTGCCCACTAATTCCAGGGAGCAAGTCAAGCTGGGCAAAGGGCTCCCTGGTGGATGTTCAGGCAGTCATTTGAGAAGGGAGGAAGCTGCAAGCTGCATGACATGGGAGGTCACTGGTGCCTCTTGGGGAGACAACTTCTTTGGTTCTCTTCTTAGCGGAAGAGAATTTGATCTGCCTCCCTTCTGCTCACCAGTGAGTGAGGCAAACCAGCATGAGCGCTGGGTAAATCCAGCCAGGAGCAAGGATTGCTGCCCGCTGTGTTTGGGCTAGCCCAGCCTCATGTCCCTCCCCTGGAGAAGTTCTGGTATGGCCTGGTTTTACCTGGTTCTCCTCACTCCAGTGAATCCTTGGAGCTGCTGGGAGATAAAGGAGGGAAAGGGGAGGGTAAGCAGGGACTGTCAGGCCAGTGCTCACAACTCTGCAGACAGTGCAGACGGTGCTTCCAGTTCTGCCCTCCCGTGAGCACCTCCAGATCTCTGCGGTCCTCAGCTTTGTGGTCACCTCTTGGAGCCACCACAACACCTTGGCCCAGTGTTGGCTGAGATAAGATCTGCTGAGACAAGATCTGCTGAGAAACTGACAGGTGACCCAAGGAGCCCCCATTCCCTCCTCTCCAGGGTGAAGCTGCACCAAGGCCTCCAGGCAAGAAGGAGGGATTTCTGTGTGCTTTAGGTTTTGTTTTCACATCTCACAGATATTTTTAGTGCTCATAAAAATGAGAAACTGACAGAGACCCAGCTGGGACCAGTACTGTACAACCCTCACCCAGAGCCTTCCCAAAGCAACAGAGACCTGACCACTGCCAGCCCTAGTCCCACACGTACAGAACAGAAGGGCAAATGTACCTTCCTCTCTTTCCCCAGCATCTTCTCACTGATTTTTTTTGGGAAACCTTGCCACTCTTATGGGTGCTGGACATGATAGGCCAAATTCAGTGGTGGAGCAGGCAAGCGTTGCCTCCAGCTCCAGCGAGCACTGCACTGGAGTTTCCATGGGCATGGAGTTTCCAACAGGCTTTTAAGCAGCTGGATATTTGTGACAGGAGCATGGTGAAATCTGCCCCCCGTGTCCTGCCATGCAGTTGCGTACCTTGTAGGATGGACGCAAAGGGCTTGGTCTAACCCACCATAGGAAGCATTCTGCCAGCATCCTTGCAGGCGTCTGTGCTGGCACGGCCCCATCAGCCTTTCAGCGTCACCCTGGCCCTGCAAAGGAGCCTGCAGAGAAGCTGGTCCTTTAATGGGCTCTCACGACATGGGCAGCCAGTGGAGCATGCCAGCTCTGATGAGACTGCAGTGGCAAAGTGCTGATCTGCCGGTTGATAAGGAGGGGCAGTGCAAGGCAGTGCAGCAAAGTGAGACTATCGGGCCACTGAAAACACCATTAGCCTTTGTCCTCGGCCTGCAGACACAGGAGAGGGGCTGGGGACAGCGAGTGGGACAGGGCTGCTGCCCTGCTGCCCAGGGGCTGTGCAAGCTGCTTTTCTGGGGATGCTGCCATTTTAGTGAGACCATGGATTAGAAAAGCTCTGCAGTTTGGTTTCTTCTGCTGAAGAGTAATCACAAAGCACAATTGCTGGTGGCTATGGTACCTTAGCAAGTTCCCCTGCATTATAAAATGCTGCTCTGTGTCTCTGTGTTGCCTTTCTCAAGGTGTCTAAGAGCTGCTCTAGGGTAGGGCTGAAGACTGGCAAGACAACATGCAACTATCAACAGTGTTTCTAGTGATTAGGGTCAGGTATTGTTTAGGGATTTCAGCTTCCTTCTAGCTGGAGATCTCGGCTTTCCTGGTGTGTACAGCAGAGACTGCCCTGCAGAAACCATGTGTAATCAGAGACCCAAAAACATCATGGGTGGGCCCTGAGCAGCATCGCTGGAGGGAGTGCCTGTCCTCAGGACAACAGCAACATCTGCTTGCTTTAGGTGTCCCCACCAAGTGGCCCCAGTCCAGCCAAAACTGGCTGAAGCTTTGCTCATGCAGGGTAAGGGCTAGGCAGATGGTGTTCTCTTTTCCTCAGCCCTGGTGTGGACAGGAGGAGACGGTTGCTGGTCTGGACCCTTGCTGAGAGAAGCACAGTACTGGTTTGTGGCCGCAACCTCCCAGTGCTCCCCCAAGGCTGCAGGAAGGAGCCTGCACCTCAGTGCTCTCCCATGGTGTTCACTCGCTGTCCGGGTTCACTTGCTGTCTTACTTCCAGCCAAGCCTCCCTGGTGTGTCTGGGTCACTAGCTGGTTCCTCCACTGTACAGAAGTGCTCTGGAGCTGCACCTCCCCAGCTCCTCCCAAAGCTGATTCTGCCCTGCTGCCTGCATGGAGCCCAAATGAGATCGGAGAGTGATTTTTTGTGGCCACCAATCTCTTTAAGACCATTCACAGCATTTTTCTGCCATCTGTCATTTTGAGAAGAAAGCAAACAAGAAAAAATAATAAACTCAAATTATTGCCTAATCAAGACAGAAATCAGTGCTGCTTGCTCAGCCTGCAGGCCACAATTAGATGCCATCAGCAAATTTGGGCAGCTTGCCTGGGCTGCAGTCTTTCATCTCTTAAAGATTGACAGGCATCTCAGGGATCTGCAGGCAGAGGAAGGAGATGGGATCCGTTTGAAGGACTTGCCTGGCTCTTTGGGAACACAGCACATGGTTCAAAACCTTGGGAAAGAAGTAGCATTGTGTTTATGTTGATTAATTAAAAGAAGCCCCATACTAGAGGTGGGAACATTTAGGCTGCAGTGCTGAGGTCTCCAGCCCCATCTCACTGACCAGATTCATGTAGTCCCAGTCCAGCTTGCTAGGAAATGATGGGACGTGTCACTTGAGCATCCTTAGAGATATATGGCAGCCTTGGCAGGGCTCTTGCATGTCTGTGCATGCATGCAGGATCTTGGCGCTTGGTTTGAAGCATGTAGCTTCCTCTTCTTCCTGGGACTGTCCCACAGACTGCTTTTCCCAAAGCCCAGCCCAGTGACACAGGCTACCTTGGCAGCGATGTGGGAAAGCCCCACAACTCATCTTCTCTTGGTTATCAGAAGGGAGTGTCACCTCTGGCCTCAGCAACGTTTGCTCTTGGTCAAAGAGAGCCAGCTCTTCTGGTTAGGGGGTGGGCAGCCCTGGGCACCCTCCAGCAGGCCTGTGTGCCCCCATCTCCGCATCCAGGACAGAGGCTTCCATGAGGAAATGGACTCTGTTGACAGTTTGGTGTTGCCCAAGAAGCTCTGGGAGTTGCCCTGCATGGGGTGGCAAGCCTGTCCCAGCTGACCTTGACTCTGGCTCCCAGGGTGAGGTCAACTGTCCCAACATATGCTGCAAAGCAAGGAGCAGAACGGTCTCACCCCAGGTCAAAGGGCCTCCTCGGGCTGCTGCTGTGCCCTACAGAGAGCTGGAGCAAGGGACACCCTGCCTTCAGCCTGCGTGCTGTCTGGGGAAGGGTACTTGCACAGCTGGGCAGGGTGGCCAGGGGAGCACTCAGTGCAGGGAGGGAGGGTGCTAGCGGCGGTGGGGGTCAGGGTGCTCCTGCAAGGGGAAGGGAAGGGAAGGAGTGTGGGGCAGGGCAGAGCAGGGAGCAGGACACCCAGGCTTCACTCCCCACTTGCACTGGCCTCCACATCTACTGGTCTCCTGGGAGGCAGGGCTCAGAGGTGCTTGGAGCAGCTTGGAGCAGAAGTGCAGAGACCTGTCCCTCCTCCCAGGGAGGAAGGAGGGTGAGAGGAGCAACCTTGCTGAAGCTCTGAAACGTGATCCTGCCACAGGCACCTCCCTGGGCCCCACCTCGCCCTTTCCGACTTATATATGTCGCCGGCCTTGGCCGGCTGTGGAGGTCGTGGGCTCACAGTCTGCTGGGCCCCTGGGGATCCCTGCAGATGGAACGGCCAAGGCACCAGGGCATGGCGAAGAACACTTACATGCGCTGGCGGCTCCCGCTCATATGTCTCCTCTGGGAGGTGGCCATGATCGTCCTCTTCGGGGTATTCGTGCGCTTCAGCCCTGAAGCTGATGCGCACTGGGAGGAAGAGAAGCAAGAGATGAACCTGACCAGCGACATAGAGAATGATTTCTACTTCCGATACCCATGTGAGTATTTGGAAAGCCTAGTTCTGGCACTGGCTAATCCCCATCCCATCTATCCCAACCCATCCCACACCATTGCAGAGCCTGTCAGAGGTAACGTCTCCACCATTTGCTGGGAAATCAGTCTCTTGCCTTAAGGCTGGTTTGGGATAGACCAAAGAGCAAGAAAAAAGCCTCATGGCCCTCCAGTGCTCTTGGGGTCTCTCAGCAGGGTACCGTGACACCAGTACGTGACGTATTTTTTCCAGGAATAGGGCTGACGTGTTCCCTGCACCCTGCAAGTTTCGGCTTGCTGCCCCCTCCCTCAGCTCTGGATCAGAGCAAGTTTTTCTGTGCATACAGAGGAACGGCTGTTGAGATCCTGTGACATCTTCCTCCCCTTCCTACATCCTCCCCCTCACTAGTAAATTACCCTTTAGCTACTGGCATTTTGATGCCGGAGTCCTCTTAACCTGCCAGGTTCCCAGGGCTCTTGGGTTACTGCATCATATTGCCACGAGGATAATTCAGGTGGCTAAAGCCCTTCTGGCCAGGCTGTGCCTTTGGCCGGCTTTGATCTCCAGGGCTGGTCATCTTTGTGAGCTGTACAGAACAGGCTGCTTCTGTAGGCAATTGTTTCCAAGGAAGCAACAGGCCTGAGTCATGCATCTATTTAGAACATTTCCATTAAAAACACCTGCTAAATCAAAGGAGCTATAGAAACCTGTAGCTGCTGAGGATTAGCTAGTTCAGAAGAGGATTTTCCTACAGAAACCCGCTGCTCAGATGGCCTCCGGGTCAGTGTATGGCCATGGCTGCCCTGAGCTCCCCCTTGCGATCTGCCCTTGGGACTAACCCCACACAGGCTGGCATGAAGCAGCAGCAGCGCCTGAGAGCTGTCTTGTCACTGCTGTGCTGGGAGGACATCAGATGCCCATGAAAGAGCCTGTAGGAGCTAAGGATGTGGTGTTTCTTCTGTCCTCATATCCCACCCTTGCTTCACAGTGCCCAATCTTCCCCCTCAAATGGCTGCATGGATTCACACAACCAAATCAACGTACGAGCAATGGCTCAGCTCAGTTGAGCTTTGAATTATGTTTGTTTCAGATCCGAGGAAGGGCCCAAGTGCCCAAAAGCAAACTGTTTTTTCTCCATTATCTAATCAGAAGTATTCTCTCCCTGAAAAGATGGACAAACATGGCAAGACAGCCAAGCTCTAGCATTTCGATCCCTGTGTCCATACGGCACGGCTCAAAAGAGAGTGCAATGGTTGAACACCCAACGTTCACTTGTATTAACATTTCTGTGGCTGCTGCAGGCCGTAGGACCTGTCTGCAATGGCAGTGGGATAGGAGTGACCAACTGACAAGTCCTCCAAGCCCAGAGATGATTGGGAAAGCAGGCAGAGGGAAGCCTATGCATGGTTGTGTCAGTGGTGCCCATTGCCAGGTCCAGTCAGTATGACAATTCCTTCTCATTTTGAATCATACATTGATACTCCCCAATGGGTGACTCATCTGCTGTCTAAGGAAAAGAAATGAGATTCTTCAGCACAGGTGGCATTCCCAAAGGCCAAACACGTCCTCTCAGTAGTGATGGCAATTGTCCTTCCACAAAAGCATGATCACAAAACCTTTAGGGCATGGCAGCACCTGGGCTGCCCCTGAGTGATGCCAATGTTATTCCTCCCAAGGGAAAACAAATGTGAGGGTTAGAAACAGGCTTTAGACTGGGCGCAGTTTGAAGAAAGACCTGCTCTTTCTCCTGGGTTTGTACAGGGTCCAACACGCAGTGGGGATCCTCCGTGTTTTCAGAGAGTGCACAGTCCGCAGCTTAACTCTGACCTGGGCATTTCTGCTTTTAGTGGGAATATATAATGCAAATGGGAGCAGATGATTCTAGCTGTGTGTGGTGCTGCTTACACTGGAGAAGAGAGGTGGGGAGAATAAATACAATTGCAGAGGGAGAGTCTGTGGGTTTGTATGGTCAAACCAGAGTCAGGAAGATGGGCTCTTAGGACACACAGAGAAGTACATTTGAAGTAACCTCTGCTGACCAGTGCCAGCGGCAGATCTCATCTCCTTTTTTTAATGAGGGATTTCATAGGCATGAGGGGCATTTTTAAAAACAGACTAACCTGTCTCTGTAAACATGGCACTACATTGCTGGATCCTGTCCAAATGCTCATTCTTAGACAAGTTGCAAGATCTTATAAAGCACCAAAGGACAAAAGCCACGGCTTCTGCAGAGCTACACCTCACCCAAATCCTCACCCAGCTCTTAGTGGAAGCAGCAGATACATCCCACCATCCTGCAGGAGCAGATCTGGGGCTGTTGAATTTCAGCACAGGTTCAGTGTAGAGCATATTCTCAGTCACTGAATTTCCTTTGACCCAAGCTCATGCCTTCTCAGAGGTGCACAGACGTTGCAGGTTATAGTGGCCAGAATGGTTTGTGCGCTGTGTAATGCAGAACTTGCTGGTGTAGCTCCATCAACACTGTGTTCACCTGTTCTACAGTGCGGGTTTGCTGGTGGGAGTCTCCCAGCGGGGGATCCCAGCGTTGGGTCTCCTGCTCTTTTCACGGGCAGAGTGGCCTCCAGTGTGAAGGGGTTGCATGGTTCAACTTGTAAGTATGCGACGTTTCAGCTCACTTAATTGCAAAGTGATGCTTATCTGATAGAAACGTGCAGCATTCAAAAGTACAGCGGGTTTACTGCACTGAGAAGCTCTTTCAAGAGGCTCAGGCAGGTTTAGTTTCCCCCGGGGAAGGGCATCTGAGGGGCTCAAGTTAGCAGGTCTGAGCATTTGTGGGAAGAACTGTGTNGGTTTCCCCCAGGGAAGGGCATCTGAGGGGCTCGAGCATTTGTGGGAAGAACTGTGTCCCTCTGATTTAAGCACTCAGAATCTCACAAGGTGGGATCCTGGTCTCAAGGGTATTTTGCCACTGATTTCAGTGGCACTTTAAAATGTATTTGTAAACTTCCTCTGTTCTTGTACTCTTTTTCCTCGGAGTCATCACCAGGACCCTGCATTGGATGGACCTACCGAAAATGACCATTTGTGTTTTTAACAAAACTTCACTGTTCGTTTTACATGACATTTTCTGAGTGTTCTACAAAAGGGGAAAAAAATAATCTGAAGAGAGAAATGTTTTCCTTTGCACAGTCCATTTTGTCTCCAGTCTTCTCTTGCATACAGCTTTTAATAAACATTTTTTACTTTCAAGACTGAGCATTTTAACCAAAAGCCAGTTTCCAAAAGCTGAGCCATTTTCAGACTTAGAAAAGTGGGGACATGGGACAAACACACATTTTCTCTTGAATTTCCCCCCTGCTGCCACTAATGTGGTTAGTTACCTTTCACCACCAAATTCAAATGGCACTCGCAGCCCTGCTGTCCCTACTGAGCTGATAGTCCCTTCCCTCTGCACAGCTTTCCAGGACGTTCATGTGATGATCTTTGTGGGCTTTGGCTTCCTTATGACGTTCCTCAAGCGTTATGGATTCGGAGCTGTGGGTTTCAATTTCCTCCTTGCTGCCTTTGGGATCCAGTGGGCTCTTCTGATGCAAGGCTGGTTCCACTCTTTCAAGAGCGGGAAGATCCTCATTGGAGTGGAGAAGTAAGGAGGAGGTGGGGTCTGGGATGCCACTTGGTAACTGGCCAGTGGAAGAGTCAGGATGGGAGCCAAGCAGCTGGCAGTGCCTGTCCCTCTGTTATGTGGAAATGAGTCTCCCAAATGTTGTCTTTCCTCAACATGCTTCCACTTGCTTTCCACCTTTTAACCCAAAGGTACCTGCCATTGTGGTGGTACTGCTCAAAGGGAAATGTGAGATGAGCATCACCCCTTAGTCCCAAACCAAGCAGCATGGGTGCCAGTGCTGAGAACACCTATGATCCACATTATTTAAATAATTTTGGGGAAAGCATCTTTCCTGGACTGTATGTAAGGATGGGAGGAAGGTCACTGGGAAATCCAAGGCTGTCTCCTAATCACCAATTCATCTCTGAGTGGGATCTCTGAAGCTGGGGGTGAATGAGGGTGAGTTACAGAGAATATTTCCATATTAAACCACAATTTTCCTTCCCCTTTTCCAGCCTGATCAATGCTGATTTCTGTGTGGGCTCTGTGTGCATTGCCTTTGGGGCCATCCTGGGCAAAACTAGCCCCATACAGCTCCTCGTCATGACTTTGTTTCAAGTCACGCTCTTCGCAGTGAATGAGTACATCCTCCTCAACCTGCTTCATGTAAGGCTGTTGGCAGCACCTGCTTGGTTCTACTCCCTCCTCTCCACATCTCTTGAAATTGTCTCCCTTTACTATGGCTCCACTAAGCTACTGCCTTCATAAGCATTTGAAATGCAAGAATTCAGGAAAAAAAGTAGACAGATTACAAAGGAGGGGGTCAGCGGGTGGTACCTGCCTGAGAAGGGAAATCTTCTGGAGTCTTACACATAAGCCTGGCAATTCAAGAGCACTGGGTCCCTCTGCTGTGGCTCCTGAGGCAGATGAGGAGTCATAGCATAAAGGACCAGTCACTCTCTTTGTGCCTAAGATTTCCCTCTCATCTGTTTTCCCTGTTGGAATATGAGCGTTGTAGAAGGAAATCAAGTGACAAAGATGATGAGATGTCTGCTGACAGAGATAGGTTTCCTGCCCTCTGAGAGAGGGCTTGGAGGGCTGGGAAGCAAATGAGCTCCCAGAAGACCTGAGTGCACTTGGGAGCCAAACTGGCTGCAACCCACTTGCCATTGAGACAGGTCAGAAACTCCCCTCTGCCTCAATGCCTTCCAAGGGGAAGCAAAGAGGAATGCCATGGCCATGCATGGGACCAAGCAAGTGGTATAGATAGCGGGACCTGAGCATTTTTGTCCACCTCTTCCCATGCCTGAGTGCAGGCTGGAAGGATGAGTGGGCAGACAGGCTGGGCATGATGCAAAAGCCAGACCTCAGCTCCAGAATGAGTGGTGATTGCAGAAACAAATCTCTGTTATCCCATGGCTGCAGGTTAAGGACGCAGGTGGCTCCATGACCATTCACACCTTTGGAGCCTACTTTGGACTCACAGTGACACGCATCCTGTACAGATCCAACCTGGAGCAGAGTAAGGACAAGCAGGGCTCTGTGTACCACTCTGACCTCTTCGCTATGATCGGTGAGTCAGACCCTGCCTCAGGAGTGCTGGTACATGTGGACCACTCAGCTGCAGAGGTCTGGTCCCTCCTATATCTCTGGGAAATCCAAAGAGAAACCAGGATCTGGGCCTGAGAAGCTCTCTATCCCAGTCTTCCACCTCTCAGAGCTACTCAGCTGCGCTTCCTTCATCAGTGGCTGGGCTGAGATGGTGCCTGGGAAGACAAGGACGCATTTTGGTCCCCCATCTCTGCAAGCCTTTCCTGATGCTGGTACCATCATGGCAGGTGCAGCTCCAGGGCAGCAAGATTACAGGATTTAACTTCCCCCTGTGCAGAAAGATCTTCTTTAGAGTTTTTTTTTAATCCCTGCGAATGCAGGGATCCTGCATTCTCTCTTTTGCCTTTCTCTTCTTCATCCCCTCCTGCCCATCCCACCAGGTACCCTGTATCTGTGGATGTACTGGCCCAGCTTTAACTCGGCAATTTCTGAGCACGGGGATGCCCAGCACCGGGCTGCCATTAACACGTACTGCTCGCTGGCTGCTTGTGTCCTCTCCACAATGGCCTTCTCCAGCATGCTGCAAAAGAAAGGCAAGCTTGACATGGTAAGCTGGGAGCAGAGTCCTGCAATGCAGTGCCCAGGGGACTTATCATAAGGTTGATTAAGGGTCCAGGAAACAACTGGCACTTGTCCTTTGCTGAAGGGATCCTGAATTTCAGGACATGATAGTGATACCAGCAGAAACCAAGAGGCTATATTGAATAAGCAAGTGGGAACTGGGTCCTGAAGTGCTTGAGGTGCAGAGTGGTGTCCTGCATGTGGTGGACCTAAGTCACAGCAGGTCCTGGACTTGCTCTGCCCAGAAAGCTGCTGATGGGCACATTGCAGAGCCATTTTTGGCAGCACTCTCCAGCAAGCCAAGCAGGGCCTGCGCAGCAGCTCATGAGCAATCGAGGGGCTGACTTGTACGTGTTAAGTGTGGGGGTGACATGTCTCTGTGACAGCAGAGCTTGCATGACACATGGGTGAGACAATTTCCATCTCATCACAACTCCCCACCCAGATTTGTGGATGCAAAGAATGTGTGTGGTACATGGAGTGGGAGTCTATGTGAGCCCGTGCTGCAGACAGAGGCTGCCTGTTCTTGTTTTTCACTAACAAGCAGGAAAATGGGCCCTGATGTTTCCTCTGGAAACATTTTCAGAGCTGATGCTCCTGCTTTGTCATTTGCACCATCTCTGAGCAACTGCAGTCTCCCTGAGATGCCAAGACAGGGTGGTTACTTCCGCAGGTCCACATCCAGAATGCAACGCTGGCGGGCGGCGTGGCCGTGGGCACCAGTGCAGAAATGATGTTAACTCCATACGGCTCCCTCATTGTCGGGTTCATCTGTGGCATCGTGTCCACGGTGGGGTATGTCTACCTCACGGTGAGTGCTGCTCTAGAGGTCTGCAGCCCTGGTCCTGCTAAGGAGACCGGAAATAGAATAATTTCCCTTTGAGGGCTGCTGCTTTCCATCATCCCTTATGTAGATGCACTTCTGACTCCACTCACTGTCCCAAAATGCTCAGGAAGGTTCCGCCTCCCAACACAAGAGTGTTTGAAGGATACGTTGTTATTTTATCTTGAGCTTGGCTCACAACTTTGTCTACAAGCCCTCTTTAATGGGACATAGTATCACTCTTCCTTCTCGGCTTTTCCCCGTCCTCCATGGAAAGAAATAATCCTTTCCAGGGCTGTGCTCATGTCCCTGAGCTCTCTCTACCTCCCTTCTCTTCAGCCTTTCTTGGAGTCCAGGTTGCACATCCAGGACACATGCGGCATCCATAACCTCCACGCCATGCCAGGCCTTATTGGGGGCATTGTAGGGGCCATCACTGCAGCTGCAGCCACGGAGGATGAATATGGAAAGGAAGGGTAAGACAGCTTGAAAATCTTCCCTGACAATAATTTTACCTGGGTCTTCTTGGGCTGAGAGTAAAGAGCAATTAACAGCCCTTGTTAGTTGCCCTTTTCACCCTCAAAAACATGGGGTGCACTGACTGTGTTGGCCTTACTGAAGCGTAGAAGACTCGTCTCTTGCAGATGACTTCTGGTGGCATCAAAAAGTGAGCCACAGCTCTACTGCTTGGCATTATTCTGGGGAACAGTGGATGGGGAAGTGCTCCTTCCTCCATCCCTGCATTGTTTGTTGGGGTCAGGTAAGCCTGAAGGTCTGAAATACAAAAGAAATGTTAGTATTTTGGTCTCCTCCTATGTAAAGCTTTGCCAGGGCCACAGGGGAAGGAAGTGAGCGGTGTTTTGTGTCATTGCGACACTGTCCTGGTCTGTTGCAAAAGAGGGATGGAGCTAGGGAAGAATCCCCGAAGGAGCGGGAAAACACAGCTCTTCCAAAGATGGGCAAGATCTCCTGCCAGGAGCAATCCTCACCATTTCCACCCTCGGCAGGTTCATCAAGGCATTTGACTTCACCGGCGCATACCAGACACGAACACCCAGTGTCCAAGGAGGGTTCCAGGCAGCCGGCATTGTGGTGTCTCTGCTGATAGCTTTTGCCGGCGGGGCCCTTGTGGGTAAGCATGAGGGGAGTATGGCGAGGGGAGGGTTGAGTCCAGCCTGGGGCTGAAATGGAGGTGTCCACGTACTCCTGCCTGTGGCTGGATGCATTCCTCCCACTTGCGTTGTGAGGGTTGCAGCCCTGGCTTGCTCACATTTGGATGCCCTGCAGTGGGACCACCCCAAAGCCCATAGGAGCAGGGGAAGCCCAGCGGCCAAGCGGGGAGCAAGGCCACAGGGGCTTGGAGAAAAGGGGCGCTCGGCCTGAGCACCGTGCCAGGGCTGCGTCTGCCCCCTTTGCTACCGGGATGGGCGAACTCCGGCCATCCGCACCCTGCCCGCGTCCCACACGGCACCATGGCCCACGGCCCTGCCCGCCTGCTTCCAGGGGCCGTCCTGAAGCTGCCCATCTGGGGCGACGCCGCCGCCGAGAACTGCTTCGAGGACGACGTTTACTGGGAGGTAAGGCGGGGAGGTGAGGAGGGGGCGGGCCCGGGGCCGGCCCGGGGCCGGGTGGCACAAGATGGCGCTGTGGCCCCGCGGCCTGAG
>VZZY01018354.1:239393-253538 GCA_013400335.1 Eurystomus gularis
CCGCGGCGCCCCGGGCCCCGCCGAGGGCCATGCCCCCTCAGGGGGCAGCGGGGCTGCCCCCGCCGGCCTCTGCCCCCGACACAGGACCCCGGACCCTTCTGGTTCTCTCCCCGTGACGAGGAGGCGTCCGGCTCTGCCCTTCTCTCCTGCTTTTGTAACGAGCTGTTGTGAATAAAATAAAAACCATGTTCTTCTTTCCAGGCCTGTGCCCTTTGTGTCAATAGCGGAGCAGGACAGGAGGTCGCCCAGGCTCTGTCTCTCCCACAGAGCAGCTCCTGGGAGAGCTCTTGGCTGCGGGGGGTGAAGTGGAGGTGCTGGGACCCTCCCGGTGCCCAAGCGATGGCCATGCCGGGACAGTGCAGCAGGGGTGCTGGGTGCAGCAGCTGTCCCTACACTTGCGCTGCCATCCAAAGCCTGGGTGAGGGCCAGCTTTGAGTCCAGCTACAGTTCTACGTGCCTCCACCATCACCCTCTCCTGACCTGCTCTACTGAGACCTCCATCAGCCCCTTGGGAGCCTTGTTTGTGCATATAGAACAGGCTGGCAAGACCCTTTCCTCTTTCTTGGTTTCAGTCATTTAATCCAGTGTCATTAGACCACCCCTTCCACTTGCAATGCTGTCCTGATGGGACGAGCCCAAAGCCAGAGCCCAAAGCCCCCAGCTCTTAACCGGACCATCAGGCTTCAGCCAGAGACAGGAGTGAAAGTCAGTCCTAAAATCTGTGTGTTTTCCAGAGTGATGTGATGTAAAAAGCATGAGAGGAAAAGGAGGGTGAAAAAAGGAGGTAGGAAGGCTGATAGGTCTCTTCACCGCATCTAGCTGTAATTCTCACACCTGAGGGGGGGAGTCAAAAGTAGCTATTCACATCCCCTTGGGATATGACACCCTCATTTTCCATGCTGGGTAAAGACAAAAACCCTTTACAACATGTTTCTGGAATTTGTCAGCAGCTGCCAGCAGCAGCATGTTAATTAAATGTCGGCAAAGATGGAAGCAAGAGGCTCTGCTCTAATTGGACACTTTGCTTGGTGGAGCTGAAAAACATTGTGACAGAGGAGGAGGCGCCAAAACACTGTGTTCCCCCGCCATGGTGGGGGGACAGGGACAGCCAGGCGCAGGAGATTCTCTCTTTTGAACCCACGTTGCCTCTGTTTTGCCTGAGACAACCTCGATATTGAAATAAGAAGAGTAACAAAATAACAAAAGGCCTAAAATATTCCATAGGAATGTTCTCAAGCACAGCAGCGGCTGTGCTGGGATGCAGGGAAAGGGCTTGTTGGCTACTGGGAAATTCAGAAATATTGTGGCTGGGCCATCAGGAGCTCTAGCCCTCCTGCCAGCTGGTGGTGTATTGCATATTCTTTTATTATAGCAAAGGTGGGTCTGAAAGGTGTTAGACATGGTCTCCAGAGAGTGGTCCTCGCAGAGGCTGAGCATGCGTTGAGCTGCACCCAGGTCGAGGATGGGAAAATGAAGGGCAATTCCTAATTTCCCTGGGCTGGGATCTGCTGAAGGAAGCAGATCTCTTCCCAGCCTCGTCTCACTGAGGAAAGGAAGTAACAGCCATTTTCTGCTCACAGTTTCATCCAGATAGCCCATCAGAAACCACCACAGAGATGTTTACTGACAAGCACTGTAGACAATGTCATTTCAAAAAAGGTAGTCCTAAACATTTTGTCCCAGTTCTGCAAAACGCGAAAGCAGAAGTGGACCCTTTGGGCAATGCATTTCTAATGCCCCTCTGTCCCACCCCATTTGAGCTCTGGCCATGTCCCAGATGAGCCAGCATGCAGGTATGTGTCCAGCCCCTGTGGCCTCCAGTATTCCAGCAGCTTGCAAGGGGCCATGGGGATCAGTAATGGCAGAGACTGAGTGACCCTCATTGCTTTAGCAAGGTGGCCAGCCCATATCCCTGGTGGGGCAGGTCTGTGAGTACGAGGAGAAAGTCCTGCCCCATGTGCACGTGCCAGCAGAAGGAGCCCCAACCCCACTCCCCATCCTTCTGGGCTCTGCCTCCTCCTCGTGGGAAGACACCTAAACTGCCCAGGCTGCTGGGCAGTGAAGCGTTTTATTGCCCGTGCTCTTGCAGGGCTCAGTCTGGTCTCAGTACCTAAATCACTCACGGGGGCTGGCCTTGCAGTTTTAATTCCTTGGCAAACAATACTGGGGTTGGGCTGGCGCGTTTGAAGTGCGGTCATGGCCCTAGCAGAGGACGAAGGGTTTCTCAACAGGGGAGCGCGGGGAGCAGAGGATTGGGCTGCTCTGGCAGGCAGGAGGACGTGTGAGAAAGGGGCTGTTGATACCCATGGGGATTAGGTGGTACAAATTGGCTGGGAAGCACTGGAGCCATTGACCGAAGTTGTCCTGGGGCAGGTTCCCATGGCGGGGCTGGCTGAAACAACCTGCCTTCAAGGAGGCTGGAAGGCCCAGCTTGGCTGCTAATCCCCTGGGATCTATGGGGCGTGGAGCAGAAAAGAGGTTAAAAAAAAGAGAAAATCTCATGTAAAGGTGGTGGTTTCCCCAAGGGGATAATGTTAGAAAGAGCGGGAAGGGGGCGGGGGGGGAAACAGCATCATTTAATCCTGCTTTTAATAGGCAGGTGGTGGGCTTTGCTCGCACTCCTGCGAGCTGCTGCAGAGATTTCAGGGAAGGCCTTTGCTTACCTCTGCTGTCCCCTACTCCTGGTGGGGACCCCCATGCCTCTGCAGAGGGTCCCCATCTGTGAGCCTGTCTGGGATAAGGAGGATTGTGTTCTTACATCTGTGTCCATGTGTACATTGGTGTGCGTGGGTGGAGGTACATGGTGCAAGCCCCACATTTGAAAGGGCTGAGATGGGCTCATTGCACACCCCGTGCACTGGCCACAGCGGATCTCCTGCTGGCAGCATGCCCACATGTACAAAGCCCTGCGTCCCCACAGACATACCTTCAGCCTTCTTGACCACTGAAAACCACATTGTCCACATTGCCAGTAGTGTCGGCATACCCTCACACACTCGTGCCAGCCTGCCAGCCATGGTGATGTTGTGAGCATCCATCTACCTTTGCCATGCACATTCATCCACCTTTGCCATGCACGTTCATCCACCTTTGCCATGCACGTTCATCCACCTTTGCCATGCACACCCATCCACCTTTTCCGTGCTCATCCATCCACCTTTGCTGTGAGCACTGGTCTACCTGCGCGCGGGTACAAGCGTGTGCGTGCCGGACCCGGTGTGTCCACGCCTGCGTGAGCACTGCTCCAGCCCCTTCTGAAGGAGCGCTGTAAATTGTAATCAGATTAGGGCAGCCGGTCGCTTAGGGCCCTTGAAAAGGGCATACGTCCCCTCATCAGTACCTAGCATTGAGTCGCACAAAGGGTCTAAGTAACTCTGCAGGGGTCGGGCTCTCTGGAGCGCAGGGGAGGGGGCTCGCCTTTCTTTTCTCTCTGTCCCTTGTAATTATGTCAATTTGCTAGCCAAATTGTTTGCTTGAGTGGACAGTGGGGGCTTGCCCCCCTTCCCGCCTCCCCCCCACCCCTAACCCCATTCATGTGCTAATGTGGGAAGGAGCATGGCCTCCTGACTTCGGGAGGTGGCCATGGAGGAGCAAAGTGCAGGGGGGCACGGGCTGAGAGCCCCCCACCTATGTGCCCATGGATGCCTTGGCCTCACAGCCCAGATGAACGGGGCACTCCTGTTTGCTTTAGCCTGTGGCAGGGCGTGCAATGTCCCACCAGCCTGGCCAGCTCTGGTTTCCTCTGGCCATCCCTCACCTGCACCACATCCCATCTCGGGCCACCACATGCCCAGGGCTTTGAGCTGCGCTCTGCTGCACAGCAGCTTTTTCGGAACACCTCCCCACCCGTGCACCTCCAAGCATTTGCATATATTCTGCCTGCAAATCCTTGTCAAGGGGTGCCTCTTTATTGCCTGTATAGATCACAGGGTGTTAGTTAAGGGGCTTCTTTGTATTGCCTCAGACAGCTGGGGTCATCAAAAGTCCTGCGGTGAGAAGGAGAGACAGGAGGAGGGGGGAAGCTCTGACAATACGGACTGAAGGATTAAAGGAGCATATAAAGTTCCTATTGAGTGAGACAAGAGGCTGTTCACTCCTGAGATTGACAGCAACCAGGAGGCGATTCCCAACACAATGTCCAATTAATTCTCTACCCTCTTCGCTGCCGTCTCCTCCCTCCCTCCTCTCCTGGGCTGGGGCATGAGCAGGGAAGGGCTGAAGCTAAGATCCTCAAGAAGGTAATTAATTATTCTTGACTAAGAGGAGCCTGCCGGGGTGCAGGCCAGTCCCCAGGCTCACTGAGCATCCACCCCCTTCCCACAGGTTCCCATCAGCCTGGGCCACTTCAGGGTAGTTTTCCTTTCCATCACAGGCAGAGCTGTCCCACCAAAGGTCCATCTCCACAACAGGTCCTGCACAATAACCATGGTTAGTGATGAGCCCAGAAAGCCAGGCTGGCAGTGGTGTGCAGCAGGGCAAGGCAGCAGCAGCAGGAGAGCCAGGGAGCAGGGTGAGATGCATGAGCAAGATGCATGGGCATGCAGAGCATCTGGGGAGAGGCAGAACAGCGTGTGACAGGCCTGGGTATCAGGTCTTACCTGCATGTGCAGTGGCAATGGTTGAAGCAGCTCCATCTACCCTGGCTTTGTAGGAAGAAGTGGGCTCCTGGACATAAGAGTGCATTGCCACTGTCTCCTGGGCTTGCTGTCCACACTGGCACCAGTGCTGGGCATAGCAGGACAGGTAGAAGATACTTGTGAGTGTGCTCCTACCTCTCCTGTTATTTGCTTCTCTTTGATGTACCCCCACATACAGGAGAGCAGAATCTGGGCCACTACGTGAAATTCCTGCAAACCACCAAGCATGAATTTTTTTGTTCAAAAACCATCTTGCAAACATCTCAGCCCAGAGGGAGGGAGTAAAAGGGAAAGCACCTTTCTCTGGTCTGGCCACCTTTTGTTGGTGCTCTGTGCAGAGCTGAGGCTCCCAGATGCGGGTGGCAAACATCCTTCTACAGTGACCAACATCTCCAAACCACCTGGTTTGGGAGAAAAAGCCATGCAACCAGGAGGGCCCGGTTCTCACCGCAGGGAACACTTTGGCCAGCCAAAGTCCTCCATTCCCACTGCTTAGCATCAACCCCTTCCCCTCTGCCACTGCTGCCCATGGCCAAGGATCCCACCAGCCCTGGCCAGCACAGGGTGGGAGACCTGTGCTGTCCACCCCATGCACCTCATGAGCAGGAGATGCCCTCGGGATGCTGACGTGGGGCTGCCGGTGGCTCGGCCTCTCCTGCCCACTCCCTCCCACAGCACACGCTCCCAGTGAAGTTGTTTGAAAGTCTTCCGGCAGTTTTCGCGGCCAGGAATAACAGATTAGCCATGATCTGATCAGCCCAGTATCTAAGCTGTATTCTCCCTGCTGACAAGTATTTGAAAGAGGGGAGGGGCCACTTTCAGCCCAACGATGAATCTTTCACCGACAAGAAAAGAGCCTTTTTTCTCCCGCCAGCCGCGGGCTGCTCCGTGCCCTGTTGCTAAGCGAGACCTGGGGCTGCCGCTTGCACGCGGCCGGCTCCAGCGGAGCCCTCGGGTTAGCGGGATCAGGAGATTCACACCAGACATCTTGTTTTTTAGGGGGGCTGTTTCTTTTCTCACCCGCCTTTGACAGGCAGATAACAGCTCGCTGGCGAGGCCTGGGGATGCCCCTGCTGAGGGGACTCACCCTGGGAGGAACAGGAAGATGCAGAATCCTTTGGAGGGCAGATTGAGGCATTGGGGTCGGGGGCTCAGCCCTAAATGACTGGGGTTTGCTGCTGTGCATGGGAGTGTCCCTAGTCAGGCTGCAGAATGGCAGCCACCCCCACAGCCCCCATGTCCTGGTGGGCTGGGGCATAGTGGGACCTTGGGGACATGGCCTTGGAGGATTCTTTGTGCTGGTGGCCAAGGAAAAGCCTGGCCTGGCCTCATGCAGGGGTGGCTCTGGGCATGGGCAAGCAGAAGGACATGTGGCAAAGGAAACGGGAGGATGATCTCCGGGCTTAGGCCAGCTTTTTTATGTCCACAGCCTCACGCTGCTCCAGAGCACCCTCTCCCCCCACCAGCACCAGCCAGGGCAAATCACCCTGCGAGACAGGAAATCACTAAAACAAAGGCTTTCCAGGCTATTTCTGGAGCTGCCAGCATGAGGTGCCCTCGCCTAAGACATGGTGCTCACATCTCCCTCCTCTCCTGCAAGGCAGTGGTGCAGGCAGGGCTGCAGGCTGCCAGGCCCTGGGCTGGCACCTTCCCAGAGCCCTGCCTGCCCCTGCTCGCAGGCAGGGTGCTGGGGGGGAGGAAGGTGGTTCTCCTTCATGCTAGTACCCCTCCAGTGACTCAAATGCCGCTGCTGAACCTGCCTCGCCAGCCCTGAGCAAAGGCACCCCCGAGTATTACCGATGCACAGCAGCTCAGGCTCTTTGTGTGCAGCCATTTGCAGGAAATCCCCCCTCTCCGCTGCCTTAGGAAGACTGGAGAAACCCCCCCATCTCTGCCTCAGCCTGGGAAGGCTTTTTTTACCTCAGACCCCTGCAAGCCCTTGATCTTATGATGG
The DNA here is from genome assembly GCA_013400335.1 of Eurystomus gularis. Lineage (NCBI taxonomy): Eukaryota > Metazoa > Chordata > Aves > Coraciiformes > Coraciidae > Eurystomus > Eurystomus gularis. The sequence continues at coordinate 245,985 of VZZY01018354.1, forward strand.
AGGTGACCAGCACTCATTGCACTGACATGATGAAGGACTGTGGAAGACACCAACCACTTTGGCATGGCACTGCAAGCTTGCTACCTCCCTACAGCCAAGCCCTGCACTCAGTTGGTGCAAAAAGCCACGGGGAAAGATGCGAGAGGGACTGTGAAAGTTACTGCTGCTTTGAGCAGCACAAAAAGGGAAGAAACCCTGAGCCTTCAGGTTTGAAGCACAAAAGGCCGGATCCATGGCTGTGGTACAGCCACTTTCTGTAGCTTGAGCAGCTGAAAAACTGGCTTCTCTGGTGAGCTGAGCTCACCTGCAGTTTGGAGGAGATTCCTCCATTTGGCTTTCCGGGGAAATGTGGTGTTGTGGTTCAGGTGCTCTATCATTTTGTGCTTGCCATGGATGGCAGCAGCAGTGGGGGCTGTTTACCATGCTTGGCAGTGGGCACCCACCTCAAATAAATCCCTCTCAGCTAGCATCTTCTCAAGGGCATGTTCAAATCCCTCTAGGCTCGAGCCAGCAAAGCACAAGTGAGGTCTGCTGACCTCTGAGACGTCTCTCAAGGTCCCACCTGTCTGGCTAATTCTCTGTCCCTCTTTTTTCCCAACTGTCGGCTGCCCTGACAGGAGCAAGCTCCTGGCTTTGGGACCTTACCACTGTGCTGGTACTTCAGGCCCGATTCCTCACTCTTTTTGGGTGGCTCTGCCATCCATGAGGCACATCCTCCACTGCACAGACAGGTCTCCTGCCTTGATCTGCAGCCAGGAACTGCTTGTGCAGCAGAGCAGTGGGAGAGCTGGGGACTGGAGCACCTTTCATCCTCTCCTGGGGCAGATAAAGGGCTTTTGACACACATCTTAGTGCTTCCTGGCCAAGTGCTTCGTTAAACCTGAAAATGGCCTCTGTTCCTCTTGAATAAACTGCCCAGCACTTTCACTTTATCATCTCCAGTGTGACAACCCAATGCTCGCAAGATGGACATGAGGACCCATGTTTGACTGAGTCACATCTTCATGGCACTGACCAGGTTTCTAGGAGCTCCATGTGCTACAGACAGCAAGTCCCCATCATCAAAATGAATTGATAATGACTTTATTTCTTTTGCCTCAGTCGTTTTGCCTGGCTTTGCCCCCAAGTCTTGGTTTGTGCTTGGCAGGTGCTGGAAGGTGCTTTGTGGGTGAGAGCAGCAGCGTCCTGTTCGGCTGTGCTTTTCTCTGGGGAATTCTGAACCACTACAACCAATTTGCTCTTTAACTCTGGGTAGTCTCTCCACTGAAAATACTCTATAAAACCCTTGTCTGTGAAGGATGTGGTCTGAAGAGAGAGTTGACTGTCCTCCTGACAGTCTGATGATCTGCAGGAGAGCACAAGGGCTCTCCCTGGCCAGGGGTTGGGCTGCACCACCTCTTCTTGAGGAAGAAAGGAAAATTTACCTTCAAGGACTAGTCCGTAAAACCTGATCTGAGAATTCATGTCCCAGTGCTGAAATAAACCATTGTGTGGCAGAGAATAGTACACAATGTAAGCACTTGGGAAAGAAGAAAATAATTTTATCCTGATTTCTAGTGTCTTCCTGACTTGCGAGTACCCTTCCAAACTCACACATGTCAGCAGAACACAGTGGAGATATATTTATATGAAAATCTAGCTGTCTCCACATCTATCTATAGCGTTTCTTTCTGTGTCCTTAGTTTCATCCTATGGCGCTGGGTTTGGTTTGCTTCAGTTTGGTTCCAGTGCCTGGAACATCCCTGTGCAAAGGGCTAGTATCAGCACCCTGTGTCCAAAGGGGACCGAAATAAAGAGCCATCGTGAGATCAGACTGGCAGCTTGGATGGGTTGGGGGGCAGATGGGGAGCCTTGAGCATTGCAGCATCCTTTTCTGGGGCACTGCCGGCGGGGAAGGGGATCCCCCCACGGGCCTCTCTGCAGATGAGGGCCCCCGCTCAGAAAGAAGTGGCGGCACATCAGTATGCAGAAGTGGTTGCCGCTCGCCAATAAATTAGCATAAACCACTCTAGGAGGTAAATAGACATACAAGGCGCCAGTGTGTGCAGCGTGGGCTGCGGCTTTGTCTCAGCCCCACTATTGTCACGGCCCCTGCTGCACACTGACCGAGTGGGGCCGGTGTGGTGGGCTCTTACACTTTTGACTGCTGGATAAAAGGGGGGAACATAAAGAGAGGGGAGAACTTTTTTTCGGGTTTTTTTATAAGTCCAGACGAAGTTACAGACGTCTGTTAAACGTCAATTATGGCTGAATAAAGACGTCTGCTTGAGGCTTAGTTATGGCTCCTTTCAGCCACCGAGATTTTTCCAGGGCTGGCCCGGGATGCCTTCGGCAACCTAATTTGGAGATTGTAACTCTATAAACAGGCTCTGGCATTAATCAAGGCTGGTGAAAATGCAAATGATGGCATGGAGAGGGCTCGGGGACGGGCCGGGGTCCTGTGCCTTGCAACTCAGGGCAGGGAGTAAAAAGAGGAAGGCAAAGAGGAGGAAGAAAGAGGCCATGCAGAGAAGTGAGAATCCATAAATAGAGAGCTCAGTGGGGTTTGCTGACTTTCCTCCTGATGCTCTGGGAATCTGGTCCCATCAGGACTCCTCTGTTCCCAACTTTGCTTCCCGCTGGTTAACCCTCACGGTGCTCCTGATTGCGTAGGTTTTTCCCAGCAAGACCAAAGCCAAAACACCAACAAATAGGGAATTTAATGCTTTAAAATCCTGAAAGATCACTAGGTGTTTTGAAGCATCAAAACTGTATAAGAGAGCATGTCAGAGCAATGTGGAGACTGCAAGGACTCACTCCTTTGGGAGAGTAGCTCATGCTCTGCATGGTTCCCCATTGCTTATTATGTGGCTTGTTGATATTGTCTCTGAAGAAGCCTCTGAGCTGTAGCTGGAGGAAGTCCTGGGAATGAAGTCCCAGGCCAGTGTTGTTCATACCATTAAAAGCCATCCTGGTGACCATAAAGACCGAAGTGCTCTTCAGCAAGGACAAGGTACCTAGGGACCTTCTTCCCTCATGGACACATCCACATTGAGAAGATGAGGGTGGAGGGCTGGAATTCACCTTGGCCTCATTGGTAGTATTGCCTTGTATCCTGGAACAGGTCAGTAGCTGATGAGGAAAACCATGTCCTATTCTATCACCATGTCACAGCCAGATGTTGCAACACAGAATATAAGGAATAGCCTGAAAATCAGAGTGCAAACAGTGCTGATGCTGAGTTCTAAGGATGTCTTGTGTGTGCTATGGAGTAGACTCCCCTGACCCATGGAGCATTCTTCCCATACTCTGCCCTGGTGCTCAGCATCATGCTGGCCCAATACACCATGCAGTAACTGTGGGATGGATGGTCCAGAGGAGCTCCAACTTCCCTCCCTTCCTCAAATCTTCTGGGAATCTTCTTTTTTTGGAAACATTTGAGAAGACGAGTAGAATTTTAGAGAGGACAGTAACACAGGAGGCCCTTTCGCATTCCTCTTCTTTAAGAAAGTGTTTTTTCCTTTCATTTCCACTCTGGGGAGCAACTTTTCCACATCCCAGCCTCTCTTTTTTTCTTCTTTGTCATTCCCTTTCCCCCACTTCACATGGTTACACACTCTCCTGTCTCCTCTCTATTTCTCTATCAGAAAAATCAAACTGGCAGAAAGACACAGAAACTTCAGAGACACCTCCTCTCTGGTTCCGTGGAGAAACTCTGTGTCTATATGCCTGTGCCCCAAAATAAAAGGTTCCTCCTCAGCCCATGGGGATGAGGATTGGAGTCCTGGTCACTTTGCAGATCTGCCAAGTGACTGGCTTGAGGGGGTGGCAGAAAGAGGAATTTACTGCAGTAAATGTGCCCCGGTCCTTCCCCTTCGGGAGGTGATCAAGAGGGAGCCTGCCCTTCCCAAGCCATCAGCCTGACACTGCTGGGGACTGCAACCTGATGTATTTTCCCCTGGCTGGTTTTCATCCACCCATAGCTTCACCACAATGGGCTAAAAAACCAAGTGCATGCTTGTACTAAACACCTGAAGGATCCCTCCAACCTTACAAGGGTCTACAGAAGGGATTTAGGCCAGAGGGCCTTCTTTGGTTATGGTTTCTACACAGCTGAGAAGTTTTCCTGATGAAGCATCCTGAAACCTGTAGTTGGTCCTGGGAAAGTGTGAATGAGGGAGGCGATGTGCTGAGGCTGTGGGGAACCCCTTGCAAGGAGGTAGCACATGTTCATGAGTGTCTCTTGCAGGATTTGATTTTTCATAAAGGGATGCTGTTCAGAGGAAAGCCAAGAGGAGCACAGGAGCGTGAGACCTCAGAGGGCTGCAAACCCTGGCATCGATGGACAGAGCAACAGTCCCCAAATGGGCAGCTGGTTGTTATGGGCTGGACTGGGATTGCTGGTTCTCTGAGGTCCTTGGTTAATGTTACCATAACCCTGAGTTCTCATCCTTTCCCCTTTCTTCTGGTAAGAGGGGCACAGATGGCTTCTGGGGGAGCTGACAGCACTTCCAAGGAAAGGAAGGTCGGACCTTGCCAAGAGAAAGTATCACTGAGCCCAGAAACCAAGAGACAACAGAGAAAAAAGGGATGGAGGTGGGGAGGAGGATGGAGATGAGAGGACCAAAAAGGGGGATGTGGATCAGGGCACAGAGCCAGCCTGGCGGACAACGCCCAGGGCTTCCTGAAAAAATGGAGGATGGGGTGGACCAGCGACAGCTGGAAGATTTAATTGCTCCTCTCCACAGACCTGCTCGGCTCCCTCCCTCTCAGATCTGCATTTCAATATGAGAGCAGCAGTAAGTGGGATGCCGCTGGAAGGGGTTAGAATGATTAATCATTTAAAAAGCAAGATCTTAATTACAGGGTGCAATTTTTGCTATTTAAGGAGTCCATTAGTTTCCAGAAAGGAAAAAAAAATATATATATATTGCAGGTTATTCTCCTTTTGAAGAAAATGGGAGGGGGGGGCCGGGGGGCCGCGGCACCCAGGCTGGCGTGGCCGCCCCTGCCGGGGCGAGGGCGTTGGTGTGCGAGGATGGTGAGGGGGAGGTGGTGTCATTTGTTCTCCGAGTGATATTTTTGAAGGGTGCTGGCTGTGAGCGTTCGCCGCGCTCAACCACGCGTTGGCACAATCTGTGCCGGAGCAGGCAGACGGCTTCTGCTCAGCCTCCCCCGGCACAGCTCCTCCTCCCCGGGGGCAAGGGGAGGATTCGGCCGCTGTCAGCACCACTGACCCCTCGGCCGAAATAGCTCCCAAAGGGCTTATTGGGGGGTAATTGCCGTGATAACAGCTTGTCCACTGGGAGCCAGGCGGAGACCTCGCATAACTCGTCTCGCCCGCAGCTGGGGCAGCCTCTGACCGTGCTGGGGGGCTGCAGGGCACCTTGGGCCACAGTGCCACCCCGACTGGTGCCATGAGGCATCGAGCGCAAGGGGACAACGGCGCAACTGATGCCCGCGATGCCCCAGCCCCGGCGGCTGCAGGCTCGGCCCATCTCACCCGCACTGCAGCCTGGAGGGAGGTGACGGGGGTTAATCGCCCACCGCCTCCCCTCTGACCCCTCTGTGGGTTTTTCTCTTGTATGGTCATTTAGCCGTCCCCTGACACAAAAGGGAGCGATTAAACACAACTCAGGCCCTTCATGCTTTAGTGGATTAATTTGCTGATCCCCCATGGATTAAAGGTCTCGACAGGATCAGCGGGAGCAGCGGGGCAGACCCCGGCGGGAGGAGGCCAGTGATAGTCCCGCGCAAGCCCCAGCCTACAGCAATCCCCCTCTCTGGGGACCTCATGGTGTCACCGAGCCATGTCAGGGTTCACAGCATCGGAAGCTCGCCTAAATACTGCATCCCCAAACCCTCCCGCTCACTTTGCCTAGGGACATGGGGACCATACTACCCCGCTCGCTCCAGGGAGCAATCCCTGATGCACCCAGCAAGGGCAGACGGGACGAGGGTGACAGGCTGCTCTGGAGGAGAGGGAGGACCATGGTGACTTTGGGGGGCTGCACCCCAATGTGTGGGGGTGTGGTTGCCCTCCCCAGGCCTGCGGGAAGCAGAGATTGCATCTGCCTTTAATTACTCCCTCTCTGCATATCAGATGCTCGTGCACCTTCTGCACATGAATGCTGATTAATTGCAGGGTTAGGCTCCGAGGCAGGCCGGACCACATTATTTCTGATGTTTGCTCTTTTCACGAGGAGAATAAATGCCATGAATCCACAGTAATCAGTGGCTTTTAGCTTGTCACTCTTATGACACTCTTTACTTAGACCAGGAAATGGCAAATGTGGTGGAAATAAGAACTTTATTATCTCTTTTTATTTTTTTTTTTCTCCCAAAAGGGAGGTGTGTGGCAAGGAGGGGGAAGAAGGTGGTGGGGGCATCTCACAGGAGAGGGAGTAAGCGGCTCCATTTTCCCTGCACCCAAGGAGCTGTGCTTCACCTCAGGAAGAGAAGAAAAGCAACAGCATCTTCTTTGTGGAAGGAAACCAGGGCAGTACATCAGGTTGGGGCTGTCCTGAAATGGTGGCAAAACCTTAGGGATGGCAGAGCTGGAGGGCAGCTCTTTGTAGCACCCGTGGCCTTGTCTGAAATACCAAGCATGGTGATGCACCACACAGACACCTCCGGGGACAGACATCGCCATGTGCTGCATCCAAACTGAGAGACATCCCGTACCCCAACCAGAGAGGAACACAGCTGGGGACGACACCCAGAAGGGTGCTGGGCCTCCTAGAAGGGATGGGCGCTGCAGGAGGAACAGCAGCACCCGCAACATCTCCCATCCCTCGTTCCTTGCCTTCCCTTGCATCCCTCATCCCTTGCCTTCTGGCGAGGCCCGCTCTGCTCCCGGGCGAGCCCCATCGGCTCAGGTGGGAAACCCTTTCACCGCCTCCCTCAATGCCCTGCTACCGATCTCATTGCTGCCGCTTAGCTCAGTGCGAGGGCAGCCCTCTGCTTTTCAGCAGCGAACATCTGGCGTGCGGCGGGCGGCTGGCCACCGGCCGCCTCCGGCCTCCTCCCCACGCAACCGGGGATGCCCGGTGCCCGCAATTAGGCAGCCCTTGAGCCCCTGGCCATGGCCCTGCTCAGGTGAGCGCTGGGGTTCCAAGGGATGGAGGTGTAATTAAGGTTAATCAGAGGGCCGGGGGATCAGGGCAGTGGTGGGGAGACCCAGCAAGTCTAATGGCGGCCGTAATTAGGCAGCTGTGGAGAAGCGGTTAATGAAGACGGCAACCGTTAATAAAGCTCTTCCTGAGCAGCCTTCTGGCCCGGGTAATTGAGGGATTTGCAAGTGCCATCTCCCCCTTAACCCTGTAATGAGCAGACCCGTGGCAGCCCATGTTAACCCTTCCAGGGACGGAGATAGTGATGATGGGGCCATTGGCCACCCCTTGCTCTGCCAGGACATGACAGTGGTGCCAGGGTCGTGGGAGGTGGGTCTGAGCCTCTCCCCTTGCCGCTGGGTCCCCGGGGCTCCCTCTGCCCCATGACTTCCTCAGGAGCCCTTTGAGCCATGCTCAAAGCGGCTGGCAGAGACTTTTCTCGCAGATGCTGTGGTTTCCCACG
>VZZY01018354.1:253568-273650 GCA_013400335.1 Eurystomus gularis
CGCTGGGATGTCATCATCAGCCCAGGCCCTGGGAACCCACATTGTTAGCTTAGTAAATAGAGAAATCCCCACTCAAGCATTGCAAATGAGGGCAGAGGGGGAGCTGGAGAACCGCGCTGGCCACGGCGGGCCGCAGGGTCTCTCCCCTCTCTCTCTCTCTTTGAGTTGTCAGATGAATTCAGTGGTTAACAAAGAGCAAGGGAGGGAGCTGAGCTGCTGTCGCAGCTGGGCAGGGCAGTAAGAGGAGGCAGGACCGCAATGCCACCACTCCAGCGAGCAGCTTTGGCCCTGCAATACCTGCCGCAGGTGGGCACAGGCCCAGCGTACCCCCATTGCCGTGCCTGCTGTCTACCTGAGCATCAGCAGCTCCACACCCCAGGGCTTGTACTGCAACAAGAGGTGATGTTTTAGAGGGTGAGGCAGCCAGAGGACAGGCTGAGAGGGCTGGAGACGTGTCCTGTCCTCAACGCTTCACTGCTACCAGTTGAACCCCCATGGCTGCCGTTCCCTGGGCAGTCCTGGGGACTCTGCTGAGCTGTGGGAACCCACCACAAGCAAATGCTTGTGAGCATTCTGAGAGTGTCAGTAAGGAAATGAATCAGGTCAAAAGACACAGAAATGCTTTTATTTTGATCTAAAATAGAAAACCAGGACAAAAAGGCTGCTTTTACAGAGTGGTGGTTCTGCTTCTCTGAATGGGGTGTGAAAACCACCCAGTGAGCAGAGCACCCAGTGCCAGCTGTGGTGGAGGTGATGCTGCTTAGGCTGTATCACAGCAAAGCCTCTCTTGGCACCTCTCACTCGGGACCCTCCCATTTCCCTCTCACTCTGGATTTTTGCACACACAGAATTCCACACGCTTCGCCTTGCAAGGTGCATGAGGACCGAGAGGTGCTGTACGAGTACATCCTGCTGCGTGCTCGTGACTGAAACCGCTCTGCAACAGGCTGCATCAGGCAGGGCCATTGGCGGTGGTCTTTAAAATCTTTATTAAGAAGTGGAGGTGCAGATGCCCTTCTCTGCCAGTTGCCTTAGCCTGGAGCCTGAGAAGCTCATGGTAGTGTGCTGGGAGCTTCACAGACTTTCTTCCCTGCCTGGCACTGTGAGCAGCAATGCCATTCCTGATGCCAAACAGGGCTCAAGGTCCCACTGCTTGTGCCTACAGAGCTGCTGTCCACAGGAATCCCCTGGGTGGGCACAGCCCCAGGGTCAGGAGGTGACCCAGAAGGTGAGGGGGAGAGATAAGAGCATAACTTCAGGGCAGTTTTCTCTCCTAATAAAAAGCTTTTGCCCTCATCACTGGGCAGGCAGAGAAATTTGCCCAGAGATGTTGGCTGAGAAAAGCAAGGGCACATTTTCCCAGGTCATGGTGATTTTTAAGGGGTTGAAAGACCTCAGTCTCTGGTTTCTGATGCTAACCTGGCTTCATTGAACTGTTTTGTTAAACTCTTTGAATTTTGTGTTTCTGTTATAATAACATGCTGGGTTTAAAAGAAAAAAACACCTTTCTGAAGGTGATAGCAAAAACATTTCAGTCCAGGTCTCTGTCCTGGTTTCTGCTGCTGCAGCAGGACTAGCAGGGCGTGAGGAGGCTCAGGGAGCCCCTGAAGCCCTGCTGAGGGGCTTGGCAGGGCACTGGCAGCTCAGCCATCCTTGTAACTTGTGCCATTGGGTGCTTGTTGGGGACTAGATCCATACCCCAATTGCTATTGCTATCAGGCAGCCAGAGACAGAGCTGCTGGGATCCTGTACTGGAAGTGAACCCCACGCTCTACCCCATCTTGAGGGGTACGACTGGCATCTGGCACTGCTGTGCCGTGGGTACCGACCCGTGCACCTGTCTGCAGGTAGGGACAACCCCTGGGGGAGCACCAGCCCTTGTCTCCAGGACTTTCCAGGGCAGTGTGTGGTGCTGCAGCCTGAGGCTCCCTCACACTCCAACCTGTCCTCAAATCTCTTGGACCATCCTCAGGTCAACCCTCTCCCAAAAGCCGCGGGGTGGGAAAGAAGATGCTGGGAGGACAAAGCAGCTTGGAACAGTGCTTGTATTCGTGAAGACTGATGAAGAAAAAACTTCTCCCTGCATGCCCACAATCTTGGGGCCCAGATGCTCCAGGTGCTTCAAATCCATACCAGGCGGGCAACCATGCTGCAGGGTCAGGCGAGCTCCTGGGATCTTCCAGCCGTATAACCACGTGCCTTGGGAAATAGGTGGCAGCTCAGCCTGCATCCCTCCCCAGTCCCATGTGCTGACCCCGCAGGGACACTCCCAGCCCAGCACTGTGATACATCAGCTCCCACGGCACCCACTCCCAGCCCGGCACACCACAGGATCACTGAGCCAGGAGCCACAAGTTAACGGTCACTTCTAGGTATTTTAGGGTGGCTTTTTCTTTTTCTTGAGAAGAGTAGATTCCTGTTCAATCATAAATCAGTAAAGGGGAGAAAAAGGCTCAGAGGGGACCAAGTGGTCTCTAATAGCTGGTGGCTGCTGGTGTTGAGCATCACCAAAACAACCTGATAACAAATATATCCTCTCACCAATTATTTACCAGCAAACCTGCTTTGGCAGATCCCACATAGAATAAAATACATAGATCTTTAATGAGTAGGTTTATTTATTTTTTTTGGCTCCATGCTCCATAAAACACATTTACCCAGTCACATACAAAATACATTTATCCGGTTTCTTTAAAACAAACAAAATAACCTCTCCTCTCCATCTGGCCCCGCTCTCTGCTCCTTTCTAGCCTGGTCTGCTTCTCTATTCCTCGCAATATGGAACATGACAGGGTATTTTCAATGCTATTTTTGTCCGTTGTGTCATAGCTTATATTTAAAATAGCATTTAAATCTGCCAAGTAGTGCGGTGTTTTAAACTGCTGTCAGACTGAATTTCTCCTCCTACATACCGCAGATTTCAGCTACGACTTAAAGACAGCTGAGGGAAGCTTTTGAGGAGGGGGGAGGTGGAGGTGGTTAGGGACCAGATTGTCTGCAGGTGTGAGGACAGTCAAAGGATATTAATAGGGTGAAGGGATGCTAAAGGGGCTGGACAGGCAACACAACCCCCAAAAAACACAAGGAAGGTGCATACAGGAGTGAAATACCCTTCCCAAAGGAAGCTCTCGCTCAGGACAAAAGGGTGTGATGGTGGTACCAAGGGTCTATATCTGGTAGCAGCAGAATTGGAAGGTCCCTGGTCTGAAGGCACAATGAGAGACCCCATCAAGTGGCATTTGCTCTGCAGTTGGAATTTGCCTTACAGGTCCCCAAAATAGGGTTGATCAAGTCTTTAGTGAGAGCAGCCCCAAGACAGAGGTGGGGCTTGTGCTGCCTTGCTTGCCTTGGGGTTTATTTTCCCTTTCTTCATCACTTATTTTTTGGGACATGGCTGACATCTGGAAAGCCCTACAGTGAAGTAGTATGGTCACAGTCCACGGCCAATGCCTAGGAAAGGACCTGTTCTGCCTCCTTACGATGGTGAGGATCTAAAAATCTTATTGTGCCTTCCTTCAAAACCATTAATAAACATTGCAGCCATCCCCAGAAGAGCCGACTTGGTTGCCATCAAGGTAGAAACATCAGCCTAACCTCTCCCAGCCAAACCCTCAGCCAGCTCAAACCTCCATGACCCCTCTGAAGTCATCTCCCACTGGAGGAAGTACTCCAGAAACGAGTTTTCTCTCCCATGAGAGCCCAAACCACCTTTGCTTCATATTAACCTTCAGGCTTTTACTCTAGTGCTGGAGCAATTATATTCCCTGGGTACCCAGTTGTCTCCTTCACATGTCCCTCTCTACCCGTGGACACACCCCAGCAACGTGATGGGTCCTGAGTGGCATCTCCCAACCTCTCCCTCTTTGCTCTTCTCTGCAAGCACCCTCCATTGCATGTCTGTGTCCTAAGATGATGCACCATGCCATCATGCTCCCAGTTGCCAGCACATGAGCAGAACAGGGATGCCCAGGCTGTAGTCCCTGTCACAGTGGCTGCTGCCTCCCTTCTTCCCGCTCTCTCTGGCTGCTCCTGGCTCAGGTCTGCTGCCTGTGTCGGAATTGTTGGTAGCACAGGGAGGGCCAAACAAGGTGGGAGCATCCCCACACCAAGCCAGCCAGGCACGAGCCCCTACTCCACTGCAGAGGAGTTCAGTATTTCTTCTTCTCCATCTCGTTTTTGGCTGCAGCCCCACCAGAGCAGCTGACGTTCAGGGCAGGTTTCCTCCTGCACCACAATCTGTTGTAAGAACTCCAGGCACAAGGGGTGCAGGGTCTCTCCCAGCCCCTTGCACAGCCCTGCACCTTCACCAACGCTGATGGGGCCAATGCCAGGCCCTGATGGCCACTGGATCCTCCCCGATGCCCAGCGGGGTGGTTGCTTCACAGGATGGCCCCCACCTGCAGATGCCCCCCACTTTCCAAAGGGGGTTGGAGTTTCTTTCCTGCAGCTGTCCGAGGCTCATTTTTTGCTCCATCTCTGCTGGTGTCTCACTCTCTCCTGGGACACGTGTGCCTGCCATTGATATCTCCTACCCATCCTCTTCTGTCAACACCGCCTGAGGAAGGGACAGATTTAATTTTTAGCAACGTGTCCTCTGTGTCAATAACTCCCCCTCGTCTTCTGGGCGGCAGGGCTATCTGCTCACCCATCTCCTCCTCTCTGCTCTGCAAGCAGCTTTCCCCTGCCTCTCCATTCTCTCTCCTTCACCATTTTCTCTTCCGCCTAGAGTTTTCCATTGCTCACCCTTGTTCCCAGAGGGAGAAGTGACCCTTCCCGCAACTCCTTGCTGTGTTACCCAGTGCCGCATCCTTCATGCCAGCCCCCAAACCAGCTCTGCCAACCCTGGGCCAGGATGGCAGAAGTGCCCACATTACACCCCACAGCTTGCTGGACTGAGACAGAACTGGCATCAGGATCTCTCCTTTTGGAATCACCTCGTGCCTCCAGCTCAGTCCGATTCCCCGGCTCGGTTCAGGATGGGGTGATGTGTCATGGGTGTGGGTACCTGGTTGGGTTTGGTTATTTATTCCCCCAAGAGGCAGGGCTGGGGAAGGGGTACAGCCATCTCCGCGATTGCATCTGTGGCGCGTTAATCAGCCGCATTAAAATTCCGAGACAGCTCCTGCCAAAGTGGCTGCACGCCGTGCAAGGTGGCTGGGAAACGCCGGGAGCCGTGACAGGCAGGCGCGCAGGCAGACAAAGAGCTCGCTCCGTCACTCCGGGTCTGCTCCAGGAGGAGAAGACCAACACACACACATACACCTCCATGCTGCTGTGCAGCCCCATGCTGCTTGGCCACGCGGATGCCACTGGAGAGCCCTAAGCAAGCAAGCACACAGTGGCCAGCAACCCAGCACCGTCCCAGGGGGATTTCTAGGCTGGTTGGGCATCCCGGCTGACCCCAGGGGCAACCATGGTGATGGGTGGTACCCACCACAGGGGACTGGGATATCACGGTGATGGGGAACACCTGCTGCTCAGCCCCTGGCATCCCATCCCTGCCTACACAGCCAGTGTGTGTCCCCTTAGGGCTGCGAGGCCCCAGGGCGAGGGTCCCCCCAGGCCCTGTGTCCCCCTCCAAAGCCCCTGCCAGCTGTAGTAATGCATTTTGCCACAGGGTGCCACTATGGCAAAGCTGTAAGTCCAGCCGGGCCCTGCAGCCCTGTTGTATAAGCCATACCTGGCGTTACGTTCGTTACTCCTTGTTTCCTTCTTCCCCTCCATGCCCGTCTCCCCCTGTGCCCCCCACAAGGAAACTGTGGCAAGAACACCCCAAATATTCATCCCAAGGGGATAGTGCTGCCAGGTGACCCCTGTGCCACATGGCACAGAGAGGATGCTGCGGTCCTCTCTGGTGTGACCTGAGAGCAACATGGGGGTCAGTGGGGACCAGCACATCACGAGTGTGATGGCATTGCTGTTTCCAACAGACCTGGCAGGGAGGAGAGATCCTGGAGGCTCTGCAGGACCTTGTGCCGTGCTAGTGAGCGAGGGGGATGCTGCATCACCCAGGAGCAACATGCCGACCCGGCTCCTCTCCTGCATTTGGGGTGCTGGGCTCTGGGGATGCAGCTCCCCAATAAAGGGGATCTTGTTCCCTTGCTGGCAAAGGGCCTGACAAGGCTGCAGCCACCCACCTCCTCCAGCCTTTCTTTAAGGGTGGCTCTGGCCAGCCCTGTCCTCCCGCAGCCAGGCCTGTGAACTGCCTGCAGGAAAGGGGATGCTGGAGCTGAGGCACGTCACCCCATCTCATCCCATCCCACCCCAGAGAGACAGGGCTGCAGAAGGGAGCAGGCTGGGTCCTGCACCCCAAGTTCCTCATCCCCTGGCACACTCTGGTCTCTTCCAAGCCTCTCCCCAAAGGGGAGGACGTGCCTCGGGGCAGCTCAGCCCTGCACCCCCAGCAGCACCGCAGCAGACCCCTTCTGCACCCATGCGACAGGAATGGCACGGCTTAGCCTAGGAAATGGAGCTGATGAAAGCGACGCAGGATCAGGCCGTAAACATGGGATTTTTTAGGGTGAAAAGTGCTCTGCAAATGGCAGGCGGGGGGATCCTGCATGCTGCATCCGCCGCAGGCGGAGAGAGAAAGAAGATTCGCTTCTTCCCTTGCTAATAAAGTCTGGCTGAAATGACACAGTATAATCAGTGTTTACCTGGGAGTTTACATATGGTTTGTTGTAATTATAGTTTCAATTCCTGCTTTTGCATTTTTTTTTATTTTTTTTTCCCAACATCTATTTTTCAATCAGTAAAAGTAAATACTATTTTCAGCCCAATGTAATTCTTCCACTCCCGTGGCCACAAACACAGCGAGGAGAGCGATTCCATTTGTGCGCTGTGCAATTGAGCAGAGAGAGGAGCCCGGCGGCTGCAGGGCATCAGCAAAGCCACAGTCGAGCGGGGACTTGGGGACATGAGAACGAGCCTCCCCTCCCCGACACAAGTCCCCCAGGACCTCCACCCCACCCAGCGGGGCTACCTTTGCTGGTAAAAATCAGCGTCAGGCCCAGACGCTGCTTCCCATCATGTCGGCATCATTAAAACCCTAAAGCTGCCTGGTCGGAGGCAGCGGGGAAGGGATAAGAGCCATTAGGTGCAGCACCATTTATTTCAGGGCTGGCAAAGCTTTGTTCCAGCTTGAGGACTGAGTTGGCACTAAAAGCACCATGATCCCCAGGATTTAATTTTTTTCCCCGTTTTTGTGGGTGTGATTTATAACAAACGAAGGATGCCGATGTCAGGCTCCCTTCTTCACCCAACAATTGTCACACACACGCACACACTCTGATTAAAACCACCCGGCCCCTGCCGGTTCCTCCTTGTCCATCCATCAGCTGCTCCAGGGACAAACTTAGACATCCCAGTTCTAGCCCGTTCCCTGTGTGTTCTGGTGCCACGGGTTTTAAGCCAATAATGGGTATTAATTTGGTATGCACATATACACATTTAAATATATATATGTGTATTTATTTATGTCATGCCCCTAAATCCCTGTAAAAATAATTGGGAGCTCTGTCTCAAGAAGGAATTGGGCATTATTGGGATACAGAATAAAAACATCACCCTAGAGACGTGCAGAGGGGTTCCACCTCGGCCACTCCAGTTAAACATTTGCTGGTTATGGCCCCAAATCAGACACTGCTTGAACTCGGTGCCAAGGCAGAGCCGCTACCCGAGGTCAGCGGGCAGGCGTAGGAGGGGAAGCGAGGCAATGCTGTCGAGAAGGAGACCCTTCTCCTGCCCGGAGGGTCTCAGCTCCTCAGGAGATTCAAGCAGAGGCCAGCAGCCCTGCCAGCACCCCACTACACCCCAGCATCTTCATCATCCTCATTTTGGGGTTAAAAAATAGGTGATGAGGATGCTTCTCCCAGAGTCATGTCCTTGGTCTCGGCTCTCTGTCATGCCCCACTCCCCACCAGGAGGAGAAAACAATTATGTTTTTTTACCATCCCCAAAAAGGGCTCTTTTCTCCCTGGATGCACACGCTGCCCCTCTGAATATCTGAGAGCAAAGGGAAAAATTTCAGCAAGGGTTTTTGGAGGCCCCCAGAGCCCCAGAGAGGCAGGCGCTGGAGCTGGGGCTGGGGCTGGCCCCGGGAGCGGAGCAGTCCCGCAGCAGCCGGGGCTCAGGGTGGTTGGAGTTTGGCTGCACCGAGAAACGCCTGTCCCGAAGCACCGGCGGCTTCAGCCGATGCATCCCAAGAGGGGCCAAGTTTGGGGTTTCCTAAGCTGGGAGGAAGGAGGGTGAATATTGGCCACGGGTGAATACTGGAGAATATATCTCTCTCCTGCCTGACACTGAAAAGAAAATTTTAAACCATGCAGTTTTAAAAAAATAAAATAAAATTCTTTTCTCTCTCACTTTCTCAATAAACACTTTTCTCACCAATCCCAAGCATGAATATATTTTCTTACTATATTTCTTGAAAGCCCACCCCACTCAACCTTTTTCCCTCCAAATTAAGAATTAGCGGGTTTAAATGCTCACCCCAAATATTTATCGTAAGGAACAAAGATATTGGAATCGTCTCCGGGGCTGGATTTCAATTCTCCCTTTCAGGCTTTTATCTTTTCAATACAAATTTCAGTGACAATAATCCAATTTTGATTGACATAAAAATTATTTATTGTCATATTGTAGCTGTTTAATAAATTGTGCCTGCTTTAATTTTTGGCTTATAAATACTGTATCTTTACTACCTTGGTGCTTAATTCAAGGGAAGGAGCCTCTTCTGAAGGCAGGCAGCAATAGTGTTAGCACAGACAAGATGTAAAAAATGCCTTTTTACACACATGACCCTGAAGAAAGAGACAATTCCACCTTTCTACTAATTTATATATTTTAAATTCCTCTGATTTATAAAAATTTGCTTTATTTTCTAATGGTAAAATATGCTCCTGTGAGCTACATGTAAGATGAAGATGATTTTAATCTCCATCCAGATACAGAACAATTAATTTGTCAGGAGTATTTAAAAAATCAAGGAAACAATTCAGAACACTTTCATGATCTAGATTTGAGAGATTTTTTGCCATTCTGGGAGTGAGTT
Organism: Eurystomus gularis; assembly: GCA_013400335.1. NCBI lineage: Eukaryota > Metazoa > Chordata > Aves > Coraciiformes > Coraciidae > Eurystomus > Eurystomus gularis. Next base: position 262,621 of record VZZY01018354.1, read on the forward strand.
CATCTAAAAAAAAAATAATTAAACAAAGCCCGGAGACATCCATTTCAGAGTGCCATTAAAATCTGGGTCGCATTGCAAGTGATTTTCTTTTTTTTTTTTAATTTCCACAAATTACTGAAAGTTAAAAGAACCATCACCCCATTTTATTATTAAAAAAAAAAAAAAAAAAAAAAAAGAGAGAGAAAATTTAAACATAACATAGAAAAATGTATCCCTCTTAGAATAAACCAAAAGTTGTTCCTTGGCAGAAATATTTCCCTGGCTGGAAGACTTCAGATCTGGGTCCCATGGACACCTTTTTCTGGGGGAGGGAGTCCCTGCCTTTTTCCCCCAAGATGCCAGGGGATGCTGGAGGGTGACGGAGGATGCCCGTGCCCCAGGGATGTTCTAGGGCTGCAGCATCTCACCCTCCTGCCTGGAGCGGGCAGAGGCTCTTTGCCCACTGCCTTAACACCCTGAAACAAACTTGGGGGGGAGCCCGTTGGCAGATAAAGGAAGCATCTGCCAAGGGAGAGTGAGTTTGTTCCCAGTGCCCGTGCAAGCCAGGGTGGAGGTGGCAGGACCGCAGATGGGCTCCTGGGACCGGAAAGGGATGCAAGGCAAAGCGGCGAGCAAGGATGCTGTGGCAGGCTCAGCCCCAGGCACCCCCTGCACCCGCTCCCCAGTGCACAGCCCCACTGCCACCCCTTCCCTGCTACGTATTTCCCCCCACCCGAACAATGCCAGAGCCCAAATCTACATCTCCTTGCATCTACACGGGTTTGGTCCCCACTCCATTATTGGTGCTGTTATTTGGGGCTGGCATTACAGTCCGGTGGGAGAGTCCCGAGGAAAGGTAAGGCCTTTTCCTCAGGGACATAGGGTGGCCGTGGGGATGTGGACCCTCACCCAGTGCAGGGGGGATGGTGGGGCTGCCCTGGGTCTCCTCATGAATCTTTTGCGCTGCCTTTCCCAGCACTGGGCGGCTGCAACAGCTCTGGCAGCCGCATTTGTTTACAGGCTGAATTTGTATTAAAACGGTTCATTATTTTCCTGACTGGCAGGTTTCCAGTGTCCGTGCTAGTTAATAATTGCAGCCAATTAAACCTTTGCAAAATATGCATTGTGGGGACGGGGATGGGGGGGACACGACACGCAAGGATTTCTCACAAGCCCACGGGTGGCTCGTGCCACTGTGGAGGAGCCCCATGGCAGGGTTGGGGACATGGTGTGGCATCGCTGCCAGCCGTGGGGACCTCCTGGGGACAGGATGACTGAGCCCCTGGGATGGGGATGCTGGGCTGTCACTTCAAAGGGGGTTTGTCCTTTTACAGGGCAAAATTTGCAGCTGGTGGAGGAAACACCAACAGGATCCATCCCATCCCTGTGGATTTTCTGCTCCCTTTACCTTGCAAGTACCAACGCTGCCCAGCCCAAGTTCTGACCCCATGACCTGGGGATGGGTATCCACAGGGTGAGCAGGCATGGCTTGGGCTCAGCCAGGGCATTGCACCAACCTCGGGCATCCCACCATAGCTGTGAGGAGATTTCTTTTCAAAGCTCCCTCTTTTCCTGCCTTTCCGTTCATTCTCTTCCACTGCTGGAACACTCTCTGCCTCTGCGGGCCAGCAGAATATCACCTCTGAATCCCACCTTGAACCCCCCCCAACTCAGGCACAACCTGAGAATAAGATGTTTCTCAGGACCAAAATACAAGCAAACCTCCATGGTCCGAAACCCAGCCGGGGCTGAGACTGCCCAGCTCCTTCCACGTGTGACCTCGGGTGCCTTTTGCAAGCCATAAGGATGCAAGCACGTTTCTGAACCACCGCTTGAAAAGCAGCCAAAGAAGGGGAATAAAGAAACATTATTTAGCGAACGCTCACCCTGCTCTTTGAAGCTGGGAAGCTCGGCAGAAAGGCTGGGTGTTCAGGCAGGCTGTGGCTACGGGAAGGCTGGGGGGGATGTTTCTCGGATGCTAAAATCGCTCGGAGAGATGCGGGAGCGGGAGTGCATTCATGGGGAGGACGGCTGATGGGGAACCGCCGCCTTTCAGAAAGGCAAATAATCGCAGCCTAGGTTAGCTCTTCTGTCGAGAGAATAATTGTGCTTCTAAAGGCCCTGATATGATGAGCAGCACTGCTTTGAAATCGAAATAAATACATAAATAAATCAGGGATCTTGGACTGATTAAGGCAATTGCTTCCCTTGCTTTTGCAACCCCTTTGGGTCCTGGTTCCCAGAGCAAATTACATATTTAAAAAGTTTCTCTCTGAAAAAAAAAAAGAACTTGCAACTCTAAAATAAAGTTTCTTTGTGGTTGCCTAATGAACAGCAAGGGCTGGGGCAGTTTACAGTTATTAATTGGTTTTAAATGGCTCCAGCTCTATCTCGGAGCATCTTTATGAGCTGGCCACAATGTGGCTGTGCCCTCCTGGCTGCCCCGCGCAGGGTCAGGGCACGCCGGGCACCACCGGCCCGGGCCCCTTTGTGCAGGCAAGTGGCCAGCCTGCCTCCCTTGTGGCCTCTCCTCCTCCTCCTCTCCATGGGCAGCCCTGCAAAATCCCCCCAGGACCTGCTGAGCTCCCGCTGCCTCGGCCGGTGTATGGATGCAGCCGGCGGGGAGAGGAGCCGCGGAGTTGCTGAGGATGCTCAGCTAGTACTCTTCTAAATATATTCACAATTTCTCCAGCTCTCTGCTCTCTCCTGTAAGGCTAGGGGGAAGATTAGCTTTGCCACCCACTCCCCGCTTTGCCCCCCACCTTGGCACGCCACAAAAATGTTCTTGTCACCTAAACCCCAGCTTATTTTTAGGCTCTGGATGGCCACAACATGTGGGAGCTCAGCAGCCGGCACAAGCACAGGGGCTGCCCGAGCATCACCGGGCACATCACACCTAACACCACTGTGCACTCCAGGCACCGAGCAGGCAGAGAAAAAGCTCCATTCCTCACCCAAAAAACACCCAGGGGGGTTAATTCAGCAAACAGTTTCCTTGCCATGAGGATGGAGGGAAATAAATCTTTCCCCCAGCCCAGGGAGGCTTAGAAACCTCACTCATCCCTAAGGGGAGGCAGGACTCGAGGCACAGGCCTCCTCAGATGTCTTCTCCCCGTAATCATGTGTTATTGACAGAAGAAATGATGTCGGATTGGGTTTGGGATGTAAGGAAACGCTGGTGATTATTGGTATTTGCCACAGTTACTTCCAAACCTATTCTTGGGCTTGAACGTGTTGTTTGTGTCATCTCTGGTTTTAAGCTTTAATTCAAAAAATAGCATTATGTTTATAATACTATATAAGGTTTTCTCCTGGCTGTGCGCACGGGATTATATATGTATCTGTGTGTGGGTGCGGATGTGTGTGCAGGGATGTAACGAGACAAACAACTCAATCTGGAGCTGGTGGGGAGGCAGAGCCGCACACGCAGCCCTGAGAAGCGGCTGGTTCCCTTTGGTACCAGTTCGGTTTCTTTTTTACCAGCCAGCAGCATTGTCTGAATAAATACGTTATTGTTTGGGCCGATCTATAGATAAGCAGGCGGCGATGTTGTAGGTGCAGGTATATGTCTGGGGTGCATGAGGGGGTGTATTCACCAGCTGTTGAATGCTAGAGATGGGCTGGTGCATGACAAGATGCCAGACGCTTTTCAGCACATCAAATCTGTATCTCAGCACTTTTCACGGCACGGAAAGGAAACAGTAATTAAGCGGCAGGACTTACACCGCTTCCGCGCCGGAGTCACACGGCATCCCTTTCAGCCCTGCGCACGTGTGTGCCGGCACGCCCAGCCACGCCAACGGGAGCCTCACCCCTTCCTAACACAGTCCTGATAGGTTTTTTAATGCTAAGAGGTAAGTTATTCAGCAGAAAGAGTTTCCCTCATTCTGGGCTTCTCCCAGTAACACCCTACTGGTCATTTCCGTGGGTCCTTGCCCAGCTCTACTGGTTTTATGAAACACTCTGGAAAAATACTGGGAATAGCAGCATGTGGGAAGGAGGAGGAAGGTTTTAACTGCATGGGGTCTTCCATCTCCAGCTCTGTTTCTATGGATATCTGAATGGAGTTTATATTTATCCCTCTCGTTTGAGCCATGTGTGCAACTTTGGAGGAGGAGGAGGAGGCCACGAGCAGAGATGCTCCATCGGAGCTGCCAGCTCTGCTTAGCCCTGACCCCTTCGGGTCAGCAGTGAGAGCATCACCCCAATGAGCAGCACCAGCCTCTCCCAAGCTAAAATATCACTGTGAGGGGGGAAGACAGTGGAAATACCTGAGCTGGAGCTTAACGCAGCAGCGAGCACCGTGTCCAGCAGGGAAGCGGCCCTCTCCGTGAACCCAGCCACCAGATAGGGATATCAGGGCAGGAGCATCACCCCCAGTTCCCGGTCCCCCGTCCCTCCTGTGACTGCCCTGGAAATGGCCAAATTTCCTGGGAGCAAGGGATTTTCCATCCGTCACGTTGTCCTTTGCTGTCAGGAGAGGAGCCGGCACAGCCCTGGTGCCGGGGGGAGCGTGCCGGGGCGCTGGAGCAGGTAGGAGTGGGAAGGAGAGCGCGTGACTCGGCCTGGCCCCGGCGCACCGGCTCCCAGAGCATTACCATGATGATGGCTCCATCATTAATTGATCAATCACAGGATGACAGTTAATTAAGTAGAAAATAAAGCTACTCTGCCCAGCCTGGCATTAGTAGGCAGCGGCATTAGGATTTCTGGAGTACAAGGAGGGGAATTAAAAAACAAAGGCACAGCTGGAGGAATAACCCCATGGCTGGTGCAGAAAGGTGGCAGCCTGGCACGATGCTCCCCAGGCTGGGATGTGTGGGCAGCTACAGCACAGTGGTGATGGCCAGTTCTGGGCTTCTTCTCCCCTTCCCAAGAAGCCAGCTCCCACCCGCTCCCCTCCCAGCATAACCTCCATTATCTGCATGGACCCTTCCCCTCTGGCTCCAGTGCTGCTGCCGAGGCACCGGCCATGGGACATTCACCAGCTTCTGAATCTGCAAAGGGGCTTTTCTTTTCAATCCCATTTTCCCATCTCCCAGTGCTGCTCCATGGACTAACCCACAGCCAGGGTGGGGAAAGAGAAAGCCAGAAAGAAAGCATTCTTCTTTCTTCTCCCCCCCAACCTTGTATGCCCGGGATTGTCTTGATATGAAAAATTATGTTTTTTGTTAAAAACTATTACTAATGAAGCGTCTTTCCTGCCCTTAATTGTTGCCAAGGCGATGACCCCAGCCAGCCATCTTTAATTAACTTAGACTAGATCTCCTGAAATGAGTTCCTCGGGTAAATTGCTCACCACGGCTTTCAGGCACGGAGCCGTGTTTGCCAAGCCCACCCGCTCCGGCGCACTGCCACAGCCACCGGCAGAGGTGATGGCACAGCCCGGGTCCCCCCGTCCACCTCCCCCTGCCACCGCCAGGCCGGGCAACCCTGAAGCCAACGGGTAAAAACTCAGAGCAACATGGGGATGAAGGAGCAACCAATGTCTGACCATAGGGAAAGGGATGAACGTGGATTTCTTCATGAAATGGGAATTCGCCCCGGCTGCTGGCTTCTCCCGGGACCGGAGCGTCACGGGGGCTGTGGGACCGGCCGTGCAGTGGCTGGCACCTCTCCAAGCGAAAATCACATTTCCTGCCTGACAGATAATGCCGGTCAAGAGAATGCCAGGACAATTCCTGAAAATGCCATAATTGTTTTAATCTGATGGCGGATAAAAGATAATGATGCTAACAATATTTAAACGTAATTATAGTTTCCTGCGGCTGTTGGGCTCTCTGAATCCTCTCCACTCAAGTGGCTTTGTTTACAAGCGGCTTCAATAAGACAGGGCCCGTTTTCCTCTTCTATTGCCTTCACACCTGCACCCCTATTGAGGCGGGGGTAGGTGGATGCATGCCAAGAGGCTGGCTCTTCTCCGGGACCAGCGCTGGCTGGCTCTGCAGCCCCCCCAAGCCCTCCTGCCCTTGGCCCACCATTACCCATCCTCTGCCTCCTGGGATATGATGCCTGCCTCGGAAAGGGGCTGGGATGGTGGTGCTTGCACCCCTGCAACACTCACAGAGCGGGGATCTGTTTGGTGCAGGTTTAGGGACAGGTTGGCAGAAGTAAATCACCCCACTAAGATGGGGTAGTCATATGGTGGCTGGTTTATACTAGTCACCTGTGTTAGGGCTTTGACCCCTCTAGAGCCCCCAAATCCCATCCTCAGCTGCCCTCCAAGATAAACTCCCCAACACTGATAGAAAAAAAAACAAAACAGGACAAAGGGATTTTTCAGGAATGATTTACTGATGACAAACAAATGAAAAGTGCCAGAGGTGGATGTCTGGGGGCTTGGCATTTGCAGGAGGAGAAAATGGAGGAAGAAGAAAATGGGAGGAATCCCTTACACTGGAGACCCCCCTACATTGGATACTGCCACCATCATCTTAAAGAAATCCCTCCTAAAAGCTTCCTTCCTGGAGGGTTGCATTTGCTGACGGCCCACGTAGCGGTAGGAGAGGTTGCAAAACAGCTCGATCGAGTGCGCAGAAACAAGTGGTGAGAAAAGGCAGGATTTAGGCAAGGCTTGTAGAAGAAATTAAATATGAAATGGCTATTTCAGTAGCTGGAGTTTAGCCTCCTGTGTGAATCGGTCTTTGTAACTAGGAATGGAGGATAGCCAACTTCCCCAAAAGGGCTCTACGGGGGGTCCGGAAAATCACAACGTCCTGAGTTTAATGGGGAAAACAGATAGAAATGGTAACAAAGAATGGGGAGAAACAGAAATAAACCTGATTGTTTGGTAAATAAGGCCAAGCCTGTTGCTGAGAAGTGGAGTCTGAAAAGCAGCTGGGGAATGAATAACCGGTTAAAAGTTAGGAGACAAAGTGGCGTAACAAACCCAGGGGGTTCCCAGCGTGGAGAGGTCAGTGCCGGAGCCCCTGTGGCGGGCGGGAGCACGAGCCTTCGGAAGTGCCAGGAAGGAGGGAGGAAGCAGCGATGGGACAATATCTACCGCTGCTCCAACACGATAAAATCTGACACCATGTAGAGGCATAGGGAAGGATCTTGCTGTGTTGATGAACTTGGCCTTCAAATGAAGGAGGAATTCAGTGCTGAGCACACAGAAAACAAGCCCATTGCCTACACTGAATGAAACAGCTACATCCAGTGAGGAAGAGTGCTCCAAGGCGTGGATATGACTTTGAAAAGATCAGCTTAGTCACTGGCAGGGGGCAAGGGGCACATGGTATGCTAGGAATGATTCAGGATAAACCAAAGAAGAGGGCAGGCAGGGATGGTGAGGAAAGAGCAGGGATCGGCTCACCCTGTGCCATGTGGGGGTATCTCATGGGGCCAGGGAGGCAGCTGGGAAGGACAGGAAGGCGGTTGGAGATGTTCAATAGCTGCCATCTGAGGAGGGATTAAATAGAGTAACAGTTCAGCCCGCAAAAAGAGGGGACGGAGAATGAGAAGAGAGGGGACTGTGAAAGCATGAATGGTATGGAAAAGGTGAACGGGCTTGCTTACTACTCACTGCTTGTCTCAGCAGAAGAGGCAGAGGGCATTGGATGTACCAGCTGAATGCTTGGCAGAGGGAGATGCTTTGGCAGTCACCTGGGGGGCTATAGGGAACAAAAGTTTGAAGAGGTTGGGAAAGTAATTGGGAAATAAGAGCAGAGAGGGGTCTGGCTGCTGGAAGGGCTGGGAGCCTGCTGAGGCTGGGGGCTCTGCAGGACCCTGGGCAAGAGCAGGTGGGAGAGTGCACACACACACACACACCCCCGCCACTGTCCTGTGCCCTGTCCACCTCAGAGACACCTCTGGGGAGGGGGTGGCTCATTCCCGGAGCTGTCGTGGGTTTGGGCGTGGCCCGGGGTCCTCTGCTCGTCCCTGGAGCATCTCTGACCCTCAGAGCCGGGGGTGCACTTCAGGAGAGGACCTCTTTTCCTAAAGCACGGGGCAGGACACACTCCTCCCTCCCAAAACGCGCCTCCAGCTTTCCCGACGGCTTTCCCCACCCCACCGGGAAGAGGACCTCACCGATTCCCCTGTGTCTTCGTGGAAATCCACGAGAGACACGCAGGGACAGCGCTTTACAAAACACGCACCACAACGGATCTTACCCACCCTGCTCGCCCACGCAGGACCGAGTCACGGATGGCGGGGAGGGGCGGAAGGNAACCAACACGCCGGCTCCGGCAAAGGCAGGGCTGCCCGGCCAGGCGGAAAATTAACACTGACATTGAGTTTAATTAAACAAAACAACCAGGCTGAGAGCTGGAGCGGGGCCGTGGCGGCAGCTGGAGGAGCCGGGCTGGGCGCGGTTTGGAAGAGAAACCCGCCGGGACGAGCCCGCTGCACCGGCCGGAGCCACGCCGGGCCCCGAAGGCCGAGGCTTCCCCGCGGACCCTGCCGTCCAGGGCCGGGAAACACCGTTTTCCTTCCCCGTTCTGCCCGTCTCTTTACGAAAAACCCGTGCGGNNGACGAAAAACCCGTGCGGGACGCAGCACGGCGGGGGAGGCCCACGAGTGTCCCTGCCCCGGCAGGGAGTGGAGGGGGTTCCCGGCGGGCTGCGGTGTGGGAGGTGGGCGAGGGACGCTCCGGGGGACGGATTTCGTTGAAGGAGGTTTGGGGAGATGCTGCTCCGGTGAGCGGAGCGACTGGTTCACACCCGCCCCTTTACCGGCTCCGGCCACGCTTCGCCCCGGCCCCAGCCCCGAGTAGAGGAAGGAGCCGACCCGGGCAGGGAGCCCCGGGCAGAGCATCTCCCGCACCAGAAACACCGCTGGCACTTNCGCTGCCCTGCCCGCTGCCCGCTGCCCTGCCCGCTGCCCTGCCCGCTGCCTCTCGCACCGCGATTCCTCCGCGGAAGAGCTGAAAATAGCGCGCAGCCCCGCGCAAGCCGAGCCGGGAGCAGCCTCCTCCAGCCCACGGGCAGCCGCAGCGCTGGTGTCCGGCGGTTGGGGCCGGCCCGTTGCCGCTGTTTCTGTCTGACCCCTCCCGGGAGATCCCTCCAGCATCAAGGACACCCTTCTTCCATCTAACCCATTACAGCCGGGTCCTGGAGACGAGGGGCAATCCCACTGCCACCGGACTCATCCTCCTCCTCCCAGTCTATAGCTTTGGGGGTTTTAGTCTGGTCATTTTATTGTATTTTATTTCTTCTTTTTTTTTTTTTTTTTTTTTTTTTTTTGGGGGGGAGGGCGTGAAATGTCGGCTTTGAAGGATATTTGTAATAACATAACCAGCAAAATGAATGTCATATTTTTGCTCCAATGAATTGGATTTCCTGAAATATTGTCTCCGTAATGATGCCTTTAGGCTCCTCTGGATTAGATAACTCTCCAACCACATCAAGAAGGCTAATTATCCCAAAGCCACTTTCCCTGCATTTCCACATCTATTTTATATATCTATGTGTATCTACGTATATATACGCAATATTCTCCCGAAAAATCAGGGGCTGCTGCTCCGCAGGGACCAACACCAGGAGGGGAAGGGAGGACTGCGGCCTCCCGTGCCCATCCCATGGTGCCCTCCCCGCCCTGGCAGGCAGAGCGGTGCCTGGGGGAGCCCCGTCGAGCAGCCATGATGCCATCAAGCCTGACTCCCTTGCCAGCCAATCCGTAAGGCCCAGCCACACGTCGTCAGCCCGCACTGACCAATGAGGCGCAAGCATTGCGGCCCGGGCGAGATGCCCTCGACGGCTCGAGGTGCACATGGGGCATTAGGAAACACACACCCCTTGCCCCATCAGACACCCCAGGGCCGCATCCCACGGCGTGGGGAGGGGGGGACATCTCTGGAGGGGGAGCAGAGAGGGCTGGACACCCGGGGGGGATTGAGTCACGCTGCCCCCGAAATCACACGTGGGGCTGTGGGAGGCGGCGAGGCCTTCAAGCCCAAAACGAGAGGTGACAGGTTGTCCTAGTGCCACCAAAACCTCGATGCCCCAGGGGCCGGGGGGGTCCGAGCAAGCACACGCGCAGGCGGGGCTGCAGTGACCCACGCGTGGATGCCCCCATGTCCCCCCCCCCTCCCGGCTCCACCCAGCGCAGCTTTCTGTCCCGGCTCTTTGCTTGGGCCGGGGAGTTTGTACTTCGGGATTATTCATCTCCTGCAAGTTTTTTGTTAGGCGGCCCTGAAAGGCCTCAAAGGCTGGGAACACCATTCTAATTACGAGGAAGCACAGCTTATTTAGAAGATAAAAAGAGACTTGTAGTCTCATAACAGCTTCTTATATCCGTCAAATAAGGATCTCTAATGACGGGGTGAGAGCCAGTGAATGCCTAAAACAAACTAAAAAAAAGGAGTGAAAATAAAGCAGCCAGGGGCTTAAGATATATTAAATTACCCTGATTAGGAATTTAGGCCGTGGCTCGAGTCTGCTGGAGAGGCTGGCGAGGGGGGGGGACGGAAAGTGCTGCTATTCATTTCTGGGGAGAGGGGTCAGTAGGTCGGAGGAGTTCACAGGGCCTGGCTCTATTCTTATGCTAACAGAGAATACAAGCGCTGGCCTGGAAAATAGAAATGAATTTGCAATAATCCGAGCCCCTCTGTTTGCAAGGCGAGCGGCTCTATAGCTAATTGCAGCCCGGCCTCCCCCGCCTCATTGCGGACAGTTGTAACGATGCATGGGAGATTAGAGCCCGAGGGGCTGCGAGGGGGGAGATTTAAGCCGTCTGCCCCCCTCCCTTCCCTCTGCCCGACGGTGAAATATTCCGGGGCAGGCGCTGGTGTTTGGGCTGGCTCTGCTCGCAGGGAGCGGGGCCAGCCAACTTCTTGAACTTCCCCGGAGCCGCGCCGGGGAGCGGGCGGCCGGGCAGCGCGGTGTGCTGGGGGGAAAGGGGGGCGGCTCTGCGCGGCCCCGGGGACGACGAGGCGGGGGAAGGCAGCGAAAGTCTCTGAGAGGGGGGAACCCCCATTGAGCTGCCGGTGACAAGCAGTAAATCGGGGAAGAATAGCGCATGGAAACGCGCCGTCGGGGCCGCTCGCCGGCCCTACAGCTGCCGCCCCGTCTCGCCGCCATCCCAGCCACCGGCACCCCAGCGGGATGCCT
>VZZY01018354.1:279282-306467 GCA_013400335.1 Eurystomus gularis
TTGCCGTGCCACCGCGCCCCACGATAGAGGCAGCCCCCCAAGAGCACATGGGAGGCGGGGGAGGGGGTGTCCTTCCCTTACCTGAGCGCTGGCCCGGGGGAGCCCCGGAGAGGGGGGGGTGCTGGATCCGGCTCGTTTTCTCCTGCCGTGTCTCGCAGCGGAAACTTCCTCCGGCCGGGGCCGGGGAGCCGGGCTGCGTCGGGGGGACCCTGCGGCCGNCGAACAAAAGGCGGAGGATGGAAAGGAGCTGGGAATCCCGGGGCAGAGCCCCTCGGCGTGGACTTGAACTTGGGCTTTGACACCGTCTGCCAGGCGGAGAGCGGCTCCGGGCCGGGCGAGCGGGGCTGCGGCGGAGGGGGGGCGGGGTGACAACAGCCTCGGTGGCGGAGAGCGGGGGCATTAACCCCTCCAAACACCCACCTTTGCGGGAGGGGCACTTTGCTTCAGGATGCGAGTGATCTGGGGAATAACCCAGACGGGCTGAGACCCGACGGGCTCAGCGCACCTCCCGATGGGGAGGGGGTTGCGGCGGGGGGACCCCGTCGGGGCTGGCCGGGGCCAGACGGTCGGGGGGGCCGCCCGGTTCTCACAGTCTGCGCCCGAGCCTGGATTCTCTGCACGTCCCGGCCGGTCCCCCCTTTGCTACTATTCAGCACTTAATTGAACATTAATGGCAGCTGGGGATGAGGTCATTGGAGCCGGCTTTTCTCACACATTTTTCATGCAAATCCGCTAAACTCTAAACAAATTTGAATAAAACCCCCTTTGTGCGCGCCCTCCATGGTGTTTTTCCACGGGCCGCTCCGCCTGTCTCCGCACACTTCGCCTGGGAAGGGGGGAGCGGCGGGGAGATGAGCGGGTCTGGAGGGGTCCCCGCCCAGGCCTGGAGCACTGGGCAAAGCCGCGTGTAGCACCCAGAGAGGCTCCTGCAGGGCTCCCAAATCCACACCTCCTCCCAGGACGCACATTGCACAAGCAGTGTCCCGCACTGTCCCATCACCTCCCTTTGCATTCCCCCCATAGCACCAGTTCCCTCAATAATATCCATTCGCAACACCAGTTCCCCTTGTGACACCTCTGATAGCACCAGTCCGCTCCCAGTAGCATCAGTCCTCATGCAATTAACACTAGTCCCCCACAGTAATAGCAAGCACCCAGCAACCCAAATCCCTCCCAGTACCACCAGTATCCCCAGCACCCCTTGCTGCACGGGGCAATCCAACTGTGTTGCCTCTCGTAAGGTGTTTTTCAGGTGCTCGTGGCCACACAGGATAACGGCACNCTTGAACTTGGCCATGCCGGGCTGCGCTCCTTCTGCCTGCCTGGGCTCGCACAATGCCGGCCTTGACCCATTGTTTGCTTTTTTTTGGATTTCAGCTGGGAAAGCGGCCACCTCGCGCAGCCTGCCCCAAGCACGCCGGGAGCTGGGCACAATGGGGAACCCTGCTCTGAAGGCAGAAGGGCTCCAAATCATTTGAGAGACATATTCATTATATTCTTTCACGGGGGTCTGTTTGGATTGGGTTTAGCGGTTACTTCCCAGACGGAGTTCAGACCAAATAAAGATCGTTTAGCAGCGAGGGATTCGCTCGGGCTTTCAGGGAAATGTGCCTGATGCGGGGCACAGCGCAGTCCGGGCGCTTGGCTCTCGGCTGCTCCCGCGTCCCTGTTGATTTGCCTGCGTTTATTTTGTGCCTGCTGCCTCCTCCATCCCAAGACCGCACCAAATCACACGGCTCACTTTTGCAAAAGGGAGAGTTTATTTTAAACAGCGCATGGGGTGGGGGGATTTTAATGAGAGAGAATTACAGCCAGTACATTTCTCTTACAGAAACAGAGAGGGTGCAGTAAAGCAGCAGCAGAACTGCCTGGCCCGGACAGACTCAAGGTTCTTTGGGCCCTGAGCACAGCATCGTCAGGATGGCTGCGCTCCCGCAGCTCCACACATCCAGGGATGAAGAGCAGCAAGGGCCAAGCTCTGCTCCATGAGCAAAGCCTGGTGCTAAAAGCTCCCTCCAACCTTCGTGCACCTGATATTCTGCCAGGTGAGACGGTGGCTTGCTCAGATCCCTCTGCCTAAGCACTCTGGTCCCGCTCTGGGGTATTCAAGGCGCTGAAGACAACGTACAGGAGTGATGTGGGATGATCCCCTGGCTCACTGTCCTGCCCTGGCTCCTTTCCCCACAGCTGGACTGGCGTGATTCAAAGGAATGCAGAAACCCTCTGTGTTCATGAGCCAAAGCCGCCTCCTCTCTGGGGCCATTGGAGAAGCAGGTCAGGACCCTCCTGGAGAAATCTGGATGGCAAGTCTCGGCAAGTGGTAGCCAACAGCAAGAAGGAACTCACAGGCTTGAAAAGTCCCTTCTCCACTCGCTGGGATCTAGGAAGGAAAGTTAAAAAACAGAGGGGTTACAATTGCAGGCAAGGAAATGGTCAGCAGCACTTGACTGAGAACAGACCAACTCAGCTCACCAAAGGAGCAAAACTCCAGCCCTCCTTCCCTCCTCACCATGCATCTCCAGGCCACCTTATCTCCTTCCCGACCAGGAACACCACAGTCCCCAAGACACCGAGCTCCCCCAGTGCCCGCCTCAGTCCCCTACCTCTGCCTGCCCCGCACACCGCCAGCCAGGGGAGGGCTTGCCGCTTGTCCTTCCTCCCTAGGCTTTGGGGCATGGGATTACTCTGCATGTCAGAGCCACTAAAGGCACAGCCCTCTGATGTTTTAATCTTCGTGTTAACTTTCCTTGCCCTCGGCGCCCTTGCCTGGCTGGAGAAAGTGATACCAAGCCACCGAGCTGGAGATGAAGCTGTGACGCTCAGTGAAAGTCCCATTCTCGGCTTTCCTCACACCTCCCAGGGTTTGCCCCACACATCTTGCACCTTGCAGCAGGTTCTCCTCCCTTTTCCTGATATTTTTCCTCTATTTCCTTTGTACTTTCCCCACGGTGAGCACAGATCCCCTAGCACAGCCTCTGAACCCAGTCCCATCCCTTTGCTTTGGCTATAAACTGTTAAGCTGGAAGGAGTAAAGACTAATATAACTATTTCTTGAATACACTTGGATCCACAGTGCAAAAGGAACCATCAGCTGGCTAATTTATTCTTTTTATTGCACCAAATTGTAATTTTATAAAATATTGCAAATTTTATAAAATATTTGCAAGCCCATTTTAAGAGATAAATCTTCTGTGTGGCTCTCTAATGAGCCGCCCTGGGAGTAGCCGGCATGTGATCTGCTGTAGGTCGCACCACGACATTCCCGGGCTGCGACTGGATGAACCACCGTAACTCTTTGAACTGTGCAAATACTCTACACTCTGGGGTCCAGGCTGCAATTTTCATGGGTATTTTTTCTCTCTCTTAAAAATAGATCTTCTGTAACCCCTTTATTGCAATATTCATAAAGCACTTGATGGAAATCCAAGGAAAATCCCTTCCCCTTCGCAACTTTGAAGGAAGCCTAAAACTTAAGAGAGGCAGGAGCCAAACCCACCCCACGTGCATGGGTTTGGGGAAGGGCCACAGCCTGTCTCTGGAGAATTAGGGTGCTGAGGGGCCAGACCCCACACTGGCAGGTGTGGAGGGAGACCCAGGCTGCAAGAGTCCAAGGCTCAGCACTGCTTCATCCTACGTGACATTAGGAGTCACTCCTAATGTCCTGCCAAGGCTGGCAAGGATGTTGAGGTCAGGGCAGATGAGACTTGAACAGCGGCGGTGCTTTCCCAAGCCCAGGAGAGGAAGAGGAGGCTGGACCCTTGTGCTTACTTGGGAAAACCCTTGCAGGGTGAAGACCCCCGCGCTGGGCAGTGACAGCCCCTGCACTCCACCTGGGCATACTGAGCTTGCTGTGACCTACAGAAAAATTCATCTATGGTGCACGTAGAAAGGATGCTCGTTGGTATGAGACATCAACCCACCCTGGAAACAATGCCCTGCCTGCCTGGTGAGGTTGCACCTTCCAGCACTTAGTAACCAGGGGCAGGAGTGGCTGGATGATTTCACATAAGCTTCAGGAAAGCCCAAACCTCCTGCTCACACTTTCTCTGCGGTCAGAGTTCAGCCCAGCATTCTAGGTGTCTGCAAAAATAGGGCTCCGCCAGGACCCGATCCAGGCTCAACGCTGCCTTCCCTCCCCAGTGCCCTGCACAGGGAGACGGCCTGCAAAGTAGCGTACGGATTCATTATACAGCTCTTTTTTAACAAACGATGCATAAATGTTTGCAATTACAGCTCAGCCTCTGCCCCAGCACTTGCTCCTGTGCCTCCCCGTGCCCTTACAAAGCCAGCGCTGAGGTTTATATGCTGACAAACTGCCCTGCCACGGCAATTCTGGGCAGTGGAAAAGGCAAAAAAAAAACTCAAATAATGGTAAATGGATGCAGGACGCTCTGCCTAATCAGATTCCTATCCACTATTGAGTCTGGGAAGGAGGGACCCTGCTCCTCCCCTGCCCTCAGCCCAGCCTCCGCTTCACCGGCTCACACGGAGAAACTTTCTGGACAATTTAATCTCGCCAGGGTGTTACTTAGAAAAACCTTTTTCACTGTCAATTTTTTTTTTCCCCTCCCTTCCTCCCCCCTCCTTTTTTTTTTTCTTCCCTCCCAGCCTTGATTGAATTTTGCAAGCCCTGATATCTTTCTTTTTTGTAGGGATGCACGCTGCTTATGCAAATACCAGCCTTTCATACCACCTCCCTGGCTCAAGCCCTCCAACTTGAATGTGACCAAAAGCTGTGCTCTCCCCTGCTAACTCCTTAGCACAATTACACCTCCATTCTGCTCCAGGGGCCCGGGGAGGGGGGGAAAAAAAATCATTTTAAACTAACAACACGTGCTGTTTGCTTTGGATAATTACAAGGGAGCTTCGGCTTCTAAGAGCTATGAAATATTCTGTTTGGCGGGGCGGGAGGGAGGCTCCATGTTACGCCTACGCTGCGAGTTTTATCTCCTGGCAAAGATGCTCGCAAGGCCTCTCCAGGCTCCCTCCATCTCCTGCTCGTCCTGTGCACCTGGGCAAGCGTATACATTTCCTACCGAGGAACTTCTCGGCGCTTTGGGGAGAGAGGAGAAGGTGGCTGACATTTTTCTTATCTCAAGTTACAATTTCCTGCAAGCATCAAGATAATAAAGCATCGGTGATGGGCAAGATGAGTGAAATGAATGCATTGGCTGGCTTTCCCGTGTGGCAGCACAGGGAAGACCAGGGAGAAAGGACACCCAGGGGATGCGGCCACTCCGCCGGCTCTCGTTTGCATCGTGGCCCTGCCGTTATTGTCCTCCTGCCTTGTGTGCTGGGGAAGTTTATGTGGAGGGCTTTTGCTGGGGCGAGGAGGAGGAGGGGAGTTTTCCCCAAAAGCACCCAGGAATCTGTCAAAAGAGGGACAGAAAAGAGAAGAAGAAGAAGAAGGGAGACAGAGAGTGGGAACGTCAAGGACCCCTGACTAATGAATAGCAAGTTTGCCCTTGAACCTCCCTGGGCTTTGCCATTCCCAGGCTCCAAACAAGGGCTGATGCATGCTTGGGCCCAGCTGCAGGGGGACCGGGCTATGGTTCATCTCAGACACTTTGACAGCCCGGGCCTTTTCCCCGCATAGCTCAGACTCGCCTAACTACTCCCCTGGCAACAGCTCAGTGCAGGAACCTGCGCTGAGGCCCTGCCTGCTGCATACAGAAGTGCGAGGAGGAGGGGAGCTGCTGGGAGAAATTAGCTGGAGACCGGCTTAACCCGTCAAATGCTGGGCAAGCATCGCCAGCCCCGGCACCCTTTGCTCTGTCCCCGGCTTGGCTGGCTGGGTGCTCACTGGCAAGTGTCCGTGGTGGAACAGGAGAAGGGCAGTGGTGGGTTAGACGTGTCAAGTCACTGTGTATTGCTAATCCTATGACCCGCTACTTCACTAAGACCTAGTGCCTTGGACATCATGGGGCTGAAAGTCCTTATGGTGCCAGGGATGTAGGAGGAAACCAAAATAGCCGGCTGGAAAAGACCACCGGCCACTGAGCGGGAAGGGCATGGCCTCTATGTGGTGAGGCGGGACAGGGCATTCCTCTCTGCCAGCCAAAACTAGGGCTTGGGCTGCACGAGAGAGGCACAAACTTGCCCTGGCCGCTCTTTCTGCATTGCAGATCAAAGGCAGGGGACGAGCTGGCCGTAGGGGTCTGCGCTGAATGGCTGGAGAGAACAGCCACAAGCACCCGGTGGCTCCAAAGTGCGACCCAGAAACGTTCCCACATCCCAGCCCCATATAAATCAAGGGGGAAAAAGAGGGGGGCTCCATCCCAGCCTCTGTTTTTACAGAGCATCTTTCATGTGCAGCCCCTGAGAGAGAGGGCTTTGCTGAGCTTGTTAAGGATGGCTCCTGCGCCAGGCAGAGAGGGGGACGCACCATATGGAGAGGAGAAAAAGAAAAGGGGACACTGAAAATGGAAAATTATGCAAAGCAGGAGGAGAGGCGCTGGGGGAAAGGGGGAAGGGAAGCAGCAAGGTGGTGGGGGATGGGGAGAAGGGAGGCTGGGAAGGGAGCCCTGACTTGGGGGACACCAGCGAGCTGCCATGGGGGCAGCAAGAGGGACAGAAGTTTCCCGTGACCAGGTGCAGGACAGTCCTTGGCACCCTTGGGTGCTGTCACCAGCAGGCAGATCTCCAGCCTGGCCTTCCCTGAGCAGGTCTGCTCTGCTCTGGGGTGATGCCTGGTTGGACCGTGGTGGGTGCACCCTGCATCAGAGCTGTGCCACACCAGGAGATGCAGCAAAACAGGGCCTGTGGTGACCTACTTCAGAGGTGTCCTCAGGACCTCTGTTACTATGGCAATGAGGTTGCAAGCTAACATTATGGGCTTTTTGGTCAAGGTTTTTGCTTTTAATCAATCACAAAAACTGGACTCACACACTGAGGTGCTGGAGGCCTTGTAAGAAGTGGCCCTGAACAACAGCAATAATAGCAAGGGGCTGAATTGCCCCTGTGTCTCAGCCGCCCGCACAGTGGTGGTGGACACTCGCGTGAGTTAAGGAGAATCTGAAAGCAGCTGTCAGAGCTCTTCCCTTCCCCACGGGGTGGTCTGCAGCCCTGGCATGGCTCAGAGGTGCTGTGCAGACACAGGAGAGAAAATGAACTTCCCAGTCCCTTGCATGTGTTATTGCCCAGCTCATGCTCAAACTCCAGCATCTGGCCTAACGTGGTGTTTGGAGAAAGGGCTCAGCTTTTCCCAACCCAACTGTGGAGCTCCTTCTCCCTCCGTCTCCTGGAAACCTTGGTCATATCTCATCTTCTGGGCTCTGTTCGCCTTTGGGAAACCATCCACCCTAGCACCGTGAAAGCTCCTCTGTCCCAAAGCCACCCTGCACCTCTGGCTTCCAGGACTCTGTGTGGGCTCCCTGTCCATGAACCAGGGCCACCCTGCACATCCTCACTGCATGCAAGCCCCCTTTTCCAGCCCATCTTTCACCCCAGCATGGAGAGCCATCTACTTGGTCCTTCAAAAATGCTGAGCTTGGTGCTCATTGCTCTGCAACCCTCTGCTTGGTCGCCTCCATCCCATTCCTGTCTCCCCTCTCAATGGCTTTCATTCAGTGCTTTTCCTCCACTCTTCTCACCATGACCCAACACCCAGGAACACAAACTGCTCCTGGCTGCCGCCTTTCCTCCCTCTCAGCCTTAACACAGCCTTTGATCTCACATCCTTCTCTACCACACTGATCCCTTTTTTTTTAGCTCCTTCTTCTGTGTGTTTCATTAGGAAACCTTCCCTCTCTGGATGACTCCATTAATCCCTTCTGCTGTGCCTTCCTCCATTTACCGCTGGTAAATTTACCATCTTGGTTGTCCTACGCCCCCAAACCCATGTTTCAGGCAGGTATGGGGCAGATTCATGTGGAGCAAGAGCATGGACACAGGCAGGCATGGGACTATGCCTGCAGAGATGGGCATGCTTGTCCCAGCATACACGTGTTCCTGCCTGTACATGCCAACACCTACATGTTCCTGCCCACATTCCTGCTGCCAGATCCAAGGCTGTGGGATCTTGAGAGAAGGGCCTATTATCCCCTGGGGCAGGGGTGTTATCTGCACAATACGGCTGCAGGCTGGGATTTGCGCTGTTGGGTCTCACAGCCACTAGATGAAAAAGATGCTGTGTCCATCCTCTAGTTTCTTCAAGAGCCATGCCCTGGAGTAAGCTACCTGTGTTGGCTAGATCCTCAGTAAAGCCCTGGAACAAGCTGTAGGCACTGAAGAGGATTCATCTAAGCAGCACACAAAGAAAAATGGCAAAAAATAAAGTTCATGAGGGCACAAGGAACACCGAGCTTCCACCCACAGAGCAGCAGTGGGGGGCTCCAGGGACAGGCAGGCAACATGGGAGATGTTTCAGAGCTTGCTCTCAAGATGATGCATTTGCAACTGCTTCCCTCCTGCAACCAGTGGGGGTAAACTGAGCTACCTGCCCTGCAGACACACATTTTAATCTGTGTATCTTCAGGCACAGGGCCATGTCCCAGGCTGCTTTAAGGCTGGCTAGCCACCCTGGCAGAATGATGCAGACATGAGATGTGCCTTCATGGGAGAGGACGAAGAGGAATGTCTTCTACATCTCAGTACCCTAACACAAGCAACCAACTGCCCCTCCACAAATGAACCCAGGCAGAAGGTCTCTTTGGTGTTCTCCCTGCAAATACCCACCCTCTAAAAATGGGGGTGTGGGGGCAGCACATGAGATTCAGGGTGTCCTTTGGAGCAGGCTGGCCTCAGCTGCCGTGCTGGAAGCTGAACCATTTCCAAGAAGGATACGGCAAGAACAGCGAGTCCTGCCCAAGTGACGGTCCAATGCGTTGGCACTTCGTCCTGATTCAACCTCGCCCCAGATTCCCGCCCCTGGCCTGCATCCAGGTTTCTTTCTCCTTGACCCATCTCCATCAAAAGAAACGCTGTTACAATTCTCTGGTCTGAGTTTCTAGTCTACAAATAGAAGCAAAGTAGCGCCTGCTCCAGAGCTGAACTTTTCCACTAGACCTTATTTTGATGCCTGTCCCGGCAAAAGAAATCTTCAGGGACTGTGCCCCTTCTATGAGATATTTCAGCCTCTAGCAATACAAGACACCGACATGATATGAAACTATACAATTGCTGTATGTCCCTGCCATCCCACCCTGTCTGCAGAGATGCCCCCTGAGGGCCCATCCCCAGCAAATATTCCTCAGGACGGGAACAGGGAGCGGCTGCCTTGACTGCTGGGGCACAATGTGTTTATCGGGCAGCAGAGCTGGCTCTGCCATCTTGCCCGGGAAGCTGTGCCACGGGAGCTGCTAAAACAGCATTTCATTTCCAAACAGGGCCCTGGAGACCTCTTGTGTGAGGGGCTCAACAGAGCGAGCCGGGGGAGCGCAGAACAAGGAGACACGGCCCCAGGCTAAAAATAAGCCAGACCTCAGGCTTGTTGGACCTTATTGCTCTACACCAGGCTTCAGACTGACCTGTCCCCTTGAATCAGTGCATCTCTCCTGTGCCACCACCGATGGGGAAACAGTGAATTGGGATTTTTTCGCCTCCCCCGTTTCCCTCCCCTAACTCCTTTTCCGCATCATAAGCAAAGTCCTAATAAAGCTCCCATCCCCACTGCCAGCCCTGCACCATGCTCCCAGCAGAAAAGAGATGCAAAGCCACGCTTGGAATCTGATTCCCCGGCTTTAAACGCTGCTCTGCCAGCAAAGTGCGACTTGAAAGCTCCCCTGTCACAGTTACAAAGCTCCGAACAGCCCTTCCTCGGATAATCACGCTTATCTCCAGATTAAGAAAGAGAGACCTGCAGCTGAGGCTGGTCACATGGGCTGGGATGTGGGCAAATCTCTTTTAAACAATCCCCATATAGCTGTGACCTCCACCGCAGCCCAAATACACCGTCCCTCAGTCCCACTCTAAAACCAGCTCTGGAGACATGACAGAGCATGCGAGAGGAGACTGCGCTGGAGAGAGCGGGAGCGGGAGGGAAACCAGGGGGTGGAGTGAGAAAGCGATGGAGAAGAGGAGGATGAGAAAGGCGGAAGAAGAAATAAGTAAAGGAAGGATGTGGGAGAGGAATAGGGTGTGCTGAAGAGGGAGGAAGAGTTTGTGGATGGAGAGGGAGGATGATGAAGGACAGGAGGTCTCTGCCACTCTTCCTGCTGGGGATTAGTTGTCCCTGCACTGTCCTCACTTTAACTCTTCCCGCTCTGTCCCCGGCTGGCAGCCTAGCTCGATTACGTGACTCCAGCTGTGCCAAGCAGCCTTGGCAGGGCAAGCACGTTACCTACTTTGCTGCCACAGATTCATTAAGAGGCTTTGCTTTTGTGGGAATAGTCATCCCAATGGGGAAAGAAAAAAACCCCACCCTTCTGCAGATCAACCTGGCAAGGAGCTCTGACAAAGCGTTTTCCACAGCCCTGCCCAGACCTTGGGAGCAGAATTAAGAAGAGGCAGGGATGCGTAAATGGGAGAGGAGGGCAGAGGGGTGAGAAATCATCTGGAAGGGGTCCGCAGCAAGGTCCCTGCTCAGGGATGAGACACCAGCCAGGGAGGGAATTGCTAGCCCATTGCAGGATGCTGGTGCCTGGTTCTAATTTGTCATTAAAGGCCCCCTTGCATCTGGGTCAGGTGTGGATGATACCTTCATCCCATGAGCAAGTGAAAGGGCCGAGCAACCGCAGAGTGACTTTTTCCAATGACAGGTTCCCCTCTTAATGTCTATGTGGAATTAACACAATTACTCTGCAATGAAGGAGCCCAAACAGCTCCAAAATGGGCACAGCTGCAGAGCGCTGGGGCTGGACCTCTCTGAGGATGCCCACGATCTGCTGGCACTGACTCAGGGTTTCCAGACATGGGGCTCAGCCACGGGCTGCAGCTTGCTGGGAGGGACCTCAGTGCTGCCTCCCCGGCTGCTCATTATTCACCCTGCGCAATTAGGCACCGCTGATAAGTCACACGAAATTGCCTTTGTTCTCCAACTGGATGACCTGTGTTTCACGGGAGTCTCTTTCTCCTGCACATTACTCATGAGTTGCCCACTGTACCTACTGCTGGAAAGGCAGCGAGGATTTTGGGGCACTCTTGGGGCTGCCCATGAGCGCTCCCTCGCAGATAGATCCCTTGTGCCAATTGATGGGAAGGTGCAGTCTGGCCCTGCCTGCCTTCCTGGACCTCTCTGAGCACAAAGGAGAGCTGTTCATCCCGCTGCCCACCCAGCCCTGCCGGGGACGTGTCAGCTCTCCTCCAGGCAGGTGTCTTTGCCACTCCTTTGTTACTCTACCATCGCTTCATGTCACCTCCCTGCTCCCATCCCAGCAGCAAAGGAAAGCCCAATGTGGTTGTAGAGCCAGTGGGAGAAGAAGCATCATCTCTTGCCCAACCCAAACCCTGCTAATACCAATGGCCACCTTACTTTGTTCGTCAGGACTTTCCCTTTCCTCCTTGGCCAGCCCATCAGAAGGGTCAACCCTATGCTCTGCTGCTTTGACCAAGCCATCTCCCAGCCAGGTTCTGTGCAGGACCAGCCCTGCACCACAGTGTGTCTGCTCCTGCTCTCCATCCCTTCACCACCAGCTCCATGACCCAAATGTGGAAAAGAAGGCAAAGTGGATGGGACCCAGCAAGAAGCTGGGTGCCACCAAACTCCACAGCAGACAAGCTGTGCTGCAGCAAAACTTCCCGAGATGACCTCCACTTCAGAGCAGCCTTGCTCCATGTAATTCCCTGCTCTTTTGGCATCTGGCAGCTGCTCAGAAGTAGATGGGAGCACAGGAGAAAAGACATCTTGGCCCATTCTAGAGCTTCTTCCCAGCCTTCTCAAGAAATGTATGTGGTCTCTTAAGTCTTGTTGGTTTAAGGAAAAGGATGCAAAATTAATTTAGACAGGAAATTAATTAGATGTGAACTGGTGTTTATATCCTTACATGTACAATGAATTCTTGTGTGAACTTGCAGAATGCAGATGGATGGATGGATGGATGGATGGATGGATGGATGGGTGATAACAGCACTCTAGGAATGACATTATGTGCTGGTCCATACGCAGGGGATGTAGAAAGACTTTCCTCTGCATTGGTAATTAATAACTCTATCCTGAGCAAATGTTGATAAATCCTTTATAGCACACGTTATCTCTGTCTCTCCAAGTCCTGTTCTGCATTTCCATTTGCCTCTTTCCACTGCTCCACCCCTGGCACCCACACGCTTCACTTCCCTCCCATATTTTGTAACTGGTAGCGGATTTGACTCCCTTTCTGGAGAGGCAGGCGGAGGTTTTGTTGCTGGGGCTTTGTGTGAGTGATCGCATGTGTATGTGTATATACAAAGGTGGATACAAATCCATTGGAAATAAACACCTTTTAAGGAACTTGAGAGAGAGACACAGAGCAGGGGAGAAGAAAGAGCCTACAGACCCTCAGACAGACAATCAGTAAAGATGAAGGACCCAGTGAACCAAAAAAAGAGCCTCATTTCTCTTTTAAACTCTCCATGATTTGCAGCGAAAGCAGCAGCTCCCATTGCCCAGCTCCGCACCACAAGTCGCAGCAACCCTCACCCCTTCTTCTCCCTGCACAGCTTAATTACCCCAGGCTGCCAGGCTGCAGAGAGCACACCCCCGCCACCCCGCATCTCCCCCGCCGCCGAGACAGCTTTCTCCAATGGAAGGAGTACAAATATATTCATTGGCACCTTATCAGACATGCATGCAAAACTAATTAACATGGGGAGACATGCAAGCTGCCACCCAGCCACAAATACACACCCACGAGCATGCACACACACACGCACGCATGCACAAGGCAACCCTTGTCTAGGGGGCACATTCAAAAGGCTTTGTCACTAATTTAGGCATCTGTCTCAGTCTGGTCTGGTCCTCCTGGCTAGGCTGGAGTTGTGGTTTTTTTCCCACTCTGTTTGACAATGCTGGGAACATGCCCGGAGACCCCTCATTCAAATCACCCCTTGACAATGGTCTCATTGTGTGAGCATATAGAAAAGGGAAAGGATGGGGGAGAAGATGTGGAAGGGGGGTAAGGAATTAAAATGTGAACCCAAGGAAGTGTTTACTAACACAAGACTCGCAGCTGCCCCGTCTCTCCTCCACCCCCTTCTTCCGCCCCCAGCCACTCCAATGGCCCAGCTTGTCCCCAGCGCGAGGCGGCCAGCGGGATGGTGGGACAGCAGAGCAGGAGCAGGGCTGCACAGAGAGATGGCAGGCTGGAGGGATGAAGGTTCAGGGCATTTGAGTCTTCATCAGCAGAGGGGCAGACAGGGGTTTGGGAAGAAAAGATGGAGCCAGAGATGCCTTGGAGAGGATTAGTGACTCAAAAGTCCTGTGAGGGACATCTTGATGAAGCAGCAATGGATTTATTTGTATAACCACCACAGGCTTCCTAGGCAGGGAGAAAAAGTGTTTAAACCTGGCCTTGTGGATTAGAGCGAGCGAAGGGACTCACCAAGCGGTTTGGACTGCTCCTTTTGGTGCTGCTACCAGGCATGCTACAGTGCGAGAAGAAAGGGAGGGAGCAGCAGGGTGTCAGGGCTGAGGGCTCAGGGAACCGACCAGACTCCCCTCAGGACCTGACTGTCTGTCTATTGCTAGTTATTAAATATTGAAAAAAAAAAAAAAAAAAGGAAAAAATGCCCCCAGTGCCCTGACCGCCTCCCAGCCACGCCTGGGGAAGGAAATAGCGAAGGTGCAGATGGGGGGTGTTAGCCCCCAGCCCCACCACGCTTGGCTGGCCTCAGCAGACACCATTCAGCTGGAAATGCCTACGAGAGTCAGGAGCAAAGGAGCTGGGGAGGGGGAGAAAATGATGACAACGTTTTCCATATATGCAAATGCATCCGCACAAGATACCCAGAGGGAGACAAAACAAAGAGACCTCAAAGAGGCTGTCTCCGAGACCCGCACAAAGCCAGATACCTCTGTACACCTACGGTGTTTGCACATGAAGACCTGCCCAACGCAAGATGCA
Organism: Eurystomus gularis; assembly: GCA_013400335.1. Taxonomy (NCBI): domain Eukaryota; kingdom Metazoa; phylum Chordata; class Aves; order Coraciiformes; family Coraciidae; genus Eurystomus; species Eurystomus gularis. The sequence continues at coordinate 293,259 of VZZY01018354.1, forward strand.
ATGCTGCCCAGAGGTTCCCCCCATCTGAGCAGATAGCAGCCCAGAGAAAGCCTGGTTGAGGAGCTCAGTAAAATCTGCAAACACAAATGCCACAATCCCACATCCTCCTACACAAACAGATGCACCTCAGGAGTACAAAACTATTCCTGTCCACCAGCTTAGTCAGAGAAGAGAAAAGCTGTGATGCAGACCCAAAAGAGCCCTGCCTCGGTGTGGCAGAGGTAGCCCAGCTCCCCTGACACTGCAGCCAGACCCACCACCTGGACCTTTGTTTGGTTTCCATATGAGGAAAGCTACAAGATTTCTGGACATTGCTACAAACAAGGCAGGGCAAAACATCACACAGAAACCCAAGAACATGCATGATGGCAAAACATTTCCTTCCCACAACCACTGTGACAAAACGAAAGTCACTTTGTGCAAACATTTCTGCTCAAAAAAGGGAAGCTGCTGCCAAGTAAACAAATCTGTGCTTTTTATCCAAACAAGTGGTTGTGAGCAGTTTTATTGCCACATTCCTCTGCCCCAATACACAGGGATAAGCACTCGGCATATAGTGGCACGCAGAGACTCGAGGACAGAGCTGTGGTTCTAATAGGGCAATGCAGACACTGAATGAAATAAAATCCTACAGCGATCAGCTTGCCAGGACTCACAGCTGGGAAAAGCTATTTGAGGGTAAAAAGAAACAAGAACACTCATGATTCTGCTCTCATTTCCATGCTGTAAATTTGGGCAGCTTTTACTAAGCGCAATTAAATCCTCATTTAGGATTTAACTTGGTGAAGTTGAGGGCAGACCTCAGTACAAGACCCACTTCTGCGCTTTTCCCCTCCAGCTTGCTCTGCAGAGGTCAGCAGGAGTTGTGAAAAAGTTGAGTGAAAAAGCAGGGGGATTCGTGGCCCCCTGTCCATGTGGCCATTTCAAAGCCCTCTCCAGCTACATCTTAGCTGTCCTTTCCTTCACCAGTGATTTGCCACTTTGCTCACAAAGCCTTGGCAGCAAGGGAAAGTCAGCACCAGCCTCAAAAGCCCAGACTCAGAGGTATTTAGGCATCTCTTTCCCTTTACCTCTAATGAGACCTGAAGCAGCAGTCCTTCAATAGATCCATTCCCTGACTCTGGGGGCTGATCCTTGCTTTCCAACACCCCAAACGTCACAGTGTAGATCCCATGAAGGAACATTGCAAGAAACCATACATGACCTCTGTTCTTAACATCTGTTTGACTATCCCTTAAATTTTACTTCATTCTAAGACAGCGCATTTCAAAGGTTCTTTTGCTCACCAGCACAGTCTAACACCCTGGGTTTCACAAGCAACAAGTGATAAAACTTCTACTTGCACCACATAGGTCAGGTCACCTCTGGACTGTGACCTTAAATCTATATATGCTTTTCCTCTCAGACGCTGAAGCGTATAAATCTCACCATCTCATTAAATAGCTCTGCAGATCACTCAGAACAGATTGCCTCACAACATAACTTTTCGGCTGGTCACTACCCACGAACGGATGATTTTACATGACATTTATTCATGCAAATTGCAGAGGCTGTAGTTTGGTTACCCAGCAAGAGCGTAAAAAATTACAGTTTAGATGCACAAATGCTGGCACCATCATAGCAGGCACAATGAGACTGGAAACACATCCCTGGGTTTCAAATGCAGCGCAACAGGACTTAGAGCGAGTCCTCATCAGATGGGGATTTATCAGGAATGACCCCTCCCGAAATGACCCAGGGGAGGCAGAGAAGGGCACGTGCAAGGCTGCAAGAGCTACGGAGAAATGAACTTCTCCCGCTGCATGGGGAGAGCACACACGACATTTTACGTCACTCACAAAGCCTACTCTGTCCAATAAAGTGGGGAAGTAAAACAAAGCATGAAATCCAGGCATAAATTAGCATCCCTCCAGTCTAGCTTTATTTGTGCTGCTGCTGCTGTGGATTAGCATCTAACTGGCTGACAGGCTGATAGGCAGACAGAAACAGGGAGAAATTAAAAAAAAAAATCAGTGGGTGTCTTTTCTTCCCTATGGTTCCCAGGGTGTCTGCCGTCAAAGTGCAGACAGCATTCACCCCTTTAGGACCAGAAATTTTCCACCTTCTTGGGAAAGCAATAGGCTCTGCAGGAAAGCAAATTCCCCTGAGATATTAGTGCCTGCTCCTTGTGAAGCTGGCACCCGTTGTCTGACTGCAAGCCCAGTGAGAACCCGTCACATTCTCAGCCGGCATCCCTCCGGCATCCTCAGCATCACTCCAGCAGTGTTTCCAGAGAGCCACAGAGCCCCAGGAGCAGTTTTGGTGCAGGGCTGAGAGATCTTGAAGATGGCACCTTGCTGCAGGCGCACACGGGGAGCAGACGCCCCGGGATTAGCTCTGGATCATGTTCACCAGTGCTCGGGGCAGCTGCTTCCTTCACTGCTTGCAGCCATGGCTGGGTTTGGTACCTGATCCTAGATGACATGACCGGGATCTCACACAGGCATCTCCTCTCAGTTTCTGTCATAAATGTGTCACCGCCAGCTCCTCGGGCAGGGGGACCTGCAGAGAGCTTCCATCGGGCTGTCACGCAGCCTCCCGCTTCTCAGGGCTGTGTGGCAAAATGAGTGGTCGTCACCAGAGACGTCCCTTTTCCCCAGGCTTGGTGGCTTTGTGCCCACCCACCTTTTCCAAGCAGAGCCACAAAGGGACAATGCTAAAGAGGTGACAGTCCTGGCGGCCACCACCCCAGTCCTACCCAAACCAGACAGCCCTGCCAAAGGACATGTTGCTTCTCTAGCACCTTCAGATAACAGAGAGGAGCTGGGATGCTCAGGAGGACGATACTGAAGAGGCACTTGTGCCCAAGCTGAGGGAACAACAACAGCAAACTTGTCTGTGTTCAAAATGAACTGCAAATCCCATTTCCACTGTCACTGAGCCATTCACAGCTTGGTTGAGCTCTCAGGTCACAGGAGATCTCTAGTCCCTGCTTGCCACTTGTGGAACCAAATAGAGAGCTCAGTTTTTAGGCTATGGAAAGCAAATTTTCAGCCATTTTCAAAGGTGGCCTAGAAAACACAGACTAATTCTGCATAGCCATAAAACGAGTCCCTCAGGAGCTCAGCATACAGTCTGAACACCCCATAAGAAGAGGCAGGTGTAAAAATTCCCCTGGATGCAGAGAATCCCTCCTTGGCAGAGCCCATGCAGCTCCCAGCCCTACAGCCAAGGGCCCCAGCCCTGTTGATCACTGGTGCCATCAATCCTGGGCTGACCCCGGAAGCCAGGCTCTGCCTTTGCAGCAGGGAGCAGGCAAGGCCTTGCTTGCAGCAGGTATCTGTGGCCAGCCCTGCATGCCCCGTGCCCAAATGGGTCAATGCAGACAGCTTTTCTCCAAAAGAGGCACAAGGGCACTCTGCAGGGCTCCAAGCCAGCCACAGCTGGGAATAGCCCAAGGAGAGGGGATATATCCCTGTTCCTCCAGCCATGCTCCCCCAGCGTGCATGACCCAAGGCTGGAACAAGGCACACCATCACCATCCTCATCTCACTGCACACAGCACGGCAGTCCCCTCTGCATCCATGAACCCACAGAGGCATCTGTGGAAACGACTCATGGTATCAGCAGGGCGGCTTCTTCTAGGGGCTGGGAAGGTAGGGAAGAAGGATGAAGGCATTGCAGAAATCTGAGCCTTTGTTTCGCAGCACTCAGCCATGTTGCTTGCTGCCAATTAGGTAGCGGAGACCAGCCACCTCCTACCATATCCTCAAGCTCTGGCAGCAATAGCAGGCACTCCTTTCACCTCTGGCATTTGAGGATAGAAGGAGGCAGAAGTCAGTCAGAGCCTACAGAAACCCAACATCTGCAGGAAACACCTTCCCTTTGCAAGGGCACAGTCCCCTAATGGGCTCCCTAGCCAGCACTTATCAACACAAACCTTTTGTTTCCTCCTCAAGCTCTCAGCTTGCTCTGTCACATCACCCATCCACCAATCGCAAGCAAAATGAGTCTGATGGGTCCCAGCCTAGCACCCAGTCATGAGCCCTCTACATTTGTACTCTGCTTCTCAGTGCCACGTCATCAGGAAGCCCAGCCTGGGGATGATGCAGGACCACAACTGCTTTAAATGCTTGTACAAGTCCAGGCTCGTGCACACAGTTTCCCCTTCATTTTGCAGAGCTCCAGTACACTTCTGCATAAGATATATTAAAACTTACACTGGTCACAGCACATTTGGACAAGTGGCCACTGAGGCCAGGGCAATGCCTATGAAATGTATCACAAGTGGTCTGAAGGAGCACATTCCCCTGACACACTGGTCCAACTGGCAACCTGGGACATGTCTGCAGCAGCCTGGGGACATCCTGCATGGTCCCATGCGGACACCACAGAGACACCAGCTCCTCCTCTGGCTCTTAAGCAGAGTCTCCTTCAGCACTGCACACAGTACCTGACTTCTCAGTTAAAGCAAGGACCAAATAAACATTAAAAGGTATTTTTTTCCCTAGTCCTGGGAATGGGGAAGTCAAAAGCTGTTTAGCAAGCTGTCCCCAGAGCAAGACTGACCCACACACGTCCATCGGCGTAGCCAGCCTGTGTCCATACAGCCTGGTCCCCACCACCTCCACAAGCGTGTACACAGATGTGCATCACTCACTTGGTCTCTTACAGAATAGGTTGCCAGGGACCAACATCACCAATTTTTACCTTCTGGAGGTTGAAGCACACACACCACAGACCTTCATTTCCAAGTTTCTCTGTGCCCAGGGCCATATGACAATGTCTGGGACCACTGCTGAGAGTCACCAGTACGCCTAGTGGCTTAGACAGGACCCAAGCCAGCCATTATCCAACCCAGTGCAATCCATGAGTTGTCAGGCTCACTTCCACTCCCTGTTCAATGTTACACAGCATCCTAGACTGTCAGCCTTCAGCTTTGAAAACCAGGAGTCTGGATCCTCAAAATTGCTATGCCTGACTCCAAAAAAAAGTATTTGGAGAGATTTTTTTTCAGACCAGTAATGCCTTAAGGTCTACGAGGTCTTTGACTTGTTTCCAGAATTTTCACTGCAATTATGGTGTCCCTAAATATGTTTCTTGTTAGCATCATTTTATTACTTTTAAGTGAGAACAGAGACTTTCAAACAGCCCTTGAATACAGTTGCTGGGGTTTTGCAACAAACATCCCAAATCCCAAGCTTTGCACTAAAGCCCCTGTGAATCATTCTGGTCCAGCCTTGCCAGCTGCTCTTCTACCCAAAAGGCACCTGCCTTGAGAGCAAGATAGTAGAAGAAAGGAGGAAAGCTAGAAAACAGCCATTTCTGGGATTAGGAATTACATCAGGAGGAGCAGCCCTAAAAGCTTCTCCTGGTCTTGGTCAGCAGCAGCAGCTACTGGTGAGGCTCCCACCAAAACTGTCCAAATGAGAGCCAGAGGAAGAGACACATTTCTCCTGCCTTGCTAGATTTTATTCCAAGTTTTTCAGCAAGGGAGGTTCTGCAGTGGCCCTCCCAGTATACACAAACCTGGCCGGACACCCTCTCCTTTGCATGGCTTTCTGGACACCTCCCTCTGCCTCCCGCAGCTCTCCCTAAATCACAAAGCCAGCAGCATCACTTGCAAGGTGCTTGCCACACCAGAGGCAGCAAAGGCGTGATCCTCACAGCCTCCCAGCCCCAGGCCTTCTGCCAACGCCGTCCCAACATGGGGCACGCAGGCAAAAGAGCTGCCAGAGGAATCCACGCCAAGCAGCACTGAGCACGACCTTTCTGCTTTACAATGGTAACCTGAATCCTAAATACTGGATTTCTAGGCACGCATTAAAGCCATGAGACAATGCAGACGGCAATGCTGGGGCTGGCTGTGAGCCAGCTCTGCACCGGCCCTGACAGTGCCCAGTGTTTCCCATTTCCTTCTTTTTTTGCCCTGGCAGATAAGCAAAGTCCCCCTAAGCCAGGAGGCAGGTGCATGCACAAGTTCAACTCTGACTTGAGGACTGTGCATGACTCACCTACCACAGAAGGTCGATGCCCGAGAAGACCTGGAGAGGTGGTTGTCTTCCTCTCTCACGCGCTTTTTCATACGAGCATTGCTTCTCCTTTAATTGGTTTCATTCATGACGGCCCTTTGCTAAATGTAATTATGCCAGGCTCTCTCCATCTGTCTGCATTCAGGAAGAGCCATTGCTCTCAGTGTTTTTATTTTCAGTCTTTATTTCTGCATTAATCCCCCCCTCTGCAGCTCACATCCGCAACAATGTCTGGGACCTCCTGAGGACACAGAAGCACCAAATGAAGAGCAGGATTTGTCCCTGGGTCTCTCCTGGCTGGAGGACATTTTTTCACAGGGAAAGCCCCATCCCTCAGTCACTCTCTTGTAACCACCTCCATCTCTCAATGATACCTGTGCAAGCCAGTCCTTTTGCAGACACTCAGGAGCTGTCTGGGAGCCCAGGCAAGAGAAGATATTTTTGTCTGCACCCACAGATGCAGAGATATCTCTGCCCTGTCATCCCAAGCCCAATGCCTAAAGGTAGCAAGAGATGTCTGCTCAAGTTGACAAGGACCACTTTTCACATGAAGGAAGAGTTCAATCCTGCACAAGCTAACGTGCTAGTTCTCCTACCCAGGAGCACAGATGGGGTGACCACAGCTGAGCATGGTATTAACAAACCTCGACTCTGCAAGGGCAGCTCATAGCTGCATGGCTGAGGCTGCAAAGCACCCAACACACCCAGAAGCATTTTGTCCCTCAAGGAGGTACCCAAGGTCCTTACACCTTCCTCAGCCAGGATAGGTAGGTCTTGGAGGAAAGCACAATGCTAAAGGAGCTGTTGGTTTATCGAGAGACCAAACTCAGCGACACAGACCCTGGGCAACCAAGCACCATCTGGTGACCGCCGGCTCCTCACACAATAGCCCACGTTGGCATGTTTATGATAGAGACCAGAGGCGGATTCCCATTATCCCCATCAGATCCTGTGATGTGGTTTCAGGAGAAGGACCACAAAAAGCAGATGGGATGGCAGAAGAGAAAAGAATGCAGTGAGACAGACAGACAGGAGAGATTTATACGAAGCTAAAGCGCATACCCATAAACATGGGATAAGTAAATAGCATGTAAGTATGAAATTAAATGCGGGGAATCCATGGCATCCAGTAATCAGTCAAATATCTCCTTCACCTCTTTTTCAGTTTATCACCGGCATTTTAAAATGAGATATTTATGCCAATAAGTAACCCAGTTGTATATCGTAACCCTGCAAATATTGGCTGGGATCTGAGAGATTCGTCCCGACAGACAATTCATTTTTACAGTTATTTTTGGACTCACAGCTTTCGTGGAACACTGGCTCTCTGTGTTGGATTTTATGCCCCTGAAATGTATTTACAATGCATGGCATGTGTATTGTGCATTACACACTTAAATCATTGCTTTTCATTCATCGCTTATAAAAAAAAATATTGCAATATCCTGAAGCTCCAAATACTCAAATTCAAAATATTACTGCTGCGTTTTCAGAATAATACTCTAAAATAATGTTGTGTTTTTAAAGGAGGGAAAATTGATCTTGAGGAACATGGATTCCCAAGATCTCGGAAGAAGGGCATTTTGGATTCCACACCACAATAAATGGAAAAAAAAAAAAAATATAAAAGCTGAAAACCCCACAAAGGTTTATTTTCTAAACAAGAACATAGAAACATTTTGTCACTTAAACAAAGGGAGGAAGGCGGGGGAGGCTCCGCATCCCTGCCTTGCTCTCTGCAACGGACAAATACTATCAGAAACAAAAAGCATGGCATAGTTAGCAGGAGCGGAGCTCAGCGCTTTAGATTTAATGATATGTATTTAAGTTCCTTTTAGGGGAAGCCTTCTGCAATCGTTGAGGTAGGGGGGGGCCGAAATCATTGTTTTAAAGGCTTCTGTGATTGTTGCCTATGAGCTGAAGAGAAAGGTGGTTTCTTTGTCATCCAGGGGTTTATGGAAACACCTTAATGTGTCCTTTTCATAGGTGAAGCAAGGCGCACAAAGCAGCCGCATGCCAACGCGTCCCCCCCACCACCAGCAAAATAAATAAATGGAGGAACACGGGAACGGTGGCCGTCGTAATCCCCCAGCAAAGCGGCAGTGAGGATGGTCTGGCGGGGTAAATATCACATGTCTCCTGCCAAACCCCGCGTGGGCTATTGTCCCGCCACCCCTTTTAGATGTCATTAAGGATTTTTCGCATACAACCAAACGAGCGGAGGGGATGAACACGCTTGTTCCTTCCCCACCAGTTAGAGAAGCCATGACGAGGCGGCTGGGAGCCAGTGCAGGGAAAACACAGGGCAAATTAGGAAGTATGTTAATTCAATTAATATCACAGAGGGGCTGGCGGGCGGGGGGGGGAGGTGTGCGCGCAGATTTTCCGCCCGAGGAAGGAGGTGGCAGAGAAAGAACTGGGGCATGCCAGCTCCCGTTATTGTTCTGCCTTCATCGGTAATTAGCAAGATAAGGAGGGGACGGCGTGAGGGAGGCAGCATGGCGAGGACGAGGCAGCGCTGCACCCCACCTCATGCCCATGCGGCCATCTTACAGGCAGCGCTCGCCTCCTGCAAAATGGCCGCCGGGGCCCACGTTGCCTCAGGCCCGTGGCCAGCCTGCCCCAGCGGGCTCCCCTCTGCCCAGCCCAACGTGGCTGGCAGGAATGGCAGCTGTCCCGCCGGCCCATGGGGAAAGGGGGGCCCTGGGAGCGAGGGAGTTGCCATAGTAGGACAGAGTGTGCTCTCGACTGGCGAGCGGCCATCTTAGCCTGGGTCCTGCTCACGGTGCCAAGGCACTGGGCGTGCAGCACTTCCACAGCTTTTACCCCAGACCTCCTGTCTGGAAAAATCATAACACACTTCTTCACAAGGAAGCACACCTTGCCCAGGGTCTGCTCGTGGCTGCACACTTGCCATGGCTTTCCCCAGTGCAGGAACAAAGGCTGGGTCAGCCCCACACAGGTAGCCACTTTTGGGGCACAGCTCTCTGCCCAAATGTGCCCCACTGGGTCCCATTAGCTGCTGGGCACTGGGCTGGCCCTGGAAGATGCAGCCTGAACAGGTCCAGCAATACAGGTCAGCAGTCCAAGAGCTACAAGGAAAATGTTGCCTGCTTGACCGTCAAGAGAGTGAGTTATGGGCAAATTCTGCCTTTCTTCCGGCCAAAACAAAATAAATCCTAAACCAAAACTGCAGAGATATCAGTAAAGAAGAAATGAGCTTCCTAAATATCTTAATTTAACACAAATTTAAAACAACGTCAGTTATAAAAAGAAAAGTCATGGTTACACACACTACACGGACAAAGCTACACCTGCATTTCCCACTCCACGGGAGCTTTACAGTGGAAACCTTGGTCTTGTTCAGTTCTCCAAATGAGCAATGCCAAACATCAACCAAGAAACCCTCATCCTTGGTTCTGGGCTGTCCTAGGGACAGTTACAGCAATTACTGACATTAAAGCAGTATTTGGGAAGTGTTCCACATGTCTTTAGCCACAACGGGGCTATTTCATTCGGTGCAATAGGCACACGACGCACACTGAAAATTCGGCATCTGCTCCAATACTCTGTGGAGAATCAGAGCACAAGGGTGATTGCAACCGTACGCAGACAGGGCCGTGTTATACATCTCGGTTAGACAGTGAAACATAAGGAATGGCAGGCTAGCTGCTCCACTCCGGGGTTGTCTACACGGAAAACCACACCATTATAATGACAGCACTATAGGTCAACTGCTACTGCTCCTGGTGCACGCTGGTGCACATCTCCACTCTTAAACTCGCTTTCTCCAGTTTAGCTTGAACTGCTTCCAGCATGACATAACCGGTATACAGGAGAGTCCTGCCTTCTGCTAAAGTAAATATCCACAGAGGTTGTACGCGTACCGCTCCTTGCTTTAAAATCCATCCCCCAACTGTACGTTTGTAGCTAGACCTGCCCTTCGGCTAACCTTTCTGTACTCCGCACACTTCTGGGCTGTTCATAGTGCCCGTGAAACACTATTACACCCTGCTTCCCTTGGGTGCTAATCCTGCTTGTCAACCCAAAGGCAGAAGCAGACGGTGGCTTGGCATTTTGATTACGTTGTGATCTGTTTGAACCTTCCAGACTCTTTTGATGTCTGTGCAAATTTGAAAGGGGGAGCCTTCATCCTCAACAATGAAACTCCACTATCGCACGGTGAAACATCTCGGGAATCCTACGTCCGCAACCATTGCTAGATTTGAAGCGGGGAGGGGAGTTATGGCTCCTCCAGAGTCTGAATTTCAGGCTAACCAGTTGTGGCCCTGAGTGGAGAACACCATGGGGACAGCATGTTGCTCTTCAAACAAATGCATGTGTAAGGGAGTGTGCGCATGCACAGAGAGACCAGATTTATACAAATAGATGCATTCATAGGAAAATGCAAATAGCATCCTCTTCCGTCCCAGGCTCCCTTCGAGCTCCTGACATCCCAAGGTTTCAGAGGAGTACAACCAAGCCTCAGATCAAACATTAGCCCTGCGGGGGTTCCCTCAGGGAAGCAGCCATGCACCGGGGTCTTCTTCCCCGCTTCCATGTGAGGTTTCCCGACCCGGCCTTCCTTGGGTGCTCTGTTCTGACGCACGTACAACACACGCGCGCATGCAGAGCCTTGCTAAAAGGCGCTCTGGGAATTGAGCTCCGCTTCCTCCTTCTTCTAAATCAATTGTCATAAACCGGCTTTTGTTTTATTTTTAACAAAGCGACACACACAGCCACTTGCCGCTCTCACGGCCCCGTCCGTTGGCACAACAAGCTGCCCAGGGCCCCCTGAGGACATGGGCACGGGAAGACAGTAGGGTAAGAAAGACTGGGAGAGACTGCTTTCTGGTGCACAGAAATTCCCTCCTCCTCTCTCGGGTCCATTACTTGGCAGGCAGCGAGGCAGCAGGATGGGACAGGGGCTGGATGGCAGATAAGGAACTCCCAACTTCCCCAAGCCGTATCCAGCTGGCCCCTCCATCCCCAGCCCACTGAGGTGCCTGCTTTCAACCTGCATTTCACCTTGCACTCTGCGAACCATGGTTTCTTTTGCTCTTCGGTATCAGCAAGAGGTGACCCCCACAGCAGCACTGCAGCAACCGATGGGCTGACATGCAATTTGTGACACGCAGGTCTGCCTGCCTGTGGCACACCCCTCTCTCAGCATAGCCAAGGACCTGTCCCTCCTCCTCCTCCTGTCCCTCTCGCCCAGGTCCAGGACTCAGACATACGGAGACATTTCTTGATGAAACCTATCAGTAAGTGAATGGCAGCTGAGCAGGTACCGAGCAAGACATGGGGCCAGACAGCAGCCAGGGGGGAAGGCAGCGGGTGGAGGGAACGTGCCTCGGGAGGAATACTCACAAAGGGCTGCTTTCATTAATAAAACATTCCCCCTCCGTCGCCTTTTGATTTGGGTGTAAGAATTAACCCCATCTGCCCAACAGCACACTACCTACCAAGTCATCTCTGCTGGGGAAGGCCGTCTGACATGTCTGCTCAATGGCCACACTTCCCCCTGCCCACTCTCCTTGGCTCTCCAGACCCACTCCAAACAGCTCACCACCGTCACTGGGTTTGCTCTGTTGAAGAGATCCTCTTCCCACAACATAGATTAGACCCAGTGAAAATAGGCTTAGTGAAAATACCATTTCACTATTAATGCCCTCCTGCCCCCCCATCCCCCCGCCTTTACACTCACACCCAGAAAGATTATAACAAATCCTAGTCACCTTTTGCCCCTGCTAACTACTGCTCCAGTCTTTGCACTGCACGCCTTCTACCACAAGTAGCGAGCCGGGCACAGGGTAGTACTTATATACATACACACACATACATCTAGTCAGCACTGGAGACATTCAGCTGCAAAGCACAGATCTCCCTGCACAGCGTGTTGTCTTGTCACAACACCCCAACCAGCCCCTCTCCGCTGTAATTCCAACGCCTGGTTCTTGGGCATCAGCAGAAAGTTGCAGCAAATCCTGCGTTGGTTTAAGCACGATCTGTCCATTCAAAATTGGTGGGGGGTTGCTTTTACATCACTGAGACATTTCTATTCTCTTTCTGTTTCAAGTAAAACCGAGATGCAGAGATGCCTTCGAACAGACAGCCCCTTCATTTTTCCAGAGGTGTGTTTTAATGAGTGACTCGCCTTCCAAAAAGGGGCCAGCGGAGGGGAAGGATGGCAGATTCTCTACACAAATTCAATAGCTGGTAGGTTGCCATGGGCTAAAGCATTTCTTTGCACACATGAAGAGAAGGGACTCTAGAGCACTAAGGGTTTTGCCTCCCATGAGTTATAGCTCTACCCTTCAAGAGCGGAATAAATGCTTTATCCCATTGCAGCCTGCGATGTATTCTGCATAGATGGATTGATTTCCCCTATTGTTCTTAATAAATCCTGGCGCATGAGGAAACTCACTGCACAGCCATTTTTCCTGCCTTGTTCTACCTTGCAGAAGTAATAAGGGTCAGATGTGACTGTGGTGGGAAGCAAAGGCCGTACACGAGGCGGTCCTTTGCTGGCTATGCTTGCAGGGGCTCGGTGGGTGCAGACAAGCAACGCTCTTTTCTCTCTTTATCCCCTCTTTTAGTCTAAGCTGTGGAAAAGGGGAACCACAGCTGGGTACTGCAGCATCGGCATGGCTCCAAGTGCAGCAGTCACTCTACAAGCCCCCCTGCTCTGCACAGGGAAAGGCAAGGTTCTAGCCCTCTCCAACTGGAGCTCTCACAACATCTGATAAATGCCAGGCTGAGCCCTGCACTGCTATAAAGCCCCCCTGAGCACACCCTGCTCCCGCCGTGCCCTGTCCATCAGACCTGCCCACATCCCAGCTGAGGAGAAACCACACTGCCAGCCCTAAGGCTCCTCTCTTTTTTAAAAACAAAAAAACCCCACTCAATGACTCCCAGCTGCACAATTCAGACCCCCAGGTTGCTGTTGAGAGGCCCTCTCCCTCCCTACCACCTTTTCTACTCGCAAGGTTGACACACATCCTCCTTCCCTGCTCCAGGAGGATGTTGCCTGGCCACAGCTTCATTGGTGCCCGGCAAGGAGGCACTGCTGGGCTCCAGGAAGCAGGTGGCTTTGCAAGGACCTGCCTCAGCCACCTGCCTCCAGCTTCCATCCAGGCTCCTTGGATTATCACTGCTGGCTTTCTCTAGCAGCAGCTAACAACTGGCCCCGTTTCAA
>VZZY01018355.1:0-187646 GCA_013400335.1 Eurystomus gularis
CCTGTATTTAAAGGAATGTTTTTGTTACCAGCCCGCCCGCGCTGTCCCCGTGTCGGCAGCCCGGCTCCGGCCCCGCTGTTCTCACCGCTCGCCCTCCCAGTTCGCCGCCTCTGCGGCCGCCTCCCGGGTGTCACCTCCGTCCCCCGAGCCCCGCTCTGCTCGCCCGCCTCCTGCCGCCGGGCCTTCGGCCTCCCCGGGGCCGCACCTCCCTCGGCCAGCTCCCCTGGACGTGGTGCTGAGCGCTGCTCTTCAGCCTGTCAGCACCGCTCGTCCCTGTCCCGGCCCAGGCCGGCTCTTTGGGAGCCCCCTCAGCCCCCAGGTCACCCTTCTCTTCCCAGCGCCAAGCGGGTCTGCCCTGACTGCCTGAGCCGCCCTGGCCGTGCTTTTTGGGGATCCAGCCCCAGAGAACTGGTACCTCACCGGAGGAGAAGCTGCCTCCTCTCTGCTGCTACAGAAGGCTCCTGACCAGGTTACCATCTAATGAAAAGGTGAAGGCAGGTGGTATCTCCTGCCCGAGATTACTCCAGAGGTAAGGAGGCACCTACCATCTGCCACATCCCAGGACCAGCACTGCTGGCATCACAGCCCACGTGCTTCCATAAGAAACCTTCTGCACCTATAGATTGTGGAATGATAGAGCAGGCCAGGTTGGGAGGGAGCTCCAAAGCTCATATGGTCCAACCTTTTGTGGCAGAGGGAGTCTAGATGAGTTTATCTGGCACACTGGGCAATTACATCTTGAAAGCCTCCAGTGATGGGGACTCCAACACATGGCTGGGGATGTTTTTTCAGTGGATGATTGTTCTCACTGTGAAAATTTTATTTCTTAGATCAAGATGAAACCTCTCCCCATGCAACTTGTACCTGTTACCCCTTTTCTACTCCTTGGGGCTCCTTGTCAAAAGAGAGCCTCCATCCTCTTTGTAGCCATGTATGCACCCGTACAGTGTGACCAGGGTTTGTGTCATGGATGTCCAGTTCTTGGCTGCTTTCGGAGAGGGCTTCAACACACGCCTCTTCTACATACTGTTTACTGCTATTTGCCCTGGCACATTCTTTAGCTGTGCAATGAAATGTTTATACTTTGTCATCCATAGTATTTCCACCCTAGAATATCAATTTACAGCCTGGCGTTACAGGGTGTCCTCAAAAAGTGAGAAGTGAAAGGAGAAGAGTTATATAACTGGGCTGCCACTGCAGAGCCAGCCAGCCACCATCAGGATTGCATCACAGGGATTCCTGCCTTCCAAAACATCCTCCTTTTCCCCCAGAAGTTCTGCTACCTCAACCCCAAAGGCACTTCACACATTTTATCTCAAAACCAGAGACTGCCCTTACAACTGTGATGCACTGCATCCAATGCTGTAGAGAAACCGGAGGGATAAAGCCCAGGTATTTTGGAACCATCACACAAGCAGCTACTTGACTGCCTTCCAGCGCGGTCTTTCTTTAAGTGTGCTCACTGTTTCTCTATATAAGACTGCTGATCCATCAGTTAATCATCCTGAGCAAGTACCTAAAATTAACTTTTAAATTATTAATGCATGAGAACATATCCGTTTGCCATGTACATTATTCTAAAGGATTACAGTGTGTACACTGAGTGCCATTAACGTTACATTTTGAAGACAGTAAATTGACTTGTATGGAAATCAGAAGAGTTGATGGATTCCTCTACAAATGCCTTTGACAATGATAAAATGTTCAACTGGATTATTATGAAGCATGTGTCTGTATTTAAATTTCTTTCTAATACATATAAAAATAAGCGACTGCCCAAGTTCTAATGGTATAATATTTTTCATTTTCTGGTGAGTTAAAAAAAATAGATACACATAAGTACTGAAAACACTTTCTGACAAATAAAAGCACTAGGAAAGATATGTTTAGTTTCCTAGACTACAGCTGTGTCCTTCAAGACAAAGCTGTACTGTCATAAAATGGTTTATCCAAAATAGCACCGTTAAAACTGTTAAATGTAGGAGTAGCAGTGCATCCGTTCAATGACAGTGAAGGACATACTTATGATAGTCATCTTCTTTTCCCTTAACTAACAAATCTCTGAAAAGAACCCTACAGTATGCCATATTATGAAATAGCGACGTAAAATGCCAGTATTTTCTCTAAGGAAAAAAAAAAAGTCACTTTCTGCAAGAAAAAACACACAAGAAATAATAATGGCAATGACATTCTGTGACTGTGTAAACATTACTTCTGCTCAAGGACAGTCCAAAAGTAAAGGCAAACATCAGCTCAGAAGCCTCGGTGCCTTCAGGACTTCTGTGCCAGGCAGTTGTGCTCAGGAGAAGTTTGCCCCAGCTCCCTGTTTTCTTCTCCTTTGCAGTAGTTAAGGTTCAAGTTAGAGAAGACTGATTCCACTGGCCTCTGATGGAAGAACGAATGCATCCCCATCATGCTCAGGGGATCCAGGGTGCTAGGGGAGAACAGGACAGGGCTTACTTCACCGTACTACTGGGCTTAGGATGTCAATATATGCTCCAATTTACTACGCTCAAAATACCAGGAAAGCTTGGAAAATGCCCTCTTTGCCATTTTTAACCCTCAGAAAGCTTACATTAACCTGAGTTTCTCATGTTCTAAGACTTTGGGAACAGGTATGAGATATGAGCAAAATATAGACATTCTTTGTCTGTTTAGTGCTACATTTAAGACTCAAGACCTAAGAATAAATGGCCGTTGGAATTCAAGTACAGTGGACTTGGTTTGCTTTCCACAGAGACTTGAACTCTGCAGGGTGACTTTTCTTTTTGGAACCTGTCCAAAGGACACGAAGCTCTACAATTCAGTTAGCACCAAGAGAGAAAGAGGTCATTTTAAAGTTTTATTAAATTGACTAATGAAAACTGTCTAGTAGATGCAATATTTTCTTTATAAACATTCTTAGATTTCATATATATTTTGAGAACGGGCATAATTTTCTATTATGTTGATTTAGGAAATGAAAATCCAGTAGCAGAAGATCTGAAGAGATCAGAATCTGGCCACTGCTTTCATTCTCAAAGGCACTTTCATGAAAGCATTATATGAAAGTCGGCGTTCAGCATCATCTTTAACTAGTAGAATGCACTGATAAAAGACTTCAGCGATCAAAAAAGGGTCAACATGGTCATTATTACCTAGTAGGTATATAGGAAAAATGGCTGACCAACCTTTGAAATGATAATAAGTTTCTTTTGTCATGGGCAAGGCTTAAATAGACAGGAAGGCTTCTAACACGTTAGAATTTTAATAAGGCTTAATATGGAACAAAACCAGCTCTAGATTAATATTTCTGTTGCTTTTACCAAAGTCGAAGCAAATGCTTCAAATATTTTTAAAAGCTATTCAGGAAAAAATATGTCCTTTTAATGTTAAGATAGAGGGGGGGAAATGTTCTCCTTCCTTTACGTCTACATACTTCTTTTCCAATATACTTATTTTATCACTGTATGGTGAAGATTGAAGGCTGAAAGGGGAAAATGCTAAGAAAAAAATGAAACATGTTTGTAAAAACATTCACTAAACATAGCATATGCGCTGAAGAATACAGATTGTATTTCAATAGTCACCAAAAGATCAGCATTTTCAAACCTTAAAAACCCCAGTATTCACTCAAGTCCATTTTTTATGTGACCCAGCAGAAACTCCATCAAGTACATGAATTTTAGAAGTTTAGATAGTTCATCTTCTGCCTAGTTGTTACTGAGAGGATTTCTTAACATTAGCTGAGTATAGAAAAGACTTTTTCTATAGTCGGTCTCTAAAAGACTGGCGGCAGAAAAAGAAGAGCAATGGCATGACCATAACTGAATAAACTCACTGTATTCATAGACTACATTGTGGAGATCTAGTTTTTGTTGCTAGGTAAGTTATATCTCTATTTACAGCTTTTTCAAAAGGCTGAATAGTCAGGGACATTTTGTAATTTGAGATGGAGTCCTAAGCTCCAGTGAGAGAGATGTGCTCTTTCTGGGCTGTACAAAATAGAGCAGTTACACAAGGTGGTAGAGAGGAGAAGGGAATTTTAAGAGATGCTGATCATCCAAACAGAAATGACATTAAAGAGATGAATACATTCAGCCCACCCTTCTACAAAAACGTATCTGTTCCCCGTGCTAGCCCCACAAGTAATATATTGACTGATTCAACATTAATGACTGTAATTGCTGTATTCCCTCAGTTCCGATAAAGTGATAAAAAAAAAGGGTACTTTCGGATATCAGCGATGTTAAGTGAAATGACATATTAAAAGTGCTTTGCTTTTACCAAATCAAAGTCAGCTGCTTTCCAGATGCATAATAAGTTTTCAACTAAGATGCCAGATAACACTAGATGGGAAGAAAAATTCAATATTATACTGCAATAAGAGGAGATTCAGTTGAAGCTATACTATATAGTCTCATTTTTGACATGAGAAATTGGGATTTATTCAAAACATGTAATGCTCATTCACAGCTTTGCCACAGAGGAGGAGAGAACACAACGAGAACTGTGACTCAGAATGAAATCCAGCCACACTACAGTTAGTGGCAAAACTCTTAGGGAGCTTAGTGCAACTGTGATTTCATCTCAAGTCTTTTCTTCATTACGAGGGGGGGGGAGGGGGGGAAGAAATAAAATAAGAACAAAGACAAGAAGAAAATCTTCAATGCTATAATTCTCTGCATACTGAAGCGCTTAGGAGCATATTTTCATCACTGACATAGCAGGATCATCAAGATAGTGCCATCCGAAAACCAGAAATGTTTCAGCGATGTAAACAAGAAGGGATTACACAGAGGCAGA
This sequence comes from Eurystomus gularis, assembly GCA_013400335.1. Taxonomy (NCBI): domain Eukaryota; kingdom Metazoa; phylum Chordata; class Aves; order Coraciiformes; family Coraciidae; genus Eurystomus; species Eurystomus gularis. The sequence goes on from VZZY01018355.1 coordinate 4,786, forward strand.
TTTTACCAAGCTGAGAGAAGACACGCAGCAATCTAGCTGTGCTGAACCCAAACCAGACATTCCGCTGAGCTGTATGCAGACCCCAGCATCCTCTGAGTTAAAGTGTGTCTCTGTACAAAACAGCCTTGCAAGGTGACGGTGTGCCTGTTGTTGGCCTGTGGGGTAGGGACGCAGAGCTGAGGTGTGCATTAGGCAGGTTCCCCCCATGTCTTGTGAGCATCACCACTCTCTATGGCAGCCAGTTCATGTCTCACACTGCTCTGCAGAACAGGCCAGTGTGAAGTTTTGAGAGTGTTCCCAACATGTGGCTTTAAATGAGCGAAACGCAGATGTCTAATAGTCAATTCAAGTCTGGACTGGACTTCTTGTATTTAGACTGACGTTTCCAGTCATGTTTTGCTTTCCTGGTGCAGGAACTACCAAAACAATCACCAAACCAAAACAAACGTACAATGTATTAGCATCTAAATTAATCCCTTGTCATAAAGTTGTAATCTCTTGCAAACTCTCCTTAGCCAGTTAAGGTAAATCTTTCTCGGAAATCAGCTGGTGGATCCCCTGCTCCATCCACAGGAAACAGTGGGTAGGCTGCTTACATAGTGTATTGAGAACTTGCATTAAAATACAAGTTGTGTCTGCAGTGATTTGAAATTCTATTTTCTACAAGTCTTGTCTATTTACTTAACTATACAAGAAGAGTAAGAAGTCATTCTCCTGATCTGAATGATTTGCTTTTGTTTGGAAAAATATTTAATCAGCCAAGGAGAGGACATGAGAATGACCCTGAGGCTTAGCACTTAGCACACCCTTCTAGGGCAGAAGAGACCTGACTTCCACTCTCCAATGTAAGAAAGGTCTACTACATACTGTTTGAACTGTTACGTACTGTTTTAACTCTTCCTGCTCTTCTCAGTTAATGATTTAATGCAAAGCTATTTAAAAAAGACAGACTGGAAGCATCTCATGACAGAATATCATCCAGCCTGGGCAGAGGGTCAGTATCTTTGGAAGGGTATCTCGTTTCAAGCAAATGAGAAATTTAAAACTGTGTTTTCTCCACCTATATGGGTCATCTAATCTAACTGCAAGAAGAAAATGGCCAGATCTGTCACCTTTTCCCAATATCTGTACTAGGCTGAATCTGGTAGGTGTGCTCAGAGAATGCCTCTGTCAGCAGAAGCCACATTCCTCATTTGCAGATTCTGATGGGACTTGCACTTCAGATCATCTGGCCAGAAGTAGGCATTTACTACATCTTTATTATAAAGAAAAACTTGGAGGACAAATTGTTCCATGTGATATTCATCCTTTGTTAAGAGAGCAATCTTTTAAACAGAAAGGACTGCCCTGTAGTTGCTATCCTGACAAAATGCAGATCTCTCAAAACTATGAAGGGTGTTCTTTGCCAAAGAACAACCTTTCTGTGATTGTTGGATGTATGCAAATAATCTGCATGTATTCTTAGTGTGATTTGTAACATTTTTGAGAAGTAAATTTTTTAGGGGTTGTTCATCTGGCTATCAAAGAATGTAATTAATTTTAACAAGGTCAAGTTGCCCCTAATCATTTTCTTTTGATACTTTATCAGATGTGAAGTAGAAAAACAAAGATGTGGTACAACACAGTAGTCTAGGCATTCATCTTCAGCAGTAGTGTAGATCCACAGGCAGTGATAAGTCTAAGGGAGTCTCGCAGGAGCTACTTACAGCAGCCTAGAGGAGATCCACTGGTGCTGCTCAAGAGGTTCTCATCATCTACAGCTGGAAGTTTGGGGTAGGCAAGATTGTCACTGATAGCGTAAGATTTAGCTATGATTTCTTCTATTTTTCTAAACTTAGTAGTGTAAAGGTGCACCTCTGCCTAATACCATAAGCCATTTGGACCTTAAAAAGATTAGTGAATGTGAACAGAAAATATCTATTCTGCAAAGATTTTCAGGAAAATTACACCTACCAGGTAATATCAGTTTTTTCTCTTTGACTGAGCATCTTTCTAATATACACTCCCCCAAGAAGACACAGACATACTGCTGGATGGCTAAAAGGCCTCGTTAGGACTGGGGCTCCAGCAAGAAGCCTCCCTTGAAGCAGGAACATGGCTCCTCTGTGACTGCGTGCCCACCTCAAAGGTATGGGTTCTGTTCCATGCAGCCCTTGTTCTAAGGTGACAGCTGACATTTCTGGTCTTACATCAATTGCTTTGTAGATTCTCCCTCCTCCCCTCAAAGATTTGGTGATCCTCTTACACTGGTTATTGTTTGGGAAGCATTTGAACTGACCTTTATTTCACCCATGCCTCAGGGATGAGATCATTTAGAAAATGCCATATCAAAAAAAAAAAAAAAAAGAGTTCATTCTGTGAACCACAATGGGGTGACGATACAGCAAGAATATTTACAGCAAATCAATGAATCTGTCTAATTACTGTCCTCTAATTTAGTGGATTTGCTTCTGCAGTGGGAGGTAGACTACTAGTGGATTGTTCCTCACTCTTTAAGATCTAGAGCTACATGTGTCATATTGTGAAAATGTGATATAAAATTGATTCTAAAAAATTGCCTTCAGATTACTCACCGGGAAGCAATTGGAGTCAGGCCAGGAGCAGATGGCAACTCAAAAGGCAATCCTCTTCCTCCTCGAGAAGTACTATTACTTTGTACTTCAGTAGCAGTATTGATCTAAGAAACCCGATGCCTTTTACAAACAGTAACAAATGTAGTTTTATAGTGCCCTGGTAGCACAGTGAGTAGGATTTCTATGCTTTAACATGTGGGGGAACTGATGGATGTGGAAGCTAGGTTTACACCATTCCCATGCCCACGGTTTTCCAAGAGATCCTATTCTCCAGTCGCAGAAAAATCAGCGTCTCTAAAATTCTAGCATTCTGCCACAAGCCTGGCACCCAAATATCAACCATGTGAAATTAAAGGTGGCAGAGGCAAAGCCATTGGCAAAAAGAGACTTTCCCAAGTCACAGAAGACAGTATGTATCAGGACCTGGACCTGGAGCGGCTCAGTCCCAGCTTGTGCATCATAGGCTCACCCTGTGAGCCCACGGGGAGTAGCTGGCTACTCCTGGAAACTGCTACCAATACAACACACCTCTTGGACAAGTTAAGCACTTGTTTAGAGTGGAACTGAAATTCTGAAAGCGAATACCAGCTAGGCGTTATACCCTGCAGCACAGCTGGATGCAGAGAACCTGCTGAGATGGTGAAACTCCACAAACAGGCGGTCAGTGTGGCTTCCCTAATCAGGGCCACACAAATGCTTTGGTAGTGAAAGAGACATTTTTTCAATGGAAAAAGCAGGAAGATTTTCCTACTTACACTGATACAGGAACCAATGCAGTCATGATATTGAAATGTGAAGTATTTCAGCCCAAATGTTGAGGAACGGTATAAATAAGTTAATTTGAGAGTGGGAGAAAGCTTGCATACTTCAGACCTTATTCTATATGCAGTGAGGTCAAAAGCAAAACCCTCAAGCATGAACAACGTTGGGCACGCAGCAAACAACTCTGCTGTAAATTACAGTACTTATCATACATATCTGCAACAGTGGATCTTAAGTAGGTATAAACTCTCTATAGAGGTGGAGCTAGAAAAACATGTATCAGCCAAACATTACCTTCAGGTGTATGTTTTATGAAATGTGCAAAGCTCACAATAGCACTTAGATAGATTTGGGACCTTCGGCATGATTTGAAGTGGGGATTCAGCTCACAAAGATTTTGTTTCATGCTTACGGAAGTGTGATTTCTCAGGGATTTTTGAAAATTTACTCTTTCAAAACAGAAATCATCTTAGAATTATCTTCACCATGTAGGTTAGGAAAAGAGAAAAAGAAAGCTGAACCTACAGCAAACCATATAGGAGATAAAACCCACAAGTTTCTGGAGAGGTAAATCCAATTTTTTAACTAGTAGTTCAGAAAGTTAATATGCAAAGAGCAAATATACTTTACTTAAAAAAAAAAAAAAAAAGATGTTCTGCTTTATAGCATCTAATTAATATATTAATCAAAATGTGTTTCAATGCTGACACTCATACCCTGACAGGCTAGTTTACAAGAAAGCAGGCTGTATTATATACAAGGATGCAATCCTGGTCCCAGTGAGCTCAAAGTGCAAGTTCAAGTCAGACTTGATTTCTTAATCTCTAAACTCTGCAACATGTATTGTATAGTTATAGTTTATTTTAATTGCATACTTGCTAATATTTTAATTGTTCTTTATTTCTAGGAAACCCGAGTGAGATACATTAAGGTCTTTATATATTTTTGTCTACTTAAAACCTTCCCACACACTGAGGCAATGTGGTAGGTCACCTTTCTATTGCCATGTGTGGACTGACCAAATGCTAAGAAACAGCAAGAAATAGAAGTATTTCTACAGGACAATAAAACAGTACCTAATTATAAGTTTTCAGACAACAAGCAGTAATTGACTCTAAAATACTCACACTGAACCTTGTGGTCAGATAGCCCTGATATTTGCAGTTGAAGAATCCTTTCATTCAGACGGGTAGAGCACTGGCTAAGGAACGTGGCCCTCATCATAAGAAAATGCTGGCATCCAGTGTCACATGATAACCATACATGGCTATATAATTTCAACATCATGTCATATACATTCCTGCTGCATAACCAAGCATGAATATCTCTGGGAAACACCAGTACCTGTATCATATGATAGAACAGAGACCAAAGGGCATGCAGGGAAGGGAACAAGAGGGAGCAGGCTGTGTCCTGAATATACTGGCAAAAACATGCGATGGTATGGGATGTACATCCATGCTCTAGGGATTAATCAAAAGCGCAACATTGTTTAGTCACACAATGTCACAGCAAAGCAAGGATCACATTTAAAGACGGGGCTGCTGGTGCAGAACAGAGCTGATGTGGAACTGGAAGGCACAGCAAAACCCATGCTTTGACAGACAAGGGACTTTGTTCATTTAACAAATAGCATTCACGTACTCAGACACCCTTCCAGCCTATATTATTTGCTACATCAGCATATTTAGTGTTACTTACACAAAGGAAGTAAGTAAATTGTCTTCCCTGACCAGCAAAAATCCCAGTCTCCCTTTCTCCTTGAAAAATACAGAAGTGAGTAAAGAGCAGCCCAACATCCTAAGTCCCATTATTTGTATTACAACAGTTCCCAAGAACTCTGATTGCATGGCAGAAAGTCATTGTGCTGGTCAAACAGTGGAAAACATTTCATTAGCTGATAGAGCTATTAGCCAATCTACATCTTATTAGGTGCACCCCATCACTGAATACCCCATAATTGAACTTGACCTCAAATGCAATCAGAAGAAGTCAAGCTGTTCTCACTTTGCAGGAGTTTTGCAACACAGCCACACTGCTACAAACTCACTGCTGCAAACACTAGATTCTGCATTAAATAGAGCCTTAAATGTATGATACAGCTGTATCTGTGCAACCTTCTCCTGCTGTATATGAGTCCTAAGGACCACTGATAACAACAGAACTGGCTGGGACAACAGAGGTAATCAGACCACTAACCTTCTAATTGCAGGTAGTCATGGCAGGCAGAAACTCTGAATACTTGAGGACTCCTATCATCTAGTTCAGTCTTAAGAAATTCTCCTACGTAGTATACAATCCCTTTCAGGAGCTTATCAAGCTAAATGATAAAGCAGCTGAAGTTGTTTCTCTCACCCCTCGATTCCTCTCCATGAGAAAACTGTATTGGAATTGCACTCCCCAGGTAGTCTGCAGCCATCTTCTAATTTCCAGCCTAAATATATTCCCAGCCAATCTTATTTCCTTCCTGCCACCATTTGTCTGTCTGGTCTATTTGTGACTCAGTCCTTAGTTATGACTCACCAGTGTGAAAGATAAGATTTGTGGCTTAGCGAGTGGCCTAATTGCCCAAGCGATGATTATATTAGAAAAGTTCAAAAGGAAACATGTGAGTGCCCTTCTTAAAGCCCAATTAAGGAAATATGTTTACATCTAAACAGCTCTAAATAAAAAAATTTAAATCCGTTTGACCTGGAGTTTTCTTGGTAAATATTTATGCTATGTTTGCTAATTACTGTACCGATTTTCTCTGTGATCCTCTTGTTCAACATGTGTATGAGGAAAAAGGCATGGCAGTGGCAACTCTACAATTATGCTACCTTTCTCTGTTTCATTAGCCTCCAGTTGTCGAAGTGACCAGCTTTCATCATGCCCATGCTAGACTGCAGTTCAGATGAGCTTGGTGGAGCTGAGGGTATGTGGGCGACTTGGCAGAACAGCTGGAACAAATGGCAGAAGTTATCTTTGCTTGCCCCTCTGAGGGAGGGTGTTCTGGCTTTGGTTCGTCAGCTCTGCCCCATAAAGGTCTGGCTGGAATTTCAGCTGCTTCTGGATTCTGGGATAACAGCAGTGGACAACAGCATTTTTTCAAAATGTGCTTAGATCTCAGTCCTGCAATGCACTAATCATGGTGGGATTGAAGGCTTTGCAAGAGCAAAATTAGAAGGTCATAGCCAGTCTGGAGAAGGGCATTTTAGTAGTAGTTACTCATTTTATTATTCTTGCAGGACAAGCTTGAGGCTTTAGCAACAGATGAGATCTTCGTTGTCCTCACCACCATAAAAAGTTAGAAAAAATGGCCAGTTCTTGCCCCAGAGAGACTTGCATTTGGGGGAGAAATAGAGAACATTTTCTTGGAAGATGCTATCATGTTTTGTGGCAGTCTATCAAATACCAGTTTCAGCTTTGCTATCCACCATCTATTTAATGAATGTTATTTTGGGCTCAATCCTCAGCTGGCACAAATCAAACATCGTGCTATGTAAGTCAGCCGAGCTGTGCTGATTTATGCTTGCTGCGTCACTTCAGTGAAGACAATGAAATTACTCCAACTGACATCAGCACAGGATCTGGCCCTCAGATGCTGTCAATGCCGTTTAGTGCCACTTTTCTGTTTCCGCTTCTTCCTTAGTGCAGAGAGATTATTCTGGCTGACTGCAACCAGGAGCTAAGAGCAACTCAGATTCCCTTCCTGCACCCAGCCTCCTCCCCAGCTCATTAACTCCCAGAGGAATGGGAGATGTGGGAGGGGAGAAGATCCGGCCCTTTAGAGGTGGTTCCATTTATAAATATTGACTTTAACGTTAATTTCATGTAGTTGCTTGTAAAAGTCTTTTAGGCTGAAGCAGAAGGCACACTGCAGATGGCAAGGATATTTTTCACAGTTTTTATGGTGGATAACAATATACTTGACATTTTGCTCATTAAATGTGAGCCCTGGTATGTGAGTAAACATGCTAGGCATCTGTGCTCTAAAATTACCAGTGTGAAAAGCAACAACTCAAATGTTTCAGTCAATAAATGTACAGCACAGAAGCAACATTCAGCAACTTCCTGAATGCTGTGTGCAAGGCGAGGACTGAGTTTGCAGTATTGCATGGAACACTCTAGAACCAACAATGAAGAAATAACATATTGCTTTACAGCCCATACTTTGCAGGGGAGGATTACATCCAAAAATCTCTTAAAGTCACTGTAAAGATATGGTAGACCACGCCCATCAATTTCTGTTTCTAGAGGAAAGAATGTGTGCATAGTCAAGCTCTAAAACTACATCGGAAAGAAAGGGAGGTAACCAGAATGAGCTGAAAAGGTGAAAGAGATGATCTGTGGCAGGAAAGGCAGTTTGTCATTGGGAAGAACAGTAGAACAGGACAAGAAGGAGCAGAAGGACAGGTATGTGGTGCAGTACAAGCTGTTGTGACCAACCAGCAGGAGATCAAAAAGAACAGGTTCCACAGAGCTGATTCTTCTCCTTTCTACCACAGGAAGTTTTCTGCCCCCCATCTTTCAATTTTGACACATTCTCAAAGAAATGAAACAGAGAAAGGATGAAAACTCATATAGGAAAGAGAAGCTGGAAGGGTAAGACAGCTATAGGATCTTAAGATAGTACATGCTTTTAACTTTTAAACATTCTGGAGATATTACCTTGAGATGGCAATTCTGAGCAGCAGTGAAATAAAACATAACTACAGTAAAACAAAATTTAGCTTAGGACATCTTGTGATGTTCACAAATCCTAGCTCTTCCAGAAACCACTAACATGCAGGCAAAGACAGCAAGAAAAATTTTAAAAATAAAGACTATTTGGATTGAAGTAAGAGGAAGACTTGTGTCTCATCGTTTTATTCCTGGATTTAGTATGTGTTTTGGCACATTTCTTCCTGAGAAGACAACAAATTTGTTACTTAATTCTGTATGACAGAAATGTGTGTAAAGAAAGTGAGAGTCGCCATATGAAATGGTGATTTATTTAAAAAAGATGAGGGGGACTAAGGTAATGCTAAATTCTTTATAATCTACATCTTCCCAGTACACATCAATGTCTTCTGCCTTATCTCACTCGTTCATCTTCCCTCATGTCTCTAAATTAAATCTACCTTCATCCCAATACAAAATTCTCATTTTCTTTGACAGTTACTGTTGAAGTAGTGTATCTTTTCTCCCTCTCCTCCCAAAATAAAACCCCTTGAATTATTTTATTACCTGCAGGGAGTCAGCTCTTTGATATACCACAACATGATTTTAGAGACACTTATAAAATGAAGATTTGAAAATTAAGCTGAAATGGAAACTTTGGTATGAACTTGAATGTACTACTCTTAACTATAGTAGAGAGTTCTGCCAACTGAAGTGGTGGGTAAAATCCTGTTAATATAAGTGGAAATGAGATCAGATCTATAATTCACCAAACTAAAAGAGACTGGATGGATTTTATTTAAAAAAAAGTAAACATTCAAAATCTTTACACCTTGTCAAGGTTTAAGGTCAGGGCAGTGGTGTGGGACACAAGATATGTTTCCAGCCATGCAGTGGTTGCTTCCACAGAAAAACAAAAATAGGGTTTATTTGGGAGGGGTAGCTCAGAGGTCAGACTAGTCAGGTCTAGTCATACAGTCTAAGGATCCTCATGCTTAAACCACATTCATGCTTTATTTATTTATTTATTTATTTAATAAATTGACAGGACAATGAGAACCTGAATGAAAACAAAACCAAGCAACCAAATCCTGAATTTGTTACAGAATAGTTTAAGCAAATGGAAGTCTTACACATCACACTCAGCAAGATTTAAAGAATTACTGAAATCCCAGAATGGTGTAAGTTAATTTTCATAACAAACTGTGCATGAGAACACGTTGCTGATATTTAAGAGTTTGTCCCTAAAACATCTTAATCTCTCTGCTTAATTCTTTCTCAGAGGTTGGCCCCAACTCTTTTATATACAATACAAAAGCTAACAAGATAACTAGCAAACTGTAGTTATGAAATATACATAGCAAGATCAGTTTGATCAGATTATTTCTGAAGGTTTAATATCAGATCTAATGAAGCAATGGTCACCATACAAGTTTAGACAACTGTATAGATGTTTGTGTTGAAGTGTACAAAGTTCTAGAACCTGAAACCACCTTCTTAAAAGGAGTATGTGACAAACAGTTAGTAATAAACAGAAAAAAGGATGAAGGGAGCAAATATGCAGCTAAATTAAACAGACCTCAACACTGAACTGAGACCCACTAAATAAATACATTGATTCAGTCATACATTTTTCCCATGAGTCTGATGTTCCTTCATGCAGTAGTGTGAATTGGCAAGTAGTGTGAACTGAATCTCTGAAGATTGCATTGAAATCAATCCATAGAATCCACTGAAAGAAAATAGTTTTTGTTTCTTATCCCCATTAGCTTCAGGAACCATCAGGCAGGTCACGCCAAAACCTAAAGTAACATCTCAGTTCAAGTATCACACAACCTTTGCCTGTTCAAATATGCTGATTAATATGGCTTCTGCTTTATGTTACCTAACCAGAATCAGAGAGCTAAAGCAAGAGAATTTGAGTGGAACAAACACATCACTGGTCCCCTATTTGAAAATATGCTACTGCTGCTCCATTGAGCAATCCCTGCACCTGGAGTAGCTCTAGAAGGCAGAAGGTGTTATGGCCACTCGCCAAAGGAAGATTTGATGTGAGGAAGGGTGACAGGATCTAGAATTTGCCTATGCTGTCCCATTTTCCTCTAACTGCTCATAATCAGGTTGTTGTGATGAATGATCTGTTCCACTGTTAAATGCCATCAGGCCATAAATCCTCATTCAGCAGGAATTAATAAGTTCACATGTTCAATATTAATATATTCCTTAGTTGACACTAGGGCATTCAGAGCATGAGACATTTATTCCATACAAATAGCATTGAGATATTTCCAATTATTCCTAAGAAGCAGACTTGACATTGTGACACAGTTTCTACAATTTAGAAGAATCCATGAGTAGCAAGCTGTGGCATCTGCTCTGCATTTGTTAAAAAAGAAATCCTAGATACTCGTAAGGCAGAACTGCGGAGGTTTTGCTAGCTGTCAAAAAACTGGCCATGCTACTAGCATGGCCTTTAGATGGTAAATATTATTCACATCCCTAAGATCCTGGGAAGCCTGAATGGCATCATGTGAGTATCGTGGTGTGGTGTGCTGTGACATAACAGCTAACCTGAATAAAGCAACTCATTTGGAGAGAAAATATTTCTGAGTGCCCAGAGTCTTGCTCAAGTTGTGACATTTAACATATTGCCATATCAGTTGATACAGGATTACCATTCACCATCCTGCAACAAACCCAAAGTACTGCAGCAGCTTGAAATGCCTCCCCAAGAAAGCAGACACATCTTCTAGGTTGGGGTTTCTGGGGTCTGCTGTAATAATGTTGGAAGAGACATAATGTGGCATCAGAAGTAAACAGTTCAGTTATTCCAGGATCAGCATCCATTCCTAAACACAGCAAGCATGTGTCTTTCATCCATACCAACACCACCCTTCTGAACTGCTAAGGGGAAAAGGCTGTCTTTGGAGTTATGCCACACGAAACACATTCTGTGCTGGTTTTCAAAATGTCTTCTTTTTCTCACCTGTGATGCTTTTCCATGGCTGCAGTCAGGTGAGGAGTATCAGCACACCATGAGCCCAGAGGAAGTGAACAAGGAATGACTGGTTTATCTAAGACCAGCAGTGTATTCATCTTACCATTGAATCAAGTAAGTATAAGGACTCTCTCATACTAAATATGCATCAACTAGATGCATTTTCGTAGATAAGTACAGTCAGTATTTATCATGAACATTCATTTTTCTCTACCTGGAAGGAAAATGCCTTCAGAGCTTCTGGACAGAGTATCTGGAATTGCCAATTCCATGGCAGTATTTGTTCTCAGTAGAAAGTTGATCTAGTCTGCTATTTTCAGAGTTCCTGAAGAGAACAGTGCTGGAGGTCCAGTGGCACTTAACATCTGACCAGCTGGGCCTTTGAACATGGCAGTGACAGTACTGAATCAGACCAAGGCCCACCAGCCCTGTTCCTACCTATGAATATGGTCAGTACATAGATCCTTATGGGAGAGCATAGCAGCAGGGCAAGCACAAAGCGGTATTTCCTTCGGTAGTTCCCTGTTCTCCTGGTTTTGTGTCTCAAGGATTTCCTGCATCAGAGTTATTGTCTTTTAATTTAATGTATTTGACAATCACTTTTTGAATCTATATAATTTTTTTGATTCATGAAATTCTGTGATTAAACTGGGGAACTACTTATTATGAGTTGTATAACGTAGTATCTCAGTCTATTTTAAACCTGTCGCCTGCTGTTCTTTTTTGATATCCTCTGATTATTATATCAGAAAAGAAACAAAGCACCATTCCCTGTCCACCTGCTGCATCCCTCCCTCTTTCAGGCCTTCCTGCACTGCTTGAAACATTTTGCACCAGGCTGCCCATGGTGAGGGAAGCCTCTTACCTACCTCCACTTTTTCTTCACAGCTGCTTCTTAATGTCACATGCTGGGAGGAGATAATCTTTCTAATGAGACAGAACCAGAGCAGGTGTCATGGGAAAAGAGAAGAGGACAGGAGGGAAGAAGAGAGCAAATTTCCAAAAGCATGCCAGAAGTGGGAAAACCTTATCACAATCTCTCTCTTAGAGTCTTTCTGCAGGGCAAAGGTAAGCTAGAGGAAATACAGCAGCTCCTTTCTCTAACCCAGGCTCACAGTTGAGGAAGGAGACATTGCAAACATCAGTGTTTATCAGCTCCTGACACAGACTTTCTCTGCTGGTGGTACCTAAAGAGCGAGTCTGGAATAGGCATCCAGGGAAAATGCTGCGAGATCTGTGCCCTGTGGGGAAACGTAGGACATACAGGGATGAAAACAGGGACAAAAGTATCCACACAGATTCACGTTGAGGTCTGCACTGCACAAGGACTTACAAATTAAAGAAGGATGTGGGTTAAGCCATATCTCCAAATGAATTTGCTCTTTTTATGTAGAGATTTGCTCTCTTTTACCATCACTCAGAGCAGAAAGGAGCCTTTCACTGCAGGACTTGCTAGGTCTACACTAACCTACTTCCATGCCAAAGCAAACATTATTCCCACAGGGCCTTCTGTGGTACGTGAGGAGTAGAGTTTCAAACCTCCCTTGCTCCAGTCACTTTGGGCACCAAACACGAGACTGCAGGCCAGCTTCTCAGCTAATTCAGTCTGGCTTAGCTCCTTCAAAATCTGTGGAGCTCCACTGCCACCATCTAATTGGGGGTTTGGCTCAATATTCAGCCTGCAGCTCTTTTAAGAAGGCAAGTGTGGTATGTTTACCCATTGCAGACGTCCCTCTTTTTTCCCTTCTGTTCTCCTCCTGTTCCCTCTCCCGGCTGCCACCATCTCCCCCTTGTCTCCTCAGCTGCCAGAGCTCACATAGAGGGCATTGTTAGTTACACTTTACAGGGGGTGGAAAGCACTAAATCATAGGTTAGGAAAATAAAGTTCTTACCCTGCAGCAATCAGAGGCGAGCAATACTTCACCACCAAAACACAGCATGTGCAACAGTGCATTTTAACTGGATTCCAGGGCACAGAAATATTTACAGCTCTGGATCCTAAATTATACTCCTATCCTGTATCTCAGATTTTCATATTATTCAAACATAAAACTGTCACCATGTGCATTTGGGACTTAAATTATGTAGAGATGATGTTTTATTGCATAGAATTTGTTTGCATCTCTGTAGAAACCTGGCAGCCACCCCACTGCCGAAGTCCAAAGGGGCAGTGACAATTTAGGAAAAAGCTGAGAAACAATCCAAGAAAAAAAGCTACATATACTTTGTTATCTAATTGGGTTTTTTAATATTGGAGGGAAAAAAATCAGGGAAGCAAGCATGATTAAATAAAAACTGACCTTGAGTAATTTAAACGATAGACCAAGTAGCAGCATAGGATATTTTCACAGGAATTGACCTTCACCCTGATTAGGTTCCTGTTTGGGGTAGAGCTAACTCACATATGGGATTGCATAAGCTACCTGTAAGCAGTAGCACTTCAACCTGGGGGAAAACAACTAGTTGTCACTCCTGTGAAGCTATGGAGCAAGTAAAGGCACGCAAGCGTGCTGGCCTGGGCTTTTGGTGAGCAGGGCAAGGGCTGCAGAAGCTTTGGGCTTGACTATGCCTTCTCTCCTCATGCTAGCTGCAGAGGTGTTGTGAACCTGGATGTGCAGTCACAATGTCTCTTTAGCCCACTTGGGTTGGAAGGAGTGGTGCTGGGGGGAAGGTAAGGTGAGAGGTGGTGGGGACAGACCCTTTCAGACCTCTCCAGCAGCAGCCAGTAGAAGATATGAGCTCAAACACTTCTCCCTTGGATTAAAGGATAGGTAGGGAATGAATTGTGGCCCCCAAATGTGATCCCACCTCACCTCCACAAGCAGCACAGCTATTCTTCTGCACATGGCAGAACCTGGATCTCTGAAGATGTTCTCAAGTCATTCAAGGTGCAAGTTTGCTGTCTGCACCTGGGAGAACTGTGTGCCAGACTATGTGGCTTTCACTTCTGTATTTTATCTGAGCTGGCATATCATACCCAGTGTGAAATTTGATGGGAAATGGCTCTGCATGAAGGGTTTTGTGTTTTGCTTCTTGGGGTATGTGTGTCTTAAACTCTGGGAGGGTGGAAAGAATTAAATCATGCCTTAAAATTTTTTTAAAAAAACTTAATTATTATTGGACTTTGATAAAGTAAAAAAAAAAACAAACAAGATGAATAATGTATAAATACCTCTCAACAATATTTCCTGCAGAGCAATAGAAAATTTTGTTAGCTGATGTAAATTTTCATGCTTCTGTGGGAGAAGTGAAAAAGGCATGCTGAAAGTGGTATTTTTGAGATGCCACTAATAAAAATGCAGCATTAAAGTAGCACCTTCATTCTGTGTTCCTGCTGGAGAATACACTTTTTTGGCTCAGGTTTTTCCTGTCTCTACACTCTGTGCATACAGCTATTATCAAATCTTCGCTCTGAATTTCTGAGACTAGCATAGCTTGCTTTTATCGAGACCAATCCATTTCCCAAACTACACTTCATACAACCAAGTTGGGCTAGCAGAGATCCAGTTTCTTCTTCTTGCCCTCACTTTTACTTCTGAGTGGACCGCACCACAGATAAGCAACTGCCTTGTTGGCATCCTTGCAGGTCACAAAGGGGCAGGATACACAAGAAGCCAGATGCTATAACCTGCCTGGCATCTCTATATGTGCTGGCCTGGGACACCCTCTGATGAGGGTGTCTGTTAGCCTTCACTGGAAAAGGTTGTGTGAAATGGAAGCCAATCCTGGGTGACTATTCTCATATCCTCTCTTCTGTGCTTTTGGGAGAAGCCATTCAGTCAGGGCTTGTTGCCTGCCAGCAATTGTCCACATCTTGTGTGGTGCTTATCTCTGTTCCTATTTTTGCATGTGTTGTGTCTGGAAAAGGATAGGCAGGAAAACATGCCTTGGGTAGCTGAGTAAAGCACAAGGAAGGTAGCTGCTGGTTATGGATGGCTCCGAAATGCAGGTGGAATATTTTGAGCATGTGTTTACCATTTTTCCTATGCTCCGTATAACTAGTTCTCTCTGAGGGTGACTGCAGGCATTTCCCCTATTATCAGCTGCCCGTACTTTTACATTCAGCCATAACCTCCTCAGATGCCACCTTTCTGAAGAACTTCTCTTCCTCTTCCCACTAGCTTCCCACACTCCTAAGCATTCCTGCCTAGCACATCCTTGCTCCCCACAATTTCTATTTTGAGAGTAGAAGGCTCCCTTCTCAACCTCCCCTCTCCCATCTTGAAGTCAAGGTTTTGAGGGGACAGGAGTGTACTTAAGCTTCCCTCAGTCTCCGCTACCCCCTGCAGAACCAGCATTGGGCATGGCAGATCTGCCTGCCCCATGGCACTGAACTGCACCTTCTCCCTCATGCAAAACCCTAGTCTCATTGCAGAACAAGAGCGTTTCCACGCCTGCTGCTCTGCACTTCCCTTGCTTCTCCCCAGAACGAATGTAGCTGTGGGGGAGGGAGGCACAGAAAAAGCACTCCCTTCCACGCGGAGGATCTGCAGGCACTTCTTGCTTTTGTTATATAAAATTTTAAGAGTGGATTCGCAAATATTGAGCACTGATGTCACATCTACAAAGGTGAAAAGTCTCTGAAAGAAGAGCCCTGGGCCAAACATGTATCAGGGTAAGAGAGGAAGGGGGAAGGAACATGTGTAAATCTATTAAGCATCCTGTGTTATCTTCTATTGATATTTGTATGTAGAGCACATATATTTGTGGAGTGTAAAACCACAGTAAAGGAATGACCTCAGAAAGATGTCTCTAGATGCATATTTATTTTTTTAAAGAGAGTACATAGCTATAAAACTCTCCAGCCAATTTTTTATTATTATTTTCTTAGACTGTCTGCACATTTCTTTGCAAAACAAGCTAATAAAGCTCAGAAAGCTGATGACACTGGTGCTTGGACAGCTATCAGAGGGAAAGAATAAAGTATTAGTGTAGGGAGAGAACTGAAACATTTCCAGAACTCCATTAACAGAATGAGAAGTGGTTTCAGAGAAGCTGAGCTTCTATATTAGGAAAGCTTTACTTATTTCCTCAGAGATTCTGCCAGTCCCATGGGAGAAAGAAAAGGCAGTGGCGGGGGTAGGAAAAGAAGAGCAGCAAAGAGGCAGGCATTGAGAGGATGGTGTGGAGAAAAATACTTTGCCACTGTTTATGCAGGATGAAAAAGGGATCATGTCTGAGCATGAAAAGAGCTTTCTTTAAGGAGCACCTGCCACACGGTTCTCCTGTGGCCTCCCAAGATTGGGACCAGATGGGAGACAACAGTTTTCGTCCCTCGAGTCAGCGGTGCAGTCTGAGCATGGAGGGATTACACCACCCACCTACACACACCCACAGCGCAGTGCAAGCATGGCAGCAGGGATGTGGAGCTGCAGAGAAAGCGCAAGCGCACACGCACACACACACACACACACATACACCCCCGGGAAGCAGGGCAGGAAAGCAGAGCAGTAAGAAGTTAGTGGGGAAGTGTCCTTTTAATGTCTGAGCTGGAGCAGCAGCAACCACTAGAAGCTAAAGTGACAGCAGCAATTAAAGACAAGAACAGCCAACATCTGTTGATAAGATGTACTGTTGCGAGTGAGATGTGTTTACAATAGCTGAAAGAGATTAGAAGAAAATTTCTACTCCTTCCCACTTACTACATTTGACAGCTCTCTTGATATTTTAAGTTTCAGTGTCTTTAGTCAGTTCTCCTTGTTTGTGCAAGCACTATTCATGTAAAAGAAAACAAAATTTAGAAAGACAGGCAAATATGATTGTAGTCCCCTTCCCCCCCCAGAAAACTGATGGCTTTGCAGGTGGTCATATTTCTAGTTCACTCTTTGAAGAAAAAAAGGAAATTAATTTCTAATTGATGTCTTTTGTGTAGGAAAGAGGACCCAGGGCAAAGAAAAACATCTTACAAAAATGTAAAAACCGTGAGAGGAGAGGTGGAAACTGTTTACTATAGTAATAGAAAGAGAGATCATAATTTGCTGTACAATCAAAGCGTGACACCACAATTAACACCTGTGCAACACTGGCCCCTGTAAGCTACCTCTCCAGTCTCATTAACTGCTTTCCTCTGTGTTGGTTACCTATGCTCAGCAATACGCTCATCAGACAGATAAATTTATGGCAGCCTGGTTTGCTGGGATTTTATGCCTCATTTACACAGATGTAAGCCACCAAGCAAGCTACAATGGTAGCTTTGCAATCAACACATCAGTGCATGGGGCAGGGGCGGGAAAGAAATGAGATGCAATCAAAATACGATATGAAGTGTAGCAGGTCAGCATACAAAAGGCTTCCTTTATGCTGCAAAACAGCACAGACTCCTGCAAACCGAGAACAGAGAATCCCTCTATGGTCACCATGAGGGACTGGACGTCCAACATGGAACTCCTACAGTGGTTAGAACAGTAGGACCCAAGGATGAAACTATTGTCACCTGAAACCTTTGATATCTCAGGCTTCTGATGAAGCATTTCCTACCCAGTCCCTACAATACTTCAGTTGAATACTTGTAATGGCCCTGCTTGTCAGCTACAGGTTTCTATCTCCCAGTAATAAGAGTATTAATTAATTATCTCTCCCACCTGCCTAGGAAGCAGAACAGGGAAAAATGAGGGAGGATGCTGTGGAGGAATGCAAATACAATAATAAAAGGATCAGCACAAGGAAGGTTGTATTGGATATGTGGATTTAAATCTGTCCTTGTTAAAGGTGACAAGGAGAAATGCACTGGTCCAGATGTGTAAAGAAGCCCATCAGAGAAAAGGCAGAACTACACATCAGACAGGGCTGTAAAACGGAAATTCTGACTGCGTTTTTGCTTTAATCGCAGCTTGAACACAGCGCACATTTTTCAGTCCTGCTTCAGTACAGATGGACTGGATTTGACATCTTCTGGAAAGAATCCATGTATCTTCCTCAATTATGCAACTCCTGGGTGACCATGAAGCTCTCATCTGATGTAGCCTCTGTGTTGCTCATCACTATATATCATAATTTCTGAAATTCTTCACAGATGTCAACAAATCTAAAGTCTTCCAGCTGTCAATGAGTTGCCCCAGAATGAGAGGCTTCATTCTCCACTCAAATCTGGAGCTGGACAGGATGACTTTAAACATGAGAAATGGAAAAGTCCCAGCTTTCTCAGGCCCATTCACAGTTCAGTGACAGACTACCCAAGAAAGCTGAACAGGGAAAACGGAAAACAGTTTCTTCCTTGTATGATGATTAATTCTTAGACCCTGCAGACTGTGCGTGTTTGTATTATGTTGCGGTTAAGTCCTCAAACAACCTCGGTAGTTAGTCATCTACATTCTGTAGCAATTTTTAGGAGCTTCCCACTAAAGGCCTTTAAAGGTGGAAGGGCATTCCCTCAAAAGCCTCTTCCATTTGTATCTGCTGGAGAACTCTCCCTAATCTTCCCTATTAGACTAAAAGAACAGACTTTGTTCCTTCTTATCTTTATAGGATTTAGAAGGGGCAGCAAATTACAGGGTTTTTTGCACGTTGCATGGGAGAGAGCAAGCCCAAGCTATTCTGGTTCCAAACAGACATAATTGTAGAGGCTTTTTTTCAACGGCTGTTTATTTTTACTCCCAGCTCACAATTAGCTAAAAGGAGTTCATATACAACACCGATAGTCCAGCAGAGACACTAGCATCCCACGTGACTAAAAGGCAGTTCAAATCTACCTGAGCCGAAGAGGAAATGTCCAGAATAGGAGAGTCAAGATCATACTAAAACTCTGAGCATAAAACCTTGCCAGTCCCTCTAGACAACTAAAGGAAAGTCCTTTTTGTTTGCTCCTGATACTATGTGTTTGTACCAGATAATCTCTCTCCACTGGATCATACAATTTTGGCAGTAGGATAATCAAGGGTAAATGCAAGGCGGTGGAAGGATAGTTCAGGCAAAACCAAACAGGTAAGTTTTTCAGTCTGTTGTTTACCATTGCACAACTGAACACTACACACACTTAAAAGAAACTTTAGTATTCAGCTCAGATACCAAGTTCCTATGCTTCTTGTATCCTTGTGCTTTTTAAAGCTGCTGACACTACTTTAATGAAAAGTGCATAAGGCATTTTCCTTCACTTTCAGTGGAAGCAAGGCCAAACCCCCTGTATTTTAGAGAAACAAATCTAGGCTCCCTCATGTTCAAGCACAATTTCTGAGCATATAGCTGACCTCATTTCCCTAGGCAGTTTTCTGACAGATAGGGAGCAATGTACACATATGTTCTCCAAGCTTCTTTTCATTAGTGTGTCTAGAAGTTTAATATTACATGATGCAGTTGGTTCATTGGGAATGAAAGTGAAACCAACATATAGGTGAGCTCAGTCCTATCACGTAAGCCAGGTTATAATGAATCACACATTTATGACCTAGTAAAACCCTCACACTATTTTAAAGCTTAGTTTTGAGGCATATATGCTTTGCATTGTCCTTTAGGAGGAGTAAAAATTGATCGCTCTTTTTATTAGCCTTGCAAAGCTTCTCTGACACCAGGTTCCTGGGCAGGGAAGTGCTGAGCAGCATTTGGCACAATTGGAAGGCAGTGATACAGGTATAACTTCAAAGTCTATTTTCTTTCCATCTCTGGGCCATTTCACAGAGGTCTTCACAATAATACTGTAGTGACCTACACTGGCAATTATCAGCTCCAATGGATGGCAGATTTCAGGTTTGTGGATATTACCAGAACATAGGCAAAATTCATGGTGCCCCAGACATACAGTGCATGTAAAAGGAGCTAAACCATCACCTTGCATAGTTATCTCATTGCTGTCCATCCTTCTTCTAAGAAATCTATTAGGGCTAACTTTTGATCAAGGTGCAATATATGCCTCTGTTGCAACACGTGCAAAAGTCCTGAAAGGACTAAGAAGACAAAATATCCCACTGATTTGCAATGGAAGTATTTTTACACTGCTTTGCACACAGATAAATAGAGATGTGGGGGAAAAGAGGTGGACTGATGGAGAGGAAAGCCAAAAGAAAAGTAGATCAGCTTATGACCTGTGAGCTAAACGACTGAAACTTATTTTTATTTCAGGAACATAAAATGGTCACAAGTAGACTTCTTTGATTACTCAAACACCAAGGCATTGTATTAAATATGCTTCAGGCTTCTTCAGTGTAATTTCTTAGTTGCTTTTCTTGAAGGTTATTTTGAATCTCAGGAGAGAAACCATTTTTCAAAGCATGGATGGTAAAATATACAGGGAAAATGAGGAGGTTTTGAAATCGTTCACTTTAGAAGGAGTATTTAAATACTTTTTCTTTCTGAATACATTACTAAACAGACATACAGCTCATGAAGGTGAGGTGATTATGAGTACCAAATCATCTCCATTGAATTCAGCTGAATTAGACATCCTGCTGGCGGTATTCCTGTGCTTAGACATTTACAGGGTTGGGCTGTTGCCTAGGGAATTGGCCTCATTAGGAAACTATATCATATACAACTGTGACTATGAAGTAACTTATACAAACCATGACTGGCTATTCTTCCACATCACAGAACGAGAGAAATCCAACTTGTACCAGTCCTTATTTAACTTTGGTGTTAGAACATTGAAGGGGCAACAGAGAAAGGATGTATCTCATCAGTTAAAATGATAAGGAGTTGTTAAACATTCTATTATTTCACAGAGGAAAGCACTTCAGTCTAGAAATACTAGGATTATATGAGAGAGTGTCTCAGATAGCATATACTTCTCTTAATTTTATTCAGTGAAAGTGCCTTAAAGCAGATCAGGACATCGAAATAAAAGCATTACTTATGCTAACAGAAGTAAGATATGTGTGTGTATATATATATATGGTTTTATATACACACACATATATCAATCATTTTTTTTAAAATTAGCATTAATTTAAAATGCCTGGAGACATTTTCATTTCTTTTTTTAAAAAAAGCAAAACAAGGCAGAACCTTCATCTGAGTCCAAGAATGGAAATCGTACAACAATCCAATTTTAATCCAAGTCAGAACCTGGATGGTGTTGGTTTCTGCACAGCTTTTATACTTGCATACATGCAATGTTTTATATCAACACATATTTTTCAAAAGAATCTATTAAAACTAGGTTGAAGTAAATCACTCAAACTATATTTTTAAAAATCAATGTAAGAACAACTTTGTTGTGTAGGCAAGCCCTTAAGAGGTGTCAAATCTGGGAAGCAGAGATTGTAGATGTGTTTATCCGATACTGTTAGCAGAGAGGTCCTCAACACTGCTATTACTTCAGAGTAGTAATTCATCAGCACATCTTAAATTTTGGAAGGGGTAAGCCTCTACTCAAAGTTAGCGATTCTCTGCCTTGCCACCAGAGAGAAAAATTAGGCTTTATACGTTTTAAAACTTTTTAAGATTCCCTTAGCCTCGTATGTAGGCATAGATAAATAAACAGAACCACCACATATTTACCTTACTACATGGCCTTTACATCTGTCAAAGAGGTATGTACCTGTCACCTCAAATTGCCTTAAATCTACAATAGCTGTGTGCCAGCCTCATTGCCAACTGCTGGATGGAAAAGCTGGTTAATGAAAACAGTATTAATACATAAATATTATGTAAATGCATCTATAATAGAAACACCACAATACTGACAGTAGACCTGCAAATGAATATATAGACATCTCTCTGTCAATGTTACAAAATAAGATTGCTGGATGGAAGACTGCTGTGTATTCGTTTCGTTTTGCCAGCTGTGCTACAGCACGTGCTTCTAGGGTCAGATAGCTCATGTACAACATCCTAGGGCTTTTGGGAAGCAGCTCACCTGGAGCCTGGCACATGCACAAGGTGCAGGCAGACATGGCTGTTAGGAAAATGTACACATTTATAGAGTTGTGGTTGCTCCTGTAGGCATTCAATGCCGAACTGCCAGAGGAGTTTTTGATGCAGCAGGTGCAGAGAGAAAGGACTTTCTCTTATAGGATATCTGCTCTATGGGATTGCCAGTCGATGGCTTTCTCTCCTGCATGCATGGTCATATTGTGACCAACCAAGGGCTGGACTTCCGGCATTTACTGTCTGCTGCGTCCAAAATCCTGCAGCTTTACTCTTTTTGACATTTAGCAAGATCTGCCCTCCTCTGAATGCCTGCTGTATGTGGTGGAAGTGCTTTCCTCCTCCAGATAGGAACCTCCAGATTAGACTGTTTTTTCCCATACTGTTTCATCAATCATCTTCTGCTGGAGGAAAGCCAGGCACAATATCAAGGCCTTTGCTTTGGTGCAAGGAGATCTTTAGGGAGCAACACTTGGAAAGTCTCCACAGCAGGAGCAAGCTGTGATGTGGAATTCATGACTCTGCCCATAAGATTATGAGATAATCTAATCTTCCCAGAGAAAGATAGGCTGTCAATGAGAATATTTGACTTCCACCTATTAGAAAGGAGAAAGTCCATGAGACATGGGCTAAACAGATTAAAAGTGTGGGGAGCTTTGTAGAGAAGATAAGCTGATGAGCAGTAGCTTTATAAAGTAGGAAGGAAGCTAGAAGCAGGAAAAGATGAAAATGGAGTAGCATTAATAAAAAAATAAAGATGTGTTTGAAGGGTTGAATGGATTGCGAAGAGCTGACCTTAAAACCACCTTATTTGGGGAATTAGGCATAATTCACAGCATTGACATAAATTGGACTAACAAAATCATAAATTATACAGCTGTTTATCATTAATAGGCTTATACTAGTGAATTTGCATTATGATGTGTATTAAATTAATGTTACTAATAACAATGTCAGCACTTCTACCATCTCATTTCATCTTGTTTAACAAGAAGAGGAGCAAGAAGGCCCTGAGCCTCTGGTAGTTTCTTATGCATGTCCTAACCACCTTCTAGGTGCATTTTCTGTATATGGGAACAGATTGCTCAGCTCTTGTCTGCTTATTTCTATGTAACTGTCACCTGTCACAGGCCCCTCAGAAGAAAAAGAAGAAGATGAAAAAAACCAAAACCAAGAAGCAGAGTTCTTGGACTGCCCTCTTGCTTTTTTTCCACCCTTCCAGTCGGGCACAATTTTAACAGGTTCTATCTTGAGAAGTACTAAATCCAGAAACCAGTATTTTATGCCATCTGGAAGCTTGATATCCGTGTTTTTCAAATGGCTTACAAAAATATATCTAAATCTAAATACTCACAAATTATGGGCTGCTAAAATCCAGTTCAGATCAGAATAAAAACTAATTGAACAAGGTAAACAGAAAAGCTAATCTATTGCTACGCACCGGGTGACTGGAGGAATCAACACAAAAGAAATGTCTGAGACCTGCTGAAGGACCGGAAGAGAGAAAATGTTTTCTAGACAAACACAACATGAAAATGTAGAAATGCTTGTGTGGCACCTGGAAAGAGTAAGGAGAGCTGGGCAGGGTGTAAGACTCAGGACAGGCAGTGAGGGTGTTTTGCAGCAGCACTCAGGAGCAGGCACTAGGATCTAGCAGAGTGGGGACCCAGAAAAAGGCTCAGAGAGGGAGGGGGAAAGATGATCAAGTTCCTCTCCACCCAGCAGAGCGGCAAGTGCAGGGGCTGCAAGGATGCCCTGCCACTGCTTTGCAGCCAAAGGTGGAGAGTGGTTTGCCTTGAGTGTTAGGAAAGACTCCAGTACATAAAAACAACTTCTCAAGTTTGGCACTGGGTTTAAAGCTTTAGCGAGTATTTATCTTTAGAGTGTGTGTATATAAATGTGTAGATATATACACATACACACACTTTTTGTTCTCTTTCTTTTCAGAGTTGCAGTAAAAGTAAGCAACTGCATTGCGAGCTATCTTTGGGCTTACTGCCTTCTCAAAGATATGCACCGGTGGTTCCTCAGCACACCCACAACAAGTACAGAGGGTGAAAGAAAGGAAATTAAAATGAGGAATCTTCATGGTTACATAATGGACAAGAAAAAGAAATATAATTTTGGCTGCAATTGTGAGGAGTTTTTAAAAAACATTGTGAGAGAAGGGAATTTTCCACTGTCTGATGTCTCAGGGGGTCATTGTTGATGTGTAGGAGATTTGGGTTGAGAACGTCGCTTGGTATTGCGACCAGTTGAAACTTGTGGTTAATCCACGGAGAGCTATATGCATCCCTTTTGCAAAGTTTGAATCTGCTATATTAATTAAGTATTCTCAAAGAAATACATTAGACACATGCAGATTGACCCAGACTTCTGCAACTGGGCTAATCTTGCCCCCTGTGAAGGAAAGGGGGTTTTCCTACTGCCTTGTCTGGAAGGAGAAAACTCCACCCTTACAGCTGCAGCAGACTTCCCAAACCTGACCAAACATTATTTAAAAATAATGAATAATTGATCCGCAAATGGATCCCCAGATGTTTGTATTGAATTTGCAGTATTCAGCATGCCCAGCTTAATTGTCCATTCAAATTACCCTAAACGAAGGAGGGCTCTGCTTAAAGGAGTCACCATATACCAATATAAAACCTGTGTTAAATGACTGGAGAATCAAGCCTACGCTGTTTTACTTTACATTGCAATGCATTGCTCTAATCTGAAGGAGAAATAATTGCAAACGTTTTAACTGTGAAAGAATTAGGAGTCATAAAACCTTCAATCACATTTTAATATGCAGTCGCACTCCACTTTCATAAATAGGAATTGGAATAATTATAAAGACATCATTTTTAATTGTCACTCATCATTCAGTTGACTCCTTAAGTAGAACACACATTTAATTAATGCCTTAGATTCTAGCGTCAATTACCTCATTAGATGTTCTCCCATATTCATTCCATCTGCTGCAAGTAAATACATTACCACTGCACAGTTATACACCCATATAGGAACCCGATCATAAATTTTCCTGCCTCCTCATGACCTATTATACAGTGAGTGGAAAAATTTGCAAAACATAGGCACAAAAAATAAGTTTTGGCTTGAAATTAGAGATATTTTCTTATAAGCGTAAGGGATTTGCCTAACTTGCAGGTACTCGTTTAGCTAAGAATACGTTGCACTTAATGAAGATGCAGAGCATGTTTAGGCTCTGAGATGACAGTATAAACATCTCCGGGTTATCCGGCACACAGAGGATAGGACATTTTGTTATTTCACCGTTTCAATCCTTTTTCAGCTCTTTTATATTTTTGATAGTCAGCTTGATTTAAAGACATCAAGTGATTTATATGACCGTGTTCTTCAGTAAACTGCACCAATAATTAATTACATTCATTGTTAAATAGACAAATCAGCATCTTTATATCATTTGCTATAGGGCAAAGTCTTTCCAGCCATTCTTGTTGCCCTTTTCTGACCTTTTCCATGCCCTTTTGCTAGTGTAAATCCTCAGTCCCTCAGCTGCAGTCTTTGTATCACCTCAGGCAGCCACAGGAATCTCTTTTCCCTGCTCCAGCTCAGCATCCTCCAGCTCACTCAGCCACCTAAGGACTTGCATGTGCCTTCTTAACAGCAGCACCACAAGTGGACACCCCGTCAGTGTAGCTGTGTGCCATTACTCCTGGTCTTCGTCCAGGTCACTGCCCTCTGGAATACTGCCTCCATGCAATCTGCCTGCTTTATTCCTGCCATTTACGGGAGTCATTCCTTGGCAGTGGAAGCAAGAGCTACCAACCAGCCTGCCTTACCTGGCGAGGTGACTGATGCAGGGTCAAGGCTAAGGCAGCCCCCAGTCTGTTACCTTAAGGCAGCTTGAGTGAGGAGAAAAAATAAGGCAAAGGAAGGGGAGGAGAATACACAGGTGACCCTAATTTGATTTGGTCCAAGAGAATAACAAGGGCAAGAGAGAAATATCTCAGGTGGAGGAGGTTGGTCTGAATATGCTAATATTGCTCAACAAAACTTGCTCCCCGAAGAGCATTTCAGTATGGGATACTAACCTTTGACCCCTCCTGCACTGAGGCCATACTGAATGAAGAAGCTAATT
Organism: Eurystomus gularis; assembly: GCA_013400335.1. NCBI lineage: Eukaryota > Metazoa > Chordata > Aves > Coraciiformes > Coraciidae > Eurystomus > Eurystomus gularis. The sequence goes on from VZZY01018355.1 coordinate 30,665, forward strand.
TTTACCAACCAGTCCCTCTGTGGCAGAACTTGGAGGCCTTTCACTTCCAATTCCTACTTTCTCACACCTCACAGAGAGCACCATGCTGACCTCTGAGAATCGCCAGCACAGACTGGGAGGTACCCAAGGCATTCAGCTCCCCAGGAATCTGCCTGAAGCTACCCTGCCAGACTGCTCGAGAGCATTTTCTGGGCCATTTACTGCTGCTCTGAAGTTTTTCAAGTATCCGTAGGCTTTAAGTGCAACAACCAGTATGTCCTGGGAACACTTCTGCGGGGAGCAGTAATGACAGTCTTTACCCCAGTGATTACAGGGCATCAGAAGGGAAAGGAATGTGAGCCCCGATGGCTCCCCAAGGTGCCAGAGGCACACTGGCAATTACCTCCCCAAACACAACACCAAATTCTTGTGTTTGTCATAGTTATCTTCTCTCAAATGCAGTTATTTCTTCTAGTAAAGAGTCCAGACAAGTGAAAATCCCACACTTACCCATCGTTGCCCGTTGAAGTGGCATCCCCAAGCTGATAATCTCTATTATGACTTCCCGAGCATCTGCCCATTGGGTGGAATGACCTGAAAATTGGGAAGAACAATGTGCCCCAGGATCCCAGTCAGTGCTGGCACTCCTAATTGCTGCCCTGCACAATGGGCTGCTGTGTTACCCCTGCTAGGGACTACCCTGGGAACACTGTCATCACTTGAGTAGTCATCTTGGTCTTTTAAAGTCACCTTAACTAAGTAGTATGACTTAAGCATTTGCTCAATCACCTGGCAATTTCCTACATTAAGACATATTCCAGATAATGTCTAGTTCTTTTAAACAGGGCTGTAACTTACTTCATCGGTCATATAATTTTAAAACAATAGGACAGATTTGGACACTCATTTACAAAGTGGATGTCCAAAACATTAAAAACAAATACCTATCAAGATGATATTTATAGTAATGATGCATTTAGAAATTTTATAGGGCCGAAAGAATGTTACAGGCTTGACATGATGGTCCTATAAATGAACGTACTGACAGAATGCTGAAGATGGGCATGTACTGTGGGTATAAACAACATACTGACTTAATCAATTGTTACAAGATTCATCAAGTATTAATTGAACTAATTTAATAAACCTTTATAAATAACATGGGCAACCTTATTTGAAAACGTAATTTTCTTTCAAAGAGTTTTTATGAGCAACTGAGTACCATAGACCACAATTTAAGATGAACAGCTATGAAAATGGATGTCTCTTAAGGAAATCTGAAAGGCCAGTCCTCTTGAGTATTTAGTTTCACCATTTTATTTTGACTTGTTCAAGTGCAAGACACTGTCTCTCAAACCACTGTGTATCCAATAATATGCACAAACCTCAAATTTTGGGGGCAGTTTCACATCCAGTTCAAGCATGGCCTTTCAACTAACCCACATCTACTGTGTTTAGTGTTTTCTGTTAAGCAGCTGTGAAAAATATCCATTTCTTTCAGATTTTCCGTATCGTTAAAAAAAAAATATCTAAGCAACTCCCCTGACCCCAAAACACAAGAATTTACAATAGGGCTTGATTGCAGAGATGCCAGTTCTGGTAATCTATCACTTTGAAACTAAAATGATATTTTTGTTTTATTGTTCTTATATAATCAGACCTTTCAGTTACCAAATCAACCAGAGTCTTCTGTTCTTAGTATGCATAAATGACAAACATAAAGCTCTTGTGTGAAATAGGGGACAGAAGTAAATAGGAAGCATCCACTGAGTATTATGCTGAGCTACAGACTTGGAGAGGAGGAGCTGCTGAAGGAGGAGGAGAGCTGATCCTTAGGGCTAATGCTCCATTTTTGTACACAGCCACTGACCGCCTCCACTGAAAAGTTCCCTATTGGGACAGACTTACACCTAATGTGTCTTCATTTCAATGTTTCTAACTTGATAAAAACAGAATAAATCCCCCAAATAGACAGTATGAAGTACAGGTCCAGACAAAGGTGCTATTTCCCTATTGCCCTCACATGAGTTTGGAAGAGGACTTGTTCTGATATTCACTTTTCCCTTTCCCACATCCGTCATTGCTTTTTCCTTCCAAATTATGGCTGCATTGTGGTCAAGCTCTGTGTGCTCATCTCACTCCTTCTAGCAGTTCCTGTAATGGGCTGAGCAGAAATGGCACAGGAACAAAAGACAGAGTCAGAAAGCAGGAGATGCTATCCAAAAGCGAGTTGGGCATTTCTCGGCTTTTTCTGAGACTCATTATTCTTTCTGTCCACTACATTTATTGCCATGGTGTTTAGGAATTTCAGCCCTGGGTTCCCATAATGAGCTATTTCTGTGAAGTGCTGTATAAAGGCAGAACAAAGAGATGGTCCTTCCTTTAAGATCTTACCATGGACAACAGCAGATGGTGATGAGCAGACAGAGGGGGAGTACAGGAAAACAACAAGACAACTGTGAAACTAATTAGGATTGTAAAACTCTGGACACGTCTGGTCACAATAGAAATATTAGTGGTTTTGGAGGGTACATTATTTCAGCTTCAGAATCAATGAAGCAGCAATCAGAATAAATCTACAGGCAATGTTTTATATGTCCTTGTTTCTGAGAAAGGAAAATCTAGTAGAAAACATCTCAGATTAGTACAGAAGCAAAAAACCTGAAACCTCTATATAAAATCAACACTTCTCTTTCCCTCTTTTTGTTAGCCTTGCATTATTGCAGACAAGCCAAAATACAAGTCTGTTGTATTCTATACTTGAGGATAGTAACTGTCTTTTTCATGTATTCAGATGTCCTGCAAGGGCCAAATGAATGCTCTGATTTCTTTTTTTTTCCTATGTGGTAGTTGTGGTTTTTTTGTAGGGATGCTGCTCACACATAATACCAATTATTGCCACACACAAGAGAGTACTTGCTTCTGAAAAAATCAGCAATGTTCCTGTTTTAATGATGCTTAATTTCAAAAAGTAAATAGTCACTACTGTCTTTCAGTTTAGAAACTGCAATCTCTGCTTCTCCTCCCAGTACCATTTTCTTTCTCCCTGAGACATCCACATGCTGTCATTGTCTCTGCATTAGTCACGTCTCAGAGATGGCAGAATCATCTGAGAATTTATAAATTGCCTTTTATATCTTTGGCTGTTTGGGCTTCAGATTCCTCCCCGGTTCTCCTATGTTCTGTCTTCTGCTTGTGCCGTCCACCACTCGTGCTCCTTGCTGTTATCTTTGACAGAGAGCTGTTCATTAGAAATATCCCTTCCTCCGGCTTTCTTTGCATTCCTAACTTGCTTCAAGTTATTAGTCTATATAAAGCAATGCAGCGCTTCTCTCTGATTTATCTCAGTAGGCCTTGGAACCACGCTAATCGCCAAGTTATGACTGTCTGTGTATCGGGCGAAGGAATGTGTGGGTAGCATTTGTCTCCACGAGGAGAGAGTCCAAGAGCCAGTCATAAGGATATTATTAACATTGTGTCTAAGGTTAAAATATTAGCATGTCTCTTCAGTGCACTGAAAAACGTGCCTGAAGATTTTACCTAATATTCTAGGCTTCAACAACAAAAAACACCCACAACGCAAGCTCCAGCTTGATTCTGCAATCCCCAAGGCAGTCATGGACATGCCAAAACAGCCATGAAGTAAAAGTGTTATTTCTAATGTAAAATAATCATAGAGCACATCATGACAAGTGTGTTTCCTTCCAGATGCTCCTTCCATTTAAGCTAGCGTCCCAGCCATGGTGAGCAGAAATCTGGGTAACACAGAGGCAAAAGTAAAAAGCTGCCCAGGTAGATCCACCTTCCCTATGCTGGGGAGGGGTAGGCAGTAACACTCCTGCCTGTGTAGCTCATGGTTTACATCTTTGTAGCCCTTTGGAAAGCCAGTCAGCACTAGTTAAGGGTTTGTTTGTTTGGTTTTGTTTTGTTTTTTTTTCTTTTAGTTCTAAGTACCAGGTAACTTTCTGTAGATCAAAAGAAGAATAAGAAAAAAAGTGGAATGCCATTAAATGTGTGTTGCAAGTTTTGCCAGATATATATACACGTATTTGCAGTAGTATACTACATAGGAAGTAGGTTGTTATATGGATTTCCGTAAATATTGAAATATATATGTAACAAAGATGTTTATTTATAAAATATATACATATGGTTTTATTTGTGTATGTGCCTGTAAAATATTATTGACAGGATGGAGGGGATTAATCTCAACCAGCTTTGGCCACCCGAAGGTTAGGTGTCTAATCCAGAGTGATTGTCTAAAATGCCTCTATATTCAACAACAACCTTAACATGGGATGACCTCCCCTACAGACTAGACAGGACTATATTCCTTACTTGCAAACAGCTTGGTTCATATGCAGCTAGTACCATCTGATACATACAAATGAAATGTATAAAATGGGCTGACTATTCCAGAGGAATTAATGTATTAATATACCTTCTCAAATAAGGCCCTAATGTTTTTATGTAGGATTACATCTTTTCAGATAAGCTGCACTGGTCAATACTGTACCAGGAACATCCTCACCAACATTAGTGAAACTGTTAATGCAGTAAGGTGCTGCCTGGCATTTGGTCCACAGCATTCACACAAAGCAAGGCTCCACACTGAAGTTTTGTATACACACTTGTTGTGCCAATTCAGCCATCATCATTTTATGCTGCCGTCAATTGCCTGATCACACAGGCCAACACTGAACAACCCCAACTCATTTGTGGTTACAGTAACTTCCACTGTCATAGTCTTAAGAATCTTCTTTTACACAAGTGCTTCACATTCTATTCCATTGTTGCGGAAGAAGATTAACAATCTTCTTCAAACAAGCATTTTCATACATCATTAATTGCCCTACCATCATCCAAGCCAAAGATTTGGACCAGACCAGGCATTCAGGCCCAAGATCCGGAGATCGTTTAGGTCAATTTCTCATTAATTGCCCTACCACTACCATATGTTCAGCCAAACCAGGCATTTAGAGAATTTTTCAGACATAACTGCCCCGCCAAAATCCAGACTGGGGTCTGGAGAACTACCAGCATCCAGACCCAGGATTTTGGAAATCTTTACAAGTAATAATTGTCTTACCACCATTTAGGCCAGGGTCTGGATAACCACCATCATCCAGACCACTTTTTGGGCAGTTCCTCACACACATCATTAATTGCCCTACCTTTCAGGTGATAATTACCCTACCATCATCCAGGCCAAGGATTTGGAAATTGTATAGGCAGTATTACCCTACCAACTCCTAGTCTCAGAGTCCAGAGAACCACCATCATCCAGACCAGAGATCCAAAGAACTAGCATCATCCAGACCCAAGTTATGGGCATCACCCCACCATTCAGGCCAGGGTCCAGAGAATCTTTCAGGAAATAATTACCCTACCATTATCCAAGCTCTGGAGCACTACCATCATCCAGACTCAAGTTACAGGCATTGCCCCATCATTCAGGCCTGAATCCACAGAACCTTTCGGGCAATTCTTCACACAGGCACTTTCAGCCGTCATATTTCCGTAACTATCTTCTTTGCACAAGCACATTCAATTCACAGTCTTTTATTACATGGAAATTGGGGTTTTTCACATTCATCTTCAATACACAAATACTTTTCTGCTCATTTCTTTCTGTTCATTTTGTGTCTTTCTGCTCACTTTCTACTCACAAACGCTCTTTACTACTTTAATCACTTTGTCTCTTTCTCTCTGCTCACTGGCACTTTCTTACTCTCAAACTTTCTGCTCAAGCTGGTTCCACTTTGCCTTTTTCTGCTTGACTTCATTCTCTCGCAACCTTAGCGACAGCACGCAGTATCTCCTTGAAGGGATTCCCAGTCTCATTTCATCCAGTTTCATAGGATCTTCCTTCAGACTGAGCTGCTGACTATGCCAATTTTGTTGTGCTGGTTCAGCCACTATCATTTTACACTGCCATCAGTTGCCTGATCACACAGGTCAATGCTGAACTCAGCAAGATCCCCTCAGAAGTCTTCTTTCAGACACTCCTGCCATAGGTTCCTGTGGGCCCAGCTCCTCCACTGCCCACTGTGGTGCCAGCATCACCTGCTGGACACAATGGACAGATATAGCTCCCTCAGTGGCCCTTCACATGGAAGGACACCAACCAGAGAACTCACCAAGATGCAACCAGCCCCAACAGAAGCCACACCCAACAGAAAGCTCCTCTAACAAATTGGATCCTGGTGGATATAATCCTGGCCTCATCCACAACCACCTGGGTGAGGGCAGAGCCACAGAGACACAGGTGGGCCAGATTCTGCCTCTGGAACATGAAGCCAATGGGAAAACCAAAACATTTTGCTAGGTTGGGACTCTTTCACAGGTGAACTCCAACTTGGGGCCCACAGCTCAGGCCCCAGCAATCCAATGCTGTAACCTACATAATATATATTGTGATCCTGATATCCTCCAGTTCTGTTCACCTTTGTGAACAAGCAGGTTACTAGGCAGTATGAGAAAGTCTAGCAGAAGAGTCTTCAGGTGTCACATTTACAGGAAAGACAGAAACAGCTTTCTTAAGTAAAGGGACATCTGAGAAACGCTTTGTGTTATGGTCTATCATTGTAAAAACAGAAGGTACAAAAAGAGAAGAGCCAGAGGTCTTTCATTGGACCTGAATATCATCTCTTCAGTGGAGTGAATCAGACAGCTGCTCTTGATTCCTCAGTTTTACCACCTTTGGGTTCTTCAGAAGTCACCCTGCATTTCCATCAAAAAAGATCAAAGATAAACTAGACAATGGTTCAAAGCTACACCAGAGGAGGTTCAGACTGGTCATTAGTTGCATTTCTTTACCAAGAGTGTGGTCAAACATTGCAACAGGCTTCCTAGAGTGGTCGTCAATGCCCCAAACCTGTCAGTGTTTAAGAGGTATTGGGACAATGCGCTTAACAACATACTTTAACTTGGTCAGTCCTGGAGTGGTCAGGAAGTTGGACTAGATGATTGTTGTAGGTCACTTCCAACTGAAATAGTCTATTCTAGGCAGTGAAACTTACCTTGAGAGGAATACCATTTGTCTTGCCATTTTCTCCAGCACTTTCTGTTTTCTGATGGCTGACTCAGCATAAGCTAGTGCTGGGTTAGCCTGTTCAGTATTTCTGAAAGTGTGCCTCCTGCTATTTCCTTGGTTGGCTTCAGCAGAAGTGAAGTAGACATTTTACCATGAATGAGCATATACCAATGGCTTTTCTCCCACTTGCCTGTAGAAATGTCATATTTTGCAGTCAAAGAAGAGCTGAACAACAGTTGTCCACAACAGAACTTACAGGGAACTCTTGGGAACATGAACGTGCAGTATCTTTTAAATCACCTTTGGACACCCCAGCACAGGTAGCAAATACAACCCTGTGTGGAATTGCCTACATTTACATGGGCATTTTTCATGGATATTTGCAACAGTCAGTTGCAAATTTTCAGTAAAGAGTAGGGAGTATTGCTGTGGATTACTTCCTGGATATTTTTGTTAAATATTTTCTGGCCTTGAAGGACCTGAAGGGAGAATGTTTTTAGTGATGACTAAAAGGAAGTACTGTATTCCTAATTTTTTCTTCAAGGGAGGTGGATTTTCCCCTCCCTTTTTACAAGATACTGTTTTTATGAGCAATTACTTGCCTTAGTGCTGCATATAACACTATTGTATACAAAGCATTACTGTCTGACCTCCTCGTTAATTATGCTAAGCAGTACAGCTGCTTTCCACTAACTGATGAAATAAAACATAATAGCTTGCTTGCTCGAGGACCTTGGCTCTCCAAGTGAAAAAAAAGACAGAAGCAAAGTTTGACCTTTAATCTAGTCTAAAGTTTAGATATGTGCCAGGGGTTGTCGGAGATAGGACTCCCACATGTGCTCCGGCACTGCCGACTCCTCCAGTGTCAGGGTGGCTGCACAGCACACCCACAACCAGGGCTGGAGAGGAAGCCCTTCTTTCTCCTTCACCACACTGTGAAATAAGCGCGTATGAAGGAAGTAAAAATATGGTTTGAGCATTAATGATAGCCCATGTGAAGGTTGATAAGGTGCTCCATTCTGAACACCACTTCCCAGGCACTTGGGAAATTTGCAGAGGGAGCATACATTTATAGGTGATACCCCAGAGAAGACAATTTCACCACAGCCTGAAATTTTTTGAAGCATGGCTAAGTAAAGCTAAAACAAGCACCTCCATTGATGCCATCTGGTGCTGCGCATTAATCAGGCAACAATTCTCTTTTAATTAGGGACTAGCCCTGATACTCCTTGTTATATTAGTAGCACCACAGACACAGATATAGAGAGCTCTTTATGTTCTTAATTCCCACTTTGGCCTCTACTACCCAATAATTTTAAAGACAGTTAGTTTTTCACAGGAGTGTTAAGGGATTTCAAACCTTTGTGGCCGGTATCCTTACTCTTCAGGTAGACTCCAGTAAAATAAAATACTTCTCTGGAGCAGTAAGCTCAGCACTAGACATTACAGCTACAAGGACACCTCACAAACAAGTGGGAGGATTTGCTTTCCATGTTTACATTTGATGAACCTGAGACATGAAGGAACTGCATTAGCCAAATTCATAGTGCTTGGAAACAGAGTGCCTCAAGTTCTGCTTTTTGATGTCTGAAAATGTGTTGCTGAAGAACATCCTTACCTCTGGTGGGAAATGGGGACAAGTCTTTCTTTCCCTCATAACTTCAAAACAACAACAACAAAAAAAAGAGGCAAAAATACTTGTGATCATCCTGAATACCCAGGACTACGCTATCACCCAGAAACAACTGCTCCCTTATTTTGGGGGCTTTACTTTGTCCTTGTGGCGTTAGAGGTCTTTCAGAAGAGTGAGGGAAAGACCCTTCCTGGATCCATTTTCCAGATGCCTTTCAGATGAAGAGGACGATTTTCCTTTTTGGCCCTCTGCCACTCTGTTAGCTGGCTGCAGTGAGCCGTGTTTATAGTTCACATGGTTGAAGATAATCCTGACAATACACACAGTATGAGGAGAGTACAGCTGGATTGCTGGGAAAATAAAACATCGGAGGATGAAAAAGCAGAGGAGGTGGGGGTTTGGGAGCTCCAAGCTTTCCCCCCTTCAGCCAGGGTAATCAACACAGTCATAAATTAAAAATTTATTCCGAGACAACACACAAGTTACTCAGAAGCCATCACCATCACAAGGCTCTTGTTCACAGAGTCTGCACATAGTTGGAGGGAAAAAATGAGTCTGCGAAGGGAATTGTTATTTTTATCAGTAGTTAGTCATTATTTGTGGTCTTTCCAGATAAGAAGGCAGAAAATATTACAGTACTTATCATCAACATTATCTGCCATTAGACAAAACTGAACAGGATTATTGCTTCTATTTTTTTATTTGTTTACATTTGTCAGCCTCAGAGCAGTTACATAAACTCAGTTCCATAGTCTCCCTTTTTTGTCTTCCTAACTATGTATAAATAAATAACTTACTAAGCAACAGCTTTTTCAGAAATTAAAGTTCATTTTTGACACGTGTGTGAGGCCTTTGTGGCATTAAATGTGACACTGATCTTGTGTGGAAAGAAAATCCTTGTAAATTTGTCTGTTAAAGTGTAATATAACATTGATATATGCTTCTCATTAATCCAGAATTGAACTTCATCATCTGAAACATTGTAGTATCTCTTAATACTGTTTTTTAATGACAGAATATAACTTCTGTAAGGTACAGAATGTACTTGATTGGTCCTTGTTCTACTTTAAGGCGAGGTTCAATAAATAGCATATAAATAACATATATTGGAAGAAAAGTTATAAGATCATTGAAGCACAAATTTGCTGTCTTCTTTGGGTGAGTGTTATGTCTGCCCATAGTTACTTTGCAAGTTGTTTGCTCTGGTTATTTACTGGCTTTATCATGCTGGGTTATACTGCATAATTGTAGCACCTGGACTATATGACTGAAAAAGTTTAACAGGATAACTTTCAAGAGCAATTTGGAAGAAAAAAAAAAAAGCCAGTAAACCAACAACTTCTTACAATTTCAGATCAGGTAAATATTTTAAAGGAACAAATACTGTGACCCTACAAACAGCTCAAGTAACAAAAGCTGCTACTTGATAAGCAGCTGTAAGGTTATTTATTCACATGTACATTTGTAAATCTTCTCATGATTCAGCCCAGTTCCTGGGATAGTCCCAAACAGAATTTATCAGATCTGTAGAATTGTAAAAATCCCTGAGTGTCCTTCCTGGAACTGAGTTTGAGAAGCCACTGATTAGCTTCAAACACCAAGTTTTGTTAACCCTTGTCCCAAAAAATCTTTACAAAACATGTCCTTCTTGAACTATGGAATTCCCTCTTTCCCTCCAATTCCCATACACAGTTTAGTCTGGGGCTATACTCAGGTATAAACTCTAGCAAGGCGAGCAATAGAGACTAGACAGTTACATATTCCTTCCCTTTAAGGACTGTTGTGATGTATGGAAAATCTACTGGGGGCAGCTTTTGTCTTTCCAGAACTTACTCACTGTAATTTTCCCTTCTCCCCTCAAGGCCTGTATTGTAGATATATAGTATGAGAAAAGTCTGAATTTGTAACAGACTAAGTTATGTGACTTCTCTGAATTGTTTCTAAAAGTGGTACTATGGTTTTTTTAGGAAATAACATACAGAAAGTGTATGAAGGTACTGTATAGGTAAAGTTTTATTGACAATTATTTGGGGTAATTTGTAATTTATTAACTGGCTTATGAACTTAGAAATTTCAATCAAAGTGTTTCCCAGCTCAATTTTTATCATATTCCAGGTTGCACCATTTGGATGCCACTAGAATGAGCAGAGCACATTAAGGATGGTTTAACCTGGCCCAGAATATCTCCCTCTACTCTAAAGTCTAAAAGCTTTGCTTTCTGGAATTGGGAAGCATGAAGAAACCTCCAAACTGAGTCTTCAGTGGTTTTCTGTCTTTCATGTCTAAGGCATTAATTACTGATTTGGGTCCACAAAATTAACACAAACCATTTATTTGCTTAGGTGTTTTAAATAAATGACTGTACAAAGGACTAAAACTGGCCGAAAAGGCAATGGTGGGCTTTTGAGCATAAAGTGATTGCGCCTAGGCAAGGGCCCATAAGCTAGAAATGTGCAGCAGTTGTGACAGGAACCAAATTTGAGCTTTTTATTCATTCCAGGAAAATCTTATTCAGCTGTGACACCAAAAATATTGCCCATGCCTCTTTTGTTTCAGCAAGGCTGGGAAACAGGAATAAAGCAGCGGTAGGACAAAAGCTATTATTGCAGACTTCCCAGCTCTGCTAAACCCGGTACTGACTGGAAAGCCCCCAAGAAAGCCTGGAGACTCCCAGCTGGACCTGGAGGCTTCTGGAGCCTTATCCACAAGCAACAGGGATGTGAGAGTCAGGCTTGGGAAGCAGCAGGAATAGCCTTTGACGTGGTATTTCTGTACTGCTTCTTCCTGCACGGGATGAAGCGAGGAAGCATAAAGTATGTGGCTTTTTTAAGTAAGGTTCTCAGAGTCCCAGTTTGGTGTATGCTGCTGACAAAGGTCAGGAGCCAGGCGGCAGAGCTAATGAGATTGCATGGGATATAAGTCAACAGTAGACGTGGTGTGCTGTCCCTTATATAGCAAGCACCATTAAGTGGATAAGAGGGTGCTCGGGAGCAGGCGTCAGGGTGCTGGGCCTATTTCTGCAGCACTTTTCTTGCAGCTGATGCAAGCAGCCTCAGGTACTGTCTGTACCTTGGTTTCCTCTGCTACAGAAGCACACTGCAAAGGCCTTTTGCAGTCCTGCACAAATGCTTTGATATCTGCTGACAAGAAAAGGTAATTGAGAAGCAATAAGCATTACTGTTTCTATAGCGCTGCACTGAAGGATGAAGGAGCACTCAATATTGTTACCTGTGCCAGAAGAATGCAGTGGTGTCTAAATCACATCTGTCTGCAATTTTTGTACAGAATTCATGGATTTTATACTTTTTCTGTTTGTTGACACCCACACTACACTGTAATAAGATTTACCCAGAACATTACTCTAATAAAACTATTACAATTCATTTCTATGGTGCTGCTGTTAATATTTAATGGACAACAAGACAGGTGTCCCATTTTATGAGACAATAATATGTTTCCTGATTGAATAAACTATGAATGCTGAAGAGCTGAATAATTTTGCCCCTGCATGGGAACATGATTATTGCTAAGGGAAATAGGATGTCTATTGTATTCTCCAGTGTTGTCCCAGTTTAGGAAAGGACAAAATTTCCCGAGCTGTCTGCCAATCCAGTTTGCTGTGTTCAGCTCCCAGCTTCTGTGTCTTAGAAACCATACCATGAGACTTCAGCTGCTTAACACAGAAGCAAAGAGCAGCTACTAGATCTAGAACAAGAACAAAATGGTGTTATTTACTCTTGTGCACTTCAAAGTTTATCTTTCCTAAAACTGCAGCAGGAAGAACAAGAAAAGTGCCAAGCTTGAGTTTGGTTCATTTTGAAGGAGGCTGCTGGACTTCAGGGCCAGAACATCATCTACATCTGATACAAGTCAGCAGAGCTCCAGTCCTGAGACGTGACAGTTAAGAGTTTGCCTAATTGCATGGTACACTCAGAGCTTCCTGAAATGAAGCCAAGATGAGCATCTGTGCTAGAAATTCAACCCCATGATCAGGGTCTTTTTTGTTCTGCCTCTTGCAGAATCTGAGCTTTTATTTTAGTTTTTAACCAAAAGGCTTTTGCACTTGTTCTACAATGTTGCAGATGATCTAAGAGGAAATGAATAATCTTTGGACATTTCGGAGCTGAACATATATGACGTACAAATGCAGAGAAACTCAATGACCTGTGTACTCATACCTATATCTGTCAGAACTATAAAAAAGAAAGTCATAATAATTTATGGTGACATAATCCTATGTGAACATAAGACCCATAGTGTGTCCTCCTGTTTTGTGCAGTCTTACATTTCAGCCCAGACAGTATGTCATGCACATGCAATGTTACCCTCTTATTTCTGTTTTTCCATGTCACATAGAGCTCATCAGCCTGACTTGTTATCCTCAGGTGCTAAGCTGTTTCAGTGAATGAGTCCTTCATGGAGGAACCTCATTACAAGCCCTGCTTGTGAAGTCAGTAGGAGCCTAAAGAAGCTGTGCATCCTCCAAGCAAACCCAAGGATGCAAGAGGCCAGCCTCTTTTTGTGGCCAGCCAGTTTCACCAAATTGGCTCCTATCTGCTCATTATGATGCTGGTCTTGATGAGTCCAAGACTCAGCCTTCCACAGAAAAACCAAACAAGCAGCCAAGCTTCAGCAAGCTCACCTGGTCCTATCTAAAACAAGGCCTGAAGAAAGAAACAAATTAGGTCTGACAGGGACTGATTTAGTCACCCTAGCAGGGGCAATGCAACATTGCACCAAACAGTCCTTTTATTAGGGGATAGTAAAATGGTAGTGACTTTGCCAGAATTTTCCTTCTCAGTGTGATTATCGTATTATTTTGAGGAATTGTTGTGGGTGGTTGCATCAGGAAAGGAGGCAGCCAGATCTCAGCACCTCAGTGGGTGGACGCTCTGCACACCAAGGAGTGGCCAAGTCTGCATGCCCAGACCTCATCTGGGGCTAGTAGGGGAAAGCTGTTGTGCACTGGCAGGGATATGGGGAGGGTATGAGACTGGCAGATAAGACAGAAAACGGACAGAGTAAATGAAAACAGGGATGAAATAAAATCCTCTGCAGAGTGCCAGCATGGCTGGACCCCGGGGTTTTTTGCTTGATGCCTTTCTCTAAATATTACAAAGTATCACAGTTCTACCATCGCTTGGATATGCATTGACTATGGATAATTATTTCAGATTTTCTAGTAGAAGACTGAGGTACAGAAAGGGTGAACTTGAAGTTACTGACAATACCAAACATAAGACAAGGTTTCGTAGTCTTTGAACAGCAGTGAGCTGAACAATTCCTTTATAGCACAGAGTGCTAACATAGTCACTTATACCCAGGAAAAACTGGCAAATGCAGCTGTTAGTTTGAATAACTCCATTTATCCTGATCTGTACTTGATTTCCAAATGTCTAAATAACTTCACAACACATCTCAAGTGACGCAGCCCTTTGGTACATAATACTAGGATGCGGGGCTTCCCACTTAAAAATATTTTTTAAAAGTAAACTTTAAGTTTACTTCTGTGGTTAAAAGTCATGCTTTAAACAGACTATGGATTTAAGCATATGCAATGAAATTAAATTAAATTCTCCTCTCAAGATCCTTGGTTATGCTTAATGGTTCTTATGCCATTTGGAAATGGGGATCTTGTTTATTTTCTCAGGAAGTTTTTACTGGCTGCCAATTATAGTCTAGGTGTGGGGGAAAAAAAAGTAGTACTTTATGTGGTTAGACAACGGGTCTGGGAGAAGTCAGACAACAGGGCACATGTGAAAGGGGGCACATCATCGAACACAGCCTTTAGATTTCAGGCAGTTCATAAACTGACTAATCATCCCTTTGATGAGCTCTATCCAGCACATTTTGACCATGTCTTTGTTTTCTGAGCAGCAAGTTACTGCCTGTGTCAGCATTTTGCGACCTGCCCTGTCATTTTCTTTACTTTATAGAGAGACAGAGTTTCCTGTGGTCTTGTCTGTGTAACTCTCATCCCCAGCTTTGAAAGGTGAATGCTGAGTGTAGAGGAGCTATTACTTAATTTATTTCATGATTAGGAGGAGTAGGGAATCTGCTGTGTGATGGCTTCTCTTAAATTCCCTGACCTTATTTCTTTTCTGTTTCCTGTCTGAACAGTCATCTCCCACTCAAAATGAAAATTAAAACGAATAACCACAAACTCTCAGCTCCAAGAATCACAGTAGTAAAGATAGGGGAATGTACTTTGAGCAGCATCAGTTTGTAATTAAACCATTTGTCTTTTACAAAAGGTGTCTAGGCTGTTCTTGTAGGATATGTTATTTTTTTATAAGCTGTATTTTATGCAGATTTCCTTTCCATTGGAGAAGCAAGTATTTAAACACAGTCTCAGCAAATCATCTTCTTTTGCTACCATTTTTATCTGATGCATTTGCACCATGGCAGACTGCAGTGTTCTTTCAGCTAGTGGCTAAGATCATCACTACATGCAAATGTTCCTCATAAATAGCCACAAGATTTGCCTCTGCAAGATGCTGAGCAGCTTCAGTCCTTACCAGCATAAAAAGGGAGTCTGGCAATCACCCCACCTCTTGGGATCAAAGGACAGAAAGGGCTGAATACTGAGCTGTGGGCATGATTTCTTTTCCCTGCAACTGAAATGTTCTTCAAGGTACCACAGAGTTTGAGCTGTGTCCATTTGAAATTGCTACTCATCACTTTTTCATTTTTCCTAAGTTCTAATGACTCGGTGATCAAAGTCACTAGACCATCCACCACATTAGAGGTGATGGGACATTCCAGTGAGCATTTTACATTATCTGGCACTTTGCCTGGCTGTGGCAGGGTGCCACTATCCCGTTCTTCTCTCAGCTCTCATAAGGACTGAGATTATTGCGCAAACCCTCTCAGCCAACCTGACCCCATGGGTCAGAGCCTCCAGGTGGTGTAATTCAGCCTAGCCCCATCAAAGCCACCCAGAGAAGACATGGGCAATTGTTTGGAGATGGCTCAATATATCAGTGCTTTCTCCCATCCAAGACCATTTTATTCTGTCCACCTCAGCTCTTGCCCTGTCTTAACTTCTATCTATTGTCTCCTTGGCTTCTCAGCTCACAAGTTATGAAAAACATTTTGCCGTGTTCTCTTCCTTTCTATAGCCAGCATTTCCTAATTGTCTAAGTGCCTTGCACTCCACAGCTGGCCTCTAAGACAGTTGCAGCCCTGGGTGCAGGGCTGGGCATATTGGCTAGGATCACAATTTATTTTTGGGATGCAGGAGTATGCCCACATCTCAGCAGCTGTGAATGCTGGCATGTGTTGGGGACAGGAAAGGTTTACATTGCCTGGATTCCAGGGGACTGATTTAGAGCGACTCATTTTGAGGCAGTTGGCCAGATAAAACCCATGCCGACTGCCTCTGGAAGGCTACCATCTGAAACCAATATGGTCTCATCTTCAGCTTTCAGGCAATGCCCTCAAGAACAGTAGCCTTTTCTTTGGGTTCTCTTTCTGTTGCACTCTCAGGCCCTGGTGGGCAGAGGACAAGGGGCACCTGTTGAGGTTGTGTGTTTATTGGTCTTTTCAAGATGGAGGACTCCCCCAGCAATGCCAATGGTGTCAGGCCCACTTCTACCAGCACATGGGGAATCAGAGCAGTACAGCTCAGCTGCCTTGCGTGTTGATGCAGAGGTGATTTGTGGTTAGTTTTCCTTAGAGTCAGCGTCCCCAGACCACAGTGAGACAGCAAATGATTAATTTCTTGCACTTTTTGGAATGTCAACTATCCCATAAAGCATTTTGCCCTAACTCAAGATCTGATGCAATGATTAGGGTAACAATTATAACTCTGACCATTTTATTTAACTACTGTAGAAATGACAGCAACAGCAGGAGAGTTCACCCTCTCTGAGCATGCATTTCTTAGTGAGATAATACATTTCTAGCTTTAAAGCACCCTTGTGGTTGTGATAAATGAAACAATTCAATAAATTAAACACTGTTAGGAGAGAGAGATAGCTGGAGTGCTGGCTGATACTTGGTTCATGTAAGAATAAAGCATCAGTGATCCTGAAGCTTTGCTTCATGCAAAGCTGTGCTTGTGGTCAGGCTGGCTCGTGCTGTAGTGTGAGGTACCATAACCTGTTTAAGCTGCCTTGCAGGAATCATCTCCTTCTCATCTGCTTCTGATTTGCTGCATGACAAATGCTATCTCCCCTGCACAGCTGGTAATAGAGACATGTCCTGAGATCACAGCTCATGAAAAATCTGGGTGGGACAGCATATATTTTAGAAATGCCTGATGCAAGTAAATTGCTGAAGCAACCTCTTTTCCCGTAATGGTTTAATTAATGACTGACATGTTACTATGTTTCATGTGATTCACCGTGCTTATCAGAAGACTCCGTTTCTGAGGCAGGGGCCATCCCTGCCCCTCACAGTTTACACAGGTTTTTCCTCAGTGGTGTAAGGAGTAGAGGAGGTCCCTTACCTAACTTCTGAACAGGCAAACTCCTGCACTACAGCATGCAAGAACCAGATACAAGGTAGATTACAACTGAAATCACCTTTGCCCAGTTCCTGAGTCCCTCAGCAAGAGACTGAGGGTGCCTGAAAACATGGTGGAAGGTAACACCATGTAACACTGCTGTCCATGATAGAGACTTTGGGCAAAAGGTGAATGGTCAGCTTGCTAGTATTGAGCGAAATTTCTGGAAACCGGTGCGATCTGTAACATTTTAAAAGGCTGTTTGTGTCTTGAGCTTTTAAGCTGTGAGGGAATTGGACTATGCCTCTATCTAGACTCTAAATAATTTGTGATGAGAGCTGTTTTTATCACTGTGCTTCAAACAACACTCAGCATATTGCTGGAACCAATTATATAAATAAATTATATAATATGTCTTTGGGTAACTTAAATACCATGCTGAGCAGTCAGTAGTTGAAAGATGTCTAAGCCAAAATTGAAAATAAAAGGAGATAAAACATTAGATATTTCTGTCATATTTATTACAGTTTTTAATTTTATGTAGCAAGCTTGTAATACAGAAAGATATTTGTGTTAAAGTATCATTGTTCTACAGAGCAGATGTTTTTATATTACATTCTCTACTGTTTTTAATAACATATTATATGGCATGCTGTACTCATGTTGAAAAACTTCTGCAGATACAACATTTACTTTTGATTAAACAAGCGTGCTGGGAGTTCAGTGTGTATCCCAGTGTAATTAAATGTTATTATTCTGCTATTTTGGAGCAGTTAATTGAATTGCACAATGGGCTACTTTAAGAAAACAGGAATAATATCTTTCTTTGTTTCTAAAACTTAAAGTGAACAAATTCACTCTTAAGCAGTTTGGTGCTGAATATCCCATACTATTGAAGCTCAAAATAAATCATGTTTTCCTATGTAAGCATAGTTTCTTGATAGTGCTAGCACTCAAAATACAGATTCAAAGCAAGGACTGAGATGAGCAAAGTCTTTGAGCACATAGCAGATATGTTGTGCTGGAGACCCCACTAGTATCAACAGATTTAAATCCATGGAGCTAAAGAAATGAAAGGTCAGGCTTTTTAATCCTTTCTTATTCAAAGATTCTGTCCTGAGCATAAAAGAGAGGTAAGGTGCTCTCTGTACTAGAAGGCTGCAGGTACAAGAAAAAAAAAAGAAAAAGACGGTTAACAGTGAGATCAACTGGTTTCAAAGGCAATTATGCCTGTGGGAGAGAAGCGAACACTAAATTATCATTGGTAAAGAAGGGAAGGCAGTAGCTCTCTTGACAAAAGGTCATCAGTGGCTGGGAAAGGCACTGCTTCTTTCTTACTAGTGATTTTCAAACACATTGATTAAATGTCTCTGTATAGAAGAGATTACAGAAGTCAGTCTCTGCTCCATTTTGCCAGGATACTGATTTTTGATGCACATTCTGTATACTTTGAATCTTGATATCCAGAACTCATTTGACTAAGTACAGTGGCAGGTAATGACCAAGACTGTGTCTGGAGGAGGTGAAGGAGAAATAGTGATCTCTGGGCAAAGCATTGCTTTAAGATTAATAGGAACTGGCACATGAGCACAGTCCTCTGCATCAGGCCCATGGTAAATTGGAAGCTGTCTCTATTAAGGTTACCAGGTCAAGGTGTCCTCGATGTGGATAATTTGATCATTAACTTCTTAGCACAAAGTTTGAACTTTAATATGTATTACTTAGCTGCATATCATATAACCTCAGTGTATCTGTGTGGCAGTGTATCCTTATCTGAATGATTAACATTAGATCATGTGTGGTTGCTAAAAAAAAGGTGCAGGAAAGATCAAAACAGTACCCTAATTAAGCAGCATCCTCTCAAACCAATTTACAACTTCAAGGTGACTCCTCAGTCCGTGCTCTTCAGCCCGAGGCAGGGTTGTTTGCCAAAGCTTAGAGGAGAGCAATTGAAAAATCTGCTAAGGGCCTGATTCCTGGAAGAGGGAATTGTCACTTGCAAAAGCTGGCATGCAGAAAGCCTGAGCCCAAAGTATAACCAGGCTCTCCAGAGAAGGGACTGTTTGAGTTATGCCTGCCCAAAGCATGAGCTGAATTCTAGGCAGAGGTCCCACAGCATGTAAAGGGCAAGCACCATGCTTGGCTGCCATGAAGGTATAGAGGGAAGTAAAGAAATCATTAGCTCATAACTGAGAAAGAAGTGAAGGGACTTGCCTACTTCTTGGAAATGGTGCCCTTAGGGAGCTCGGAGAGATCCCAGGAGAGGTGAGATAGGTAACAGATAGGGTCAGGGAAATATGAACTGCATCTATAGCTCATTCGAGGAACATAAGGTCACATTTACAGTACTTGATGATGAATGGTGAGATTTTACTGCACATCCCGGGCAGTCTGCCCTGTGCTGTTAGAAATTGTAAAGTAATTCAATACATGATAAGGGTGTAACTTGATACTCATCAAGTCTGAAATCTCAGTTTCTGCAAAGAGTCACACCCTTCTGCTTAGACGAACTGTTTAATAGTAAAAACCTTTGGAGTTGGCATTCCATGAAATGTGAAATCAAGGTTAAATGTCAGTTCTTCAGTCCAAATAGTTGGGGCTGGTTGAGGTGAGGTGGTCAGTCACTGCAAGGAGGTAAGGCCAACTGTTGAACCAACTTCAAGGATTTTCAGGCAGACTGAAAGCTTAACATTCCTACTTAGGTAGGAACTTCTTCTCCCCCGTTTTGTTTACTTCACTCAAAAACCTTGAATTGCACTTTAAAATAGTTGACAATGTGTAACCTTAGGAAACCACATTCCCAGTGTTCAAACATATTTTGGGGCTTTGCTAATATGATACTAAAGTGTATGAGACACACTGGCTACCATTTGGTCTGAAGGAAACAACAGATGCCAGGTAAAATAAGAATCCAGTGCTGCCAGTTGTAGGGCCTGGAGGAAATACCAGAGATGTCGATGGAGTAGAGGACAGTGATAATTCTAGGCTATGTCTACACAGCTTGTCAAGCACAAATAGGGAAAGTCTGGTGCACCCCCTGACCCCATGCTCTGCATTTGTGCCACAGACTCTACAATATTTCTCAGTCAGGCTGTTGGTATGAACATTGCATAAGAAATTCGGAGCTATAAATTGTGTTTGCTTCTAGGTGAAGCAACATCAGGAGCCATGTAAGGATTGCTCAGGCATGATTTGTGGCCACAAGAGCAGATGGGATAGATGGTAGTTTCCAAGGCAGTAAAATTTCATCTGCCCTGTCTGCATGACAGTCACAAAACATCTTCCCCACACCTTCCTTCACCCACCTGCCTGCACACCTGTCCATACTCCCTTAGAGTCTCATCTGAGCACAAGTGTCAGAGAGTTGCTAGTGAATGGGGACTCCAGTGTGCCCCTCGACCGCTCTAGATACATGGACAGCATTAGATCCTCAGTATTCAGAGAACATCTCCAGGGAATTATCTCTGATGAGGCTTCACATGGACAAATTGAACCTCAGGTCAGATTTTTGCCCTGGTCCTGGTAGGAAGCAAGTTTCAGTGATGTCCTGCAACAGCAGGAGAGCTCACACAAGAAAGCTGTACATGTTTTCCCTCCATCTCTAGGATTTTCTAGTGGATGACGTATTCTAGATAGTTGTCTGACTGATGAGCTTTTACACCTCTGCTGCATTTTAGGTTTTGGCCTTTCCTCATTCCTTTTCTGCTAGTTATTTCTTGCAAGGGAGGGCTTTTCCTTTTCCTTCCCCAGGGTTTCCTCACTGTTCCTTCTGTGAATTCTTAATTTCAAAAGTGTTCTTCAAACACCTTTTGTCCTCTCCTGTTCCCAAGTGAAGTTTAAATGTCCTCAGATGAAGGTCCTTACTATTTTTCAAGAGGCAAATGAAACAAACTCCTGAAGTCTTAAATGCAAGATATATGTGAATACAAAAATTATGGGCTAACCGTTTCAGATGC
Source organism: Eurystomus gularis (assembly GCA_013400335.1). Taxonomy (NCBI): domain Eukaryota; kingdom Metazoa; phylum Chordata; class Aves; order Coraciiformes; family Coraciidae; genus Eurystomus; species Eurystomus gularis. Next base: position 51,718 of record VZZY01018355.1, read on the forward strand.
TGGAACAGGAAGGCTTTTCAGAACTCCAGCATTATGGAAAAAATAGCCAGAATCAGGGTAGCTATAGCAACACACGTATCACCACATTTGATGGAAATCTAGTCCTAATAATGGGTAATCCAATGAAGCAAACAAAGTAGATACGTAAGTATATCTATTAAAGTTATAAAAATTAATTTAAGATTAATATAATTAGATTAATATCCTTTGCACAGCATGCAACAATTTTAACCCTTCAGCATCAGCAAACAGTCAGGCTTATGACATCACCAAACTGTGTTAGAAACAAACTGTTTCTTAGAAACCGACTTCAGTTGTCAATCTGATGCTTTATACACACACACACACGCACCCACATTCCATAGGCACATCGTATCTTCTACCTACATGCATGGTGCTTGTGCATGTGTATGTATTCCGTAACACTTGTTAAAAGTTATACTCCTCCTTTATCTCCTTCATATTGGCGGTGAAATCCTCACAGGCCATGCTATTGCAGATTTGGTGCCCTTGTACTCAAGAAGCACAGGCCCTTGGGCTTGCGCAGGAGTCCTTCTGTGGCTGGCAGCAGCACACGGCCTCAGGCGCATCCCTATGTAGCCTGAACCCAGGGATGCAAAGGCAAGTACGTGCTTGGGTTGGAACTCCCTCTTTATAATATCTGTTGTCTCCCATCAAACTCGCAACCTCTCCTTCTCCCAGAGCAGGGGACACACCTCCCAGCAAGTGGAGGATAAGTGGTTCCTTTTGTCTGAAAAGTAGTGAATGATTCCTAAAAGCACAAATTTACATTTTATGATTTTGGCCCTTTTTCCACGCTGTTTCTCATTCTTGGAACTCCTTCCCTCTTCTATAATCCAAGCAGCCGCCCTTTTTCATTTAAATCATTCCTTGAAACACACTTTCCTTGAGAAGCCTCCGGCTACAGATGACTGGATATGGCAGAAACAGTGTTTGAATTCAGAACAAGGGTTTTGTTTGAGCAAATTGTTTGAGGAATAGCCACTTTTTATACCGCACCTGATATTCAACAGGGTATTAGCATGCAAACAAGGATTTATTATTCACTAGTCATTATTTCATTATTCTTCTCTTTAAAAGAGATTCAGTCAACTAATCACAGCACCAAGGGAATAGAAACATATCACGTCATTTAGCATATCAATTACAGGCCTTAAATGAGGATGAGCAAATAGTCATCCTGAGTGCTTTGCCAGTTTACCTATTCTCTAAGGGGGGAACAAGGCTCTGTCTGCAAACAAACCAACAAATGACCATTTTGGGGTAATCTATTTGCAATCAATGGCTGAAGTGAGTCTTTTTCCAACAAAATTTTGTCATAGAGAAAAACTCATTTTAAAACAGTTATGAAAAAAAGTATTTATTTGTATCATTTTGAACTAGCCCCTTTGCTTGATTTGTGGATGGTGTTTTGTCTTTCTCTGTTCTCTAAGTTTGCAGCACTGTATGGGAAAGGTTTCTTTTCACGCTAATAGTCAACGCTAGAATATTCCTAATAACTTTCAGGCAACAGTGAAAAGGTAGATTTTCTTGAGCTGCAGTGGAAAGCAATGGCAGAGGAGAGAAGAAGCTCCAGGAAGTGTTTGGGACAGAACCTCTATACCCTCTACACCTGCCTTCTGCCATGTGCCCATGCACGCTCGCACACGTAGGCACGCGTGCACAAGCAGCTCTGCATGCTTTGCCAGCACCACTGAAAGCTGAGGGTCTCAGATGAGGAATGTGCCAGTGAAACCACTGCCACAAGCCTGTTTTGTCCCACATGGGATTCCTTGCACAGAAAATCAGCAGTGGATTCACATGCTACACGCAGCAGGCCAGATAGTACAGTCGCGGGAGGAATGACCAGTTGTCTGTGTGGGCATGGAGTCTCATCACTGAGTACCATAAATTCCTCCCGTGATCTGCCAAAATTGTGTCAATTCAATCCAAGACATCATTAACCTCTATAATTGTCTTGTCCCTTTGGTGTCAAGGCTCTAAAGTCTCTATTACTTTTCATCTACTTTCTTACAATCTGGAGGCCCAGAAAAAAGCCTGGATCATGCTGACTTAACTGCTCCATCAAGGACTCAGTGGATGGGAACAGCCATTCTTTCCTGAGAAGAACCCAGCTGAATAAAGTTACCAGAATCATTTGACACCAAATAATCAGGTAACTGCTGATAAGTGCCCTGTAGTGAGACAGAAACATTACATAAACCAAACTGAAACCTCTTGCTAAAACATTTGTGTTCACTGTCCATTCATAAGGTGGCACCGGGAGGTCACTGTGCTGAGCGCAGTGCTCCCCTTTGTGTCCCCTTCCCACTGAGATGGCAGGAGCCAGCTGCTGACTCTGGCCAGGACTGCACTAGGAGAGTACTGTACCAAACTGGCCTGAACTGCAAAAAGTCATTAAAGGATCGTGACTATCCCACCTTTCCAAACAGTAACTACGTGTGTGCCTGTGTGTTTGTGTATGAAAAATACTATGGAAAAACTAAAAGTCATGTTCCCAGTACAGAGTTAAGATGCAGACTGCCTTTAGTATAAGTTTTTCTGGTTTCTTTGATATCTGAATCTAAACCCACCACATTGCTCATTTTTTCCCTCTGAGGAGATGAATGTTGCCACCAGTGTTGCTTGTGCAGTACGAGCAATAAATGTGCTCTATTGAGCATTGCCTTATTAGCACATCCTGCAAACTGATAACTGATGGTGTAAAGTCCTATAAACACTGCCTCAGAAGAAACGCCAGGCACTCCAATGCATTTAATTTTAGGAAAGCAGCTGGTCCAAAATGGTGGAGACTGTATTATTAGTCTCTCTCTGAGGCAGGACTGATCATGATTTCCCATAGAGAGAATGGGCAGATGCAGTTTAGGAGCAGCCTTGGTGTTATGCCGGAGTCTTGCTTTCACTGTACCGACAATTTGACTGCCCAGTGAAGGGGAGATGACTAAGCTTGGTTTCAGCCAGCCATACTCTGCTCTGGTGGCAAGCAGAGCTTGAGAAGAGGGTTAGAGATACTCAGAAGGGTGATGTGGTGCATTTCAGGGGCTGCTGGGGTGAAGAGAGATAGAAAAGTAATGCAATTGCCTTTTCTTCAAAATAAGATGAAGGCAGTAATGACTCATTATAGGAAAAATGCTATTAATATGAAGGACTGTAGTCTATGCATGCTGAAAAGCCCAAAAAACCCAGAGAGATACCCTGCAGAGCTAAGCAGTACAAGAATAGTCACTAGTCTATACGGATAGACCTAAGGTACAAAACCTCTGACCTAAGTACATGTTCCTCATCCCTAGGGCAGTGAGGTGGTGTCACCTGAGCCCCCCTTAATTACTGAGCATGGAGAAAGCATATGGAAAACCTCAGGACTGGGAAGCAGCACAAAATGTCTTTGTATACTGCCTGTGCCAGTAACATTGCCCTGCATCCTGCTAGGAAGCAAGCCAGGGAGCAACGCTTCAGCGAGAGGAGCTCTGAAAGCCTTGATTCAATTTGTACCCAGCTCAGCTCCATGACTGTCTCTTAGTGGCTTCAAATTACTTTCTTTTTGGCAGGCCAGAAATTAAATGTTAACTCAGAGAACTGTATTAATCTCTATTAGCAAGGAGCTGGAATCTAAACAGCTCGAACCTAGGCTTTCTGGTGTGTCAACTGAAGCAACATGCATTTATCCAACCTATAAATAAGTTTGTCTGACAGAGCAGCCAAAAGCAGGTGCCACAAAAGTACAAGTCTAAGCACAGTGTTTAGCTTTAAGTTGTTTAATGACTTGCTTTAAAAAGTGCAAAACAAACAAACGATACTATGACAAAAACTAGGAACTAACCTGGGAAGGCTAAAAATACTAAAATAATTCAAAATTTCATTGTTTTAAGCTTTTTCTCCACATTACAGGTCACAATACCATCCTGCAGATTTCCAGCTGCTATTGTGTTTCTGTAAGGGAAACTCCTTCTTAAGTCGTTCTTATCTAAGAGAAAAAGCTGAATTCCTTCAATACAATACACCATGCACAGAAAATGCCTGCTTATGATCTAAACCCATTTCTCTTGTTGAGGCAGTGGCCAGCACCACATGCTCAGAAAAAAAAAAAGAGCAAGACGTGCTAAAATGAGCAATTACTAAGGAACCTGCCCCTAGCAAAAGTTGCCTTCTAATCACTGGGCAATTTATTGTTATTTATGATCTAAAGCATGGTGATTTATATCCCCTGTAATTAGTTATTCTACTGAGTGCAATGCTTGGTGTTTTTTATTATTCATGGGCCTTTTTAAATCTTAGTTCTTTGCCGACCTCAATAATAGCAGCTGGGGCAGTAAGTTCCAAAAGTTAATTACTGGTTGTGTATAAAGCACCTTCCTTAACAGAATTGTATTTTACATACATTTGCTTCCTAATTTGCTTGAGTGTCTCCTATTCCTGCACTCTGAGTGTGGGTACTTCCTCCATAAGGTTCATTATTCTGCCTTAAATACGTCTTCAAAAATCATTGCTCATTTGTCTCCTTTGTCAGCTCTGGGCCTGTGCATCCCTTTGTGTGCAAACTGAGTCTTTGTGTGACCATTCGTACCATGAATACTTTCTCCATCAGCCTTCCTCTGGCAGGTCTTTCCCAAAGGTCTCCAGGTCACCAAATTGCTTTGCCCTAGCAAGGTGACCATCAGGGTGTCGGTAAACAACAACAAAAAAAATCATGAACTGTTCCTAAATTTCTTCCTAATTAGGAAATGAGCCCCTGAGCAGGACTTTGGACCAGCCACGCTTGCACCGTTTGCCAGAGCTGTCACAATGGGGAAATATATTATCCCTGAACAAATCCTGCCTGACAGTACAGACTGAAAATAGTACTTTGCTGGGGCTTGCCTCTCTCCCACAGCTCTCACCGGAGCCTCTCCTCTCCCACTGTTTTTCCCTGGCTCTCCCACTGCCCCCTCAGCCAGGGTCCTGTCTGCTTCACCCCAGGGCACAACTGCCAGAGACAGAGGGCTGCTGCCACATAGATCCAGCTCCAAAACTGCCTGTCCCTTCCTTGTCCTCTCCCTGCATGTCCTCAGGTGAGAACATGGGGCTCGCTCAGGGCCGGGGCACAACCAGTGACTTCCTAGTCTTGTTGCAGACCAGCATCACTCCACTTTTCCTCAGCTCACATAGGGGTTTAACTTGTCATTTAATAGTCTGGGGGTGGAAACCCTTCCTACTTCATTTACACCTATGCCTGACCCTCAGCCCTCTCCCGCACTGCGTGCTCAGCCCCTGCCCATGCCTCCAACCTCCTTGTGATGCAGAAATGCCTCACCTACCCCAGAATATCTCCCTGCTCTTTGTAGACCTTGAAGAAGGAGCAGTAGAGCAGAACTCTGGGATTAAAACCAAGCAGATATGAATGCCACGGAGCACTGTGTTTCTTGTGTGGCAACATTTTCCACTGCTGCTTGCAAACTGTGTGGTCCTGCCATGAGGAGTAAGTCTGGGCAGATGCTCCATGCAAAAGATACTTCAGCACAATTACCATTCCTTGTCCCTGTGCACAGGCTACACCCAGCACCAAGGCCCACCCAAAATGCTTTAGCATAGGAGTGCTGCAAACAGCTCAGTCACATAGTTATCTGGTTACCAAAAATGTGGGAAGTGCCAGTGAAAGATGATGGGAACAATATTTCCCAACTCCCATTGTGCTCCCTGGTGGCTTCTCTGTCGAAAGTCAACAAAAAGAAAGGAGTGCCCATCCCCATCCCCACAGTATGCCTGCCTGCAGTTACTACTGTCTCTACCTTGCTTCAGAAGCCATGATTAAACAACCCATGAGTATATATTTGTGATGGTACACAATAAATCAAAAATACATTTGGGCTAGACATGTCTCATCTTCTAATTAGCTTGAAGTATTTGATGTTGACAGCTCAGGATCTCATCACCAATTTTGCATTATGTTTGTTTTTTTCTTTTTCTATTCTCAGCTCATTGCCTGGATGTAGTGATATCATTCAAAGCCCAACTTTCATTTTTAAACAGTATTTCTGAGTCTTCCCAATTGCACTGAAAGAACTCCAAAACTAGAAAAGAAACAGAGAACCTAAAATACATACTTTTAAAATAGCAGAGGTTTAAATTCAGCTCATTAATTTGGCAGAATAACTCCCAGTGTTATTTACTTAGGCTGATGATATGAAGTGTACCTCTCAATCCTGTTGTGAGCAGAGGGTGGCTGTGCAGAGGCATGGCGTGGGTCTTTGCATGTGTGTGTGGCAGGAGTTGTGGGTTTGCAAGGGAGAGTGTCCTTAGGGCATAGACCCATAAGGGGATCCAGCAAGGTGGCTACGGACACTGGGTCTTTGCAGGAGGCAGTGTTCCTCATGCAGAGCTGCTTCACAGAGTGATGGACTGCTGCACTGCATGGACAAGTTGGGTGAGAGAGCAAGCTGTCAGGGCTTTGCTGGGGACAAGATGCAAGAACGTGTGAAAAAACCCCACTATGCTCCAAGAAGGCCTGTGCTGTAACCAGCATGGCCATGGATGGGGCATGCTGAAGATAAGATATGTTAAAAAGCCTGCCTTGCAGACATGACTCATAAAGAAGAGTAAAGGATAGCTATAAAAAGGCCAGGAAAGCTCTGATACTACAGAAGGGGAACAGCAAGTTTGGGAGTATCACAGTTTTCCTCCCCCTGGTACAATTCCCTGTTCAGTGTTAGAAGGAAAGGACCCAAGCTATCGCACTGCTCCCTCCACCTAGAAAGCTCTCGCCTTAGCTTATCCAGTATGATATGTATAACTGATGAAATATACTAGAGAGAGAAATTCAGGCTGCTGTGTTCAGAACAGGAAGGCTACAAATGCTGACTCAGCAGAGGCTGCCTTTACTCTAGAAGAAGAGGATTTGTACATAGCCATCAATTAAGATGTCATCTCTGTTTGATACAGCAATCACCTCTGCAAATGCTGTACAGAGCCATTTTCCTCTACAAATGGACTTAAATCCTATGAATGCAACTATTAAAAGTTTTTCCAATATTTAGTGCAAGACAGAACCTGTATAGCATGGAGGGTGACAGCACCAAGCCTTTTCCCATCTAAGAAAATACCCAGAAATGTAAAAGAAATGCTGTACAATGTGAGCAAGCCTGACCTTTCTCCAGACAGCAGCAACAAATTATCAAGATGAAAAACAAAATAGAAGCAGTCCTTCTAAGAAAGAAAGTGAGCTCTGGAAACCGAGCAATTTAACATCTTTTAATGTCTCCAGCCAAGCTTCATACTGCTTGGAGCAGCAAAGAAAAAAAAAAAGAAAAGAAAAGAAAAAAATCAAACCACCTTTAATTCCCATGAGGAGGTCACAGAGTTTATCAAGTCCAAAGGCTTAAAGCCTGATGCAGGGGCTACAAAAAACAGTAGGGAGCATTCCCTCAGAAAATGATACATCTTTTCCCCTTCTGTCAGGATTTTGCTTCTTTAATCAGATAAAGCCACTTATTATACTCAGTATACTTAGAAAAGAAAGAAAGATATGAGATTGTGCCTTTTATTCAACTCCTTTAAGGCCTTAGAGAGAACCATAATAAAAAATCCAGTCTACCTGCCTGACTGCTTCTCTCATCTCATAAAAGATAGGAAAGCTGTTTATGTATTTTTATTAAACTTTAGCTAAGAATTTTAGGTTCTTGCTCTCTTTTTTTTCTTCTTCCAGCTCAGACTTTCAGGTGTGCTTCTTGCTGTCTTACTTGATGGGAGCACTGAGGACTTGGGGAAAGCCAACCACCTGTGCCCTGCAGCAGGAAAGCCTGTGGAGTAGCACCCTCACTAACAAAGCAATCTTGCAGGTGAACCCAAATGTGCCTAGGTCTTTGTTTACATGCACTGAGCTCCCAGCATTTGAGAGAGAACCTTTCTCAAAAAATATATAACCTTGCCATTTCAGCAAATAGTAGAGAAATCTTCCAATCCACTTCATTAGTCCTCTCAGCAGGTGTGAACAAGGCTATCATAAAACTATCTTACAGGTGAAAAAAATTAAGCAAACATTTTAGGACTTCTTCATGTACTTTTAGAATAATAATGGAGGAAAAAAACCTTCTTGAGCACAAGTTTCTATCACAGAGACATCAAAGTTTTTAAGCCTGGACTGTTGTAATACGAGATGATCCTAAAAATTGCTCCAAAACAACAGCTTGTTTAGCAGGCAGGTACTCACCTGTAAGGCTGAGCAGACTACAGAGCCCATTTCTACCGCAATAGCTACCAGCTATTCTGCTGCGCAAATACACTCTTCAGCTGCACAGCTGTAAGTGAGCTCCGGTCTCAGCATAAGGAAGAAAACAGCCCTTCAGTCCTGCTGCAGCAGCTGCCTGCCATAGGGATAAGGTTTGAACTTGCAGAGGAGAGGCAGGACCACACCTGGGAGCTCACTGTGGCTGAAGATGAAGTCAATAAAAATCAATGTTAAGCTCTTTTTTCAACTCACAAGTTTTGCAGCATTTCTTCAACATTTCCAGAGAGTAGAAAAGATACAAACTGCCCATGAACACATGTTGACTATGCATGAACACATGTTAAACAAGGGAAGGGAGAACTGACCTTTCAGCTGCTATTAAGGCTCCAGACCTTAGTGTTAGAAAAGTGATGATCTGTGAACGGGATAACAGTATGTGTAACTTGCAGCAGCAGAGCGAAAAGACCCTTTCCAGCTCTACATCCCCAAGGGAAATTTTGCTTTAGGAAGCTCACAAGCTAATGACAAACACATAGGCAAGACCTGGCAAAAGGGAATGACAGCTCATAAACCATGCACATACAGCTGGAGCAAAATGTGAGTTGTGTCACTGACAAACTTTTGTCTATGATCTTAGGTTTATGATTGGACTTGATGATCTTAAAAGTCTTTTCGAATCTAGGCAATTCTGTGATTCTGTGATCTGAGGGCAAGATTTACACTCCCAGGGGAGCTGATTTGTGAGGCAAACCAGTCATAGTGGGGTTTTAGCTGATCAGCCTGTAGTAGGGTAGGAGAAGGGAAGCCCCAGGTCATGGAGAGCACTTGTAGTCATTGTTTCTTCACTAACCTCCAGCTATTGGGACTGTGCTTACATGAGACCAAGTAAGAGCAGGTCCTGGCTGTGCCCCTTTGACTGTCTTCTGTCAAATGACCCCTTAGGACCATAATTACTCCAGAAACTGGCCCAGATCCCAGCTGGCTCTAGGACTGCATGTGTAAAAAGGGCTTAAGGCCATCGCCAGTGAATCCACTTATTGAGGGACAGTGAGAACAGCTCTGAGGCCACCATGAATGGTCCTGCCACACTTTAGGGGGCACACCACACAGGGCTGCTTTTGAAAGGCCTCTCCCTGCCCTTGATCTGGGGCAGGGAGATCCCTGCTTAAGCATCCCTCAAGATGCTCCGCAAGATTTGCTTGAGCATCAGAAAAATCCCTCTAGGAAGCCTGAGCCATCTAGGCAGTTAGAAAGACCTGCCGCCTTCAGGAGGAAGAAAGCCAGGCTCATTTGGTTGTTTTCAGGAGGAGCCAGGGTTATCCTGGCAGCTGAGCTGGTTGCTTGCCAGGAAAAGCAGGAGAAGCTAGGGAGGGCATTTCAGAGGAAAACCTCAGCCTTTGGCTTAAAATGTGTGGTGCAAGACCCAGGGAAGTTGGGCTGGGAGTCAGGATCTGAAGACAAGAAAATATTTCTTGATGCTTTAGCAGTATTTGCAGAGGAGAGAGGGGCACCATGGACTCTCACCAGTTATGGAGGGGGAGCCTAGAAGGGGTGAGACACAGAGACGCAGAACATCATGCTTTTCAGACATTGCTAATGCTTCTGCATGAGCCTGGGGTCTCTGGGGATAGCAGGGTTTCAGCTGAGATGGAGCTGGGTGTGTGTTCTGGAGATTTTCAAATGAGGCTTTAATAGGTCTGTCTCGCTTATCAGTGCCTCTAAGAGCTCAGGGTTCAGATAAGCCCTGCAGAGGATGCATATTTAAATAAACATAGAGAGGACTCTTATTTTTTCATCCATCACTTCACAGGTTTTGTTTTTAACCTCTTCAGGAGGTATGATTCTGTCATGGGTTTGGCTAGGATAGGGTTAATTTTCACCAGGAGCTGGGAGCGGAGCACAGCCAGGACAGACACCTAAACCAGCCAATGGGATATTCAATACCAAACTGACATCAGGGCCACTATATTAGGGCAGGGGGTGGGCCGGGCAGGGTGGGCATGATGCACTTGGGGCAGAGCAGTTCTGTCGGATTGATTCATCCTGTATTTCTTGTTTTGTGTGTTGTTTCATTACTATGACTGTTGTTGTTTCTTCTTTTGCATTGTTCTATTAAATTCTCCTTATCTCAACCCATGGAGTTTTGCCTTTTTCTCCCAATTCTCCTTCCCATTTGAGGGAAGTGGGGTGGTAAGCGAGCGGTCACATGGTGCTCAGGTCCTGGCTGGGTCTAAGCCATGACAGACTCCTGCTTCTGTGTATGTGTGTAATGTCTTCCCTATTCCATCTGGATTGTGATTAATTTGGATATAAGGCAGTTAGTATAACTCATTCTACATATTTATTTGAATTTCTAGATACGTCATGTACAAAGGGTGGTTCAGGAACATGTCTGTCAGCCTATCTTCTTTCAGCAGCTTACAGAAGAGAGAAAAAACAGTAGGAAAGAATATGTGGTATTTTTAATAGTCATAATTCTTCACTTTGTCCTCTATGGACATTTTTTTAAGCCTGCTAGTTTATCTTGTACCCATGGAATTGAAAAAACCTATCATTAAAGGATTTTTGTTTCTTTTTTGCTTTCAGCAATAAAAAGATAATTTGAGGGGGAAACAACCTATTCCTCTCAGGAATAATCTCCAGCGTGTGCCAGTGACTGCTCTGTGGTCAGTGGTCTGTTGACCACCGTGGTCTGGCTGTGCTGGCTGTGAGGAGACATGAAATTCTGAAAAACTCTGACCTCTTCCCGAAGATGTGACACCGTGAGCTCCAGCCTAACTGCCAAGGTCTGCTCTTGCCTCCAGCACCATGGCTGGAAATAGGGCTGCCTGCAGGATGGTGGGAGCAAAGCACATCATGCCACAGCTCAGCACTGTGCCAGCACGTGCCTAGAGTAGCTTAACATGGTGGAAGGGACAAGCAACCTGCCCAAAAGACCACTACTAGCCCAAACTGGACTACTCCTGAATGAGCTTACTTGAGTTGAAGTTGTCTTGCAGTTGCAGTTGGTAGTCCTCCACCATAGCCTAGTTAAGTCCCCTTGAAGGTCATCTGTGATCTCCTCTCTTCTTCCTGAAAGGTCCTGTAAGGAGCATCACAGAAGAGGGTGAGCAGCTTTGGGCATCATAGAAGACTTAACTAGCTGGGCAAAATGTACTATGGGTCCTAGGGGACAAGGCGCGACCCTTTTGATTGCATTACCCATTCAACATGCTTTAATCATGCACTTCTGCAGCTGCTCTGTGCCTAAGCTGTCACTGCTAAGAGTGGTCCTGGTATTGCCCAGGTTACTGTGGTCCAAGGTAACATCCATTTTTAATCTTATACAAGACCATATGGGCTTTGGAAATCTTTTCTGTAAACTAGCTTTAGTGTTCAGTTGTCTGGGCCTATCTTGATTTATAGGTGACCTTCTTTTTTTGCTAAATGCTTATATAAAGATGACATGAGAATGTATTACACTTTGCCTGCCAAATTTTTGTCTCACTCTTTTTTTTTTTGGATTGTGATGAGGTCCTGCTCCTGCTTGTGCTAAAGCTAATAAAAGTTGTAGCATTTACTTAGATACTCCTGTGCCCAATGCATTTATGCGAGCACCTGCTGAGATCTGGCAGTAAGGACAACTTAGCACCTTTAATCAACAAAGTGCCTCACAAGCATTACCCACAACACCTTTATGAGTCAGCAACCCACCATAAATATTTTCAGTTTCACATCCAGGGAAGCTAGCACAGATGGGTTAAATTAATTGCCGCCTTATTATAATAGCAATATGTTTAGGAGGATCACAACTGCTGCCCAAGACTTGGAGCTCCTCAGTGCTTAACAAAAGCACAGCAGCTCAGATACCTCTTTTCTCTGCCAGGTGTCTTTTGAAGCAGATGGGACAGGGGAAGCCAGTAGAGAGGATATCCTGTACAAACAAAGGACTGGATCTCAGGGTGTGCAAGAGTGAAGTGGCTTGCCCAGGGTCATAGAAGAAGTCTGTGAGGAGGCAAAAAGGTAACCCAGGCTTGCTGGGTCTCAGAACCATCCTCTGTTCCAAAGAGGGGATCACGGCTAGAGACTGCTCAGAAACCAGGAGGTTTTAGCTACCAGCCACATACTGAGATTGTGAAATTTTGTTTCCTTTGGGTGGTTGTTCCACTTTCCCCAAAACTGCCACATGCATTTTGGACATTGGACTGCTACCCTTTCAGCAAAACACATCAAAACCTGGGAAAGGGCTGACAGAGGAGCTGAGGGCTCATTACTGCAGGACACTGTACCACAGGGGAGGTGCACCTCACTGTGGTCTGAAACCACTGATTTACAGCTCCCTTGCAAATCTCTGGCAAGTCTTTACCCTCTATGGGTCACCTATTTCCTCTTCAACATGAACCAGTTACGTTTGTTCTGCTGATAAAGTCTTTATCTTTCTTTCTTTCTTTGACCATGTTGGCCACCCCGACCTTGCAAAAATGAGATGAAATACCACACAGGGACCTAATGATTTAAATATGAGACTGTATATTTCACCTTGAAATTCAGATGATCTTATTAAAGTGTGGAGGGAAAGCAGACAGAAATACAGCCTTTTGTGTTTGGTTGGGTACATGTATTATTTATGATGTCGAATGAATGACTGATTGCCTTGAATTTTGATATGTGAGGCAAATGAAGAAACGTTGCCTCTTTATATGCAATGCTACAGGGAAGTGGTTTCTTCAAGCCTCTGATGTGGGAAAAGTTGGATTATGGCACATTTCGTGTGTTTAAGCTGCAGCTGAAAGGTAAATAGGCAGAGCTGATTTAACAACAAGGACCTACAGTCATCTGTGGGGCAAATTCCATTATATGTAACTGTACAGTACCAGAGCTATATTTGCCCTGTATTTGCTGATTAAAACTTCATGTAACGGCAACGTGGTTACTGGCAGAGCAGTGACCTTCACCCCTGTGACTCGGCTTTCAAGGGCCACAGGGCTCTGCAGCTGACTAATAGACTCACGTCTGCAGAAGATTTCAGTCATAAAAATCAAACCACTGCTCTGACTTCATGATTCTCTCATAATGGCCATCAGGTGAATTAATCTCTTTTTCACACGGCCAAAACGACCTCTAAATTATTGAAGGAAACAAAAGGAAAACTGTGAATTTGTATATGGTGGGGAAGGACTTGGGTCCCCAACCTGCATACTCTGTCAATAATACCGTAAGTAATCACACTGTCAGCAGGCATTTAAAAATCATTTCCACTCCATTCTTCAAGCTACCTTCCTTAGCACATAAATGGAGAGGCTGTCTCCATTTTTTAGTGCCACCAGAGGCTGTGAGACAATGTCCTTCCTTTCCCTCCCCTCCCACAGAAGTCCTGACACCAGGAGCTCAACTGTTTTCCAACTGCTGCTATGCACAGTTCACCTCATTTCCTGTTAGTATACTGACCTGCTGAGTGTTGTCTGTCTTCCTTGTGTGTTTATGTAGAGCATATAAAAAAGGACAGAGCACCCACATGGATAGACTCGCACGTACGTACTCTAGTGATATGAGTTTAAATATAACTAGAGTTTGTGAGGCATTTTAAGGTGAAAAGCTTCGCCTAACTGCTGACTAGTCTTAAAAGTCATATTTCTCCTTTTCTTTGTATAGCATATAGTGTCTGTAAGGGATGACAACTGAATAGGCTATTCTCTCACAGGATAATGGCATTCTGCTTCTACATTGTGCTGAGGCGAACTGGAGATACCCATGCGCCAGGAAGGGAAGAATGCTCGTTTCCAAAGCAGAGAGACACTCTGTGACACCCTCTGCCACCAAAGCTTTATTCTTCTTCTGTAAAATGAACTTAGCCAGACATTGTAAAAGTAACTCTTCCTGTCGTAATGTGTTACAAAAAAATGACTCTTTATCTGTCCACTGCCTGTAGACACCAGCATAGCCATTGCCCATTAGTGCCAGATAAATGGACTATTTTACCAGGCAACAAAGGTAAATGAAAGCAGCCCTCCTCTTCCACCAGATTTTGGTAGCCTGATCCAGTGGAATAACTAATGCCTGAATAATCTCATTGACTTTCTGCAGCTTTTTGGCACAGCTAGGCACTGGTCACCATGAGGGCTTTTCTACACAGAAGGTATACCACTGTGGAGGCTTAGCCGCACACAAAATGGTAACTATGCTGGTATAGTAAAAATGGTATAATTTCCCTAGGGTAGAAACAGTTATACCAGTATAAAGATGCTTATTTATGCTGAAATTTCTATTTCCATACAAGCAGGCGAATAAGCTGTGCTTGTATAAGGCACCTTTGTGCCAGTACAACAGTGTCCCCAACTAGTGGTTATATTGGTTTATCTATTTCAGTAAAAATTATCACACCTCTAGTCGAAATAGTTGTACCAGTACAACACCCATGAGTCGGCCAGGCCTGAGCAAAAGCTTTAAAGACAGGCTCCTTTTTTTCTGCCTCAATACTATAAAAACCATCTTAATAAGTAATCTGGCTGGATATTTTTTGAACATTGGCTTGGACTACCTTTCAGTGCTCACTGGCAAACATGGGTCAAATATCCAGCAGTTCAGCAGGCAGGGAGGCTTCCAGGAGTGATGACAGTGCAGTGCTTGCAGGGAATACTGTAGTTTAATCTTTCTTATTCTAGTCCCTTTACCTTTTAAGCAGTAACTAATACCCTGTGTTGAGGTTCTAGTGTGGACAGGGGCCGAGCAAAGGGTCGTGCTCACTAGGGCTGGCCGAGTGCTGCGCTGACACAATGTCCCTTCTCCTGGACCCGTGGCCTTTGGGGCTGGTGTGGGTTTCCCTGCCTGGCCCCGCAGCGCAGCTGGGGGGCGAGGGGGGAGAGGATGGCACTGACAGTCCTACCCACACCCCACAGACAGACAAAGGAGCTTCAGAAATCAGGCAGACCAAACCACACGGCAGAAGCTTTTCCCTTAAAAACAGAAAAATGCAACCCTCATCATACTGGAGACCAGTCTCATGATTTTGCGGGTCTGACTCATGATTCTTCATCTCTGATAATACTGCCTCACACACTTAAAAATAAAATCTGCTCCTAGGCACAGGTCAGGTAGAGCTGGGATGTGTTTCTTACAAAACCAGATTTACGCCTTCCATTTGATATTTCACTGGCAGACTCCAGTGCTGAACTGGTTTGCTGCTGTGGAGAATGTTACTCACTCTTAGGAGAGATCTCCCCTGTAAAGTTAACCTATATTTTCTAATGCCACCTTTGATTATTGGGGACAATTTACTGTCCTGGGCGTATGAGGCAAATGCGTATTTTTCCCATGTTTGGTAAGAGTGGAAAACTCTATTTTGCTTTAAAGAAAAGGTATGCGAAGGGACCTTGTTGAAATTAGTATCGCATTGCACCCTCAGTAACATAACGTGAGATCAGCATCCTGAGGAAGAGAAGGAATCCTCACCTTTTGTTCCCAGCTTTGGGAACATGCAGCATATTATTACCCTGGGCTGGGCTCTCTGCAGTCTGTCAGCACCAGGAAAAACACTCTGGAAGCGAGGTACTGCATCTTGCCGGAGACCACACAAACCTAGGAACAGCTCTTGTGATTCAATGCAAAAAAAAAAAAAAAAAAAAAAAAGGGCGGTGTTGGGGGGGGCAGAAGTACAGGCTGTCCCCAAGCCCTTTCTTTGCTTGTGCAATTACTGCGCTCACCAAGTTTTGACTTGTTTTAGAATCGGGATTAAAATCCTCAGTCTTTCCAGTGTGAAAAGAAGGGTGAGTTGTGAGCCTGTGCTGATGTAAGGCTTTTCCTTGAGAACAGGACTTCTCCTGTGCTAGGTCACTTGTTGGGAATTTTATTAGCCTGAAATAGTCCCCATTGCCTCCCAAGTGCAGTATGTAACACAAGATCCACTCTTGCAGATCATGTCCAATGATTTAGAATGTGCAAATGATTTAAAACGATCCGTGCCCCCTCCACCCAGAGCTGCTGCCTGAGCTGTCGTCCTGTGTTTATACAGGGGCTAACAGAAAGATCCTTGTTAAAGCACCCGGGTGTTGTTGAAGCAGCAATATCAGGAACTTTTTCCTCTCAGGTCTTCCCTTGGGGATAGCGGGCAGTATAGCTACAGGTGGGCAGGAAGCTGTAATGGAGAGATTATATATAGATATATATATATACACATGTATCTGTTTTAAATTTAGCAGCTGGATTTCAACTCCTTCTTGTATTATGCGTTTGTTGGAGTTGTGTCTAGTTATAGATACAAGTACCTAGGAATATTATCTAATATTTCATACTTTATGCATTTGGGAGAACAAATAAAAGCGCAAGGGTACATTAAGGCGTCTAGTATGAAAGCCAGCTGAACAGCTGCTTTTCCTGCCTCTCTAAAGCTTGAGCAATACCCTGAGAGGTTGCGTTTGCTTCTTATTCGATCTGTACTTACTGTATTTAGTATATAGGCCAGGAAGCTGCATGACTTGGAAAACAGGGCCCAAGTATGACACAGGAGTCCCGAGCTCCGGTTTTGCGTCCACCACTAATATCTTGGGTGACCTCAGGCAAGTCACCCGACTGCTTTGCTCCCATCCTCCTCTTCTGACTTTTCTAGTTTGTAAAGGTCTTTGGGGCAGGGACAGTCACTCAGATTGTGTTTGCACAGTACTAAACACAGCAGGGCTCAGGAGCTCAATTAAGGCTTCTATTTACAAATATAAGTAAATAGTAATACAAATACAAGACATTCTGCCTACTCAGCACACTGCTGCTGCAAAGGATTAACCCATTCCAGAAGTCCAATGTCTTCTTGACCACTTTGATGCCAGGACAAGATGAATAAAACATGCTACTCATTACTTTTAGAAAGCATTTGCATAAAATATATTGCTGTATTTTACTACATTTTCCTGTTATGCAAGCCCACCTTTATGTGGTAAGATTTATTGCAAGCTAAGATTTATTGACTTATTTCAGCATGGAAATGACTATTAAGATTGACCTGTCAGCAGTTTTTAATTTAATTGCTCTTTGATCCTACAGCCTTCAACATATTTGCATTTTCAACCAAGCATCTCTTGGCAACACTTGTAGAATATGGCAGAAGCAGCAGCTGAGATGCAGAGTCCAAAGGAAACCTGTGAGTTTCTCCATTTCTGGAGATGTCCTGGTGTTGCATTACTGCATTTCTTCCATTTCACTGTATCCTTACATGGGTGGCAATGGTATTGCTGCTTTCATTCCCTAACCTGTTCATACCACTCTGAGCATAGAAGAGGTAGAATCTGAAAGGAGCAATTTCCAACCTGAAACCAAAACAAGATACATCTAAATCTGTCCATATTCTGTGTGCTCCCTGCCCACTAAGTGCACAGGCTTCATCCACAGGGTAGGGGGTGACACCTGTGGCCACTCTGCAGGGAAATGTGTCTTAGCTTGCTCCTTAATATAAAGCCAAGGTCTACGAAGATGGATTATTTCCATGGCGTTTACATGGAAAAACATTACCCAGCATCCTTCTCTGAGGAGAAAACCAGCATTAATACACAACCTAGTGCAAAATGGACTACTTGGAAAATAGGTAGGACTGTAAATGAGAATGGTGCAGGGAAATAGCCCTCTCCTGGAATGAAAGACCTACTCTGATTCCCAGTTTGAACCTGGAAAAATTCTCTCTAATGACAGATGCATAGGATAAAACTAGCAAGCTTTAACTTGTGTAACTGGGCTTAGAAGAACACTTTGTACGAACACTGGCCCCAGCAGCAGCAAAGCAGTAATTTTACGCAACACAGAATTGTTGCTAAATTATTCATCAACACATAAAAATATAACTCTTTGCACTTCGGCAGCACTAGCTATCTGCAAATTGCCTCTGACAGTTCCTTCCATAAGCTGGAAAGTTTGGAACATGAGCAGTGTGGCTAATGAATGAGGGGACACGCACTGTGCAGGCAGCCAAACCACTGCTTGGTGCGCAGCATCGATCGGTCAGGGAACGTGCCGGGTACACCCACCACCATGGCTGATGGAATGAGGGCTGGATGTTATCAGCAAAGGGTCTACAAGGGGGATAGTTGAGTCTGGTCTTGAGCACATTAACCAACCATGTAGCTGTATTAGCAGAGATACTTGCAGTCTCAGGATCTCTTTGGTGACTTCCAAAATCCAGATGGATCAGTAGTTTTGGCTGATGTGCTGCTTACCGAGGTGCCTTCTGCACGTTGTTTGCACGGTTAGGTGTTGCTGTGGAAGGGAGGGCTGCAGCTTTTTGGGTTACTTGTGCCTCACTCCTAGGTTTTGTCAGAGGGTAGACACACCCGTTTCCCTCTTCCTTTACCATTACCTGTGGTTTAAGAAGGAGAGGAAACTGCATGGGTTACCGGCTACCGGGTACTGCAGTTGAGCAAAGGCTGAGTCATGACTTGCTCTTCACCTCAACTGCCATTCACCTGCAGACCCTTTGCTCACTGCTGTAGCAGAAACACTCAGTTTGCTATCTTTAGTACTGGCTAAATCAAACCACATTTTAGTTTATTGCAAGGCAAAAAAAAAAAAAAAAAGTGACACAACCAATTAGTAGTGCGACCCAAACCAGAACTCTCAACTTGTGACCCACTTCCCCGTGCCAAGCACTACAAGGGACAGATCCCAGCACTTCTGACAGAAACTCCTCTGTTGAATGCATGCAGTGAGACAAAGGACACCCACGCATGCTTGCACTGGGTTTGCCTTGTTACTATTGCAGTAAACACAGGTTATGGTGTAGAAGACAATGATGTTCCACAGTCTTGTTCTTTCAGTAAGGTTTCCTTTTTCAACGCCAGTTGCAAACCGGACAGTGATGTTTGTGTATGAATAATGTCCTCTTTCAGTCTGATGTTCAACACCACTATGCATTGTTCAGGGGGAAACCTTTAGGGCTTCAAGCATCGTAATGACCTCAAAAAAGCAAGTCCATGTTTTTATCAGTCTATAGACAAAAAAGCAAAAGGAAAAGAAATTGGCTGAAGATAGCATTTTCTGGAGCTGGATTTGACACTGCTTCCAGCAGTGACTGTGTATAGCTGTTGTGACGTCAAAACTTAGTCCCTGACTTTCTGAAAATTCCTATTTTACAGGACAAAGAAAGCTACTGTTAAAAATGGAAAAGGATCCCATGGTAGAGATGCTATTTTAACTATTCCTGACTTCCTGAAATGATGGAGACTCTGTGTGTGCACACACTCCTGTACATATGAAGTCAGTGATGAGCGGGAACAGACAATGGAAGTGAGCTTGTTCTTAAACTCCTCCAGTGTAAAAACCAGAATATTCTTGTTACATAGTTCTACTTTAGCTCTCTTTTAAAAGTCTTCAGTATTGCACCAAATCAGAAAAGTGTTGAAAAAAGGACAAAAGAATAATCCAATTGGTAGACAAATACAGGAGAGGGTGACTTTTATCTGGTGCAACATCATGTAGTCTGTTACTACTTAACCAAATTACATTTGTTTTATAAATACTTAATGACATTTAGTAACAATAACAACAAATAAAGTACCTTTCTGCTCTTAGAAAGGTTCATCCCTCTTAGCATACTTTGATGAACAACTCTGGTAATTCAACTACATGGAAACTTGCTCCAGACAAACAAAAACATCGGCAATGAATAAAACTCCACACCCTACTCAGCAAAAAAAAAGAAGAGCAGATCGGAACTATGTTGCCCTAAATCCAGGTGAACATTACTGAAAAATAAGGAATTTCTTTGTTTCATTTTATCTTTAAAGAAGGAACTCTACCATTGCAAAGGTCATTTTCTGCAAGAGGAGAAATGCAACTGTCAGGGCAGCCGTAGCTATAGCACAGTTGCTCAACAGCAACAAATGGACTAAGAATACGAATAGTCTCACAAAACAACAGTCTTGGAGGCAAAGCACATTGGTAGACGATGTACATGTAACTCAGCAGAGGATTAGAGGTGAGTAGGGCAACAGTACACACAAATAATACTCTAAATATGTAAAAGTTGCTAATAAACTTGTAGAAAACAAGTATTTTTCACATTGCGCCAACAAAGGACCAATTTATGAACATTTCATTCGGACAAACTGACTCAAAGATTTGTGCACATCTTTGCATTCAAATTAAACCACATGCTTAATGCTAAACAGCACCGAGCAACAGAACTGCTTCTTTCTTTTCTGGAGAGGTTAGAGGGAAAACATTGCAAACTGTCTTGGGGTGGCATTTTCCATTGTTTCATAAATGCATCTCTCATTCTCTTCCTTTTTCTTACAAACTGATGAAGTGCCAATTTTTGGTTGCGGTACATGTAGCATAAATTGTGCAAATCACTTGTATGAGCTGGGGAAGCTGAATTCTGCTATATTCAAAACTCTGTAGACTGATGTGCATGTCCAAAGGTCTTTTGGTCCAAACCTTTGCACCTTAGCAGGCTGTCTGTACAAGAAAAAAGGATCTATAATGAAGTCTCGTAAGTTCAATAGCTCATACAGACAACCAATATTATTTAAAATTAAATATCTAATCAGAGAGATTTAATGCTGGCTTTATGGCTGAATAATAGTCTGAGCTCGGTTAAAAAAAAAAGTTAATAAAAACATGTTAAAAAAGGGGAGGAGAGACCTACAAATTTTATTTGAGACCTACAAATTCTGAGACATGAGACCAGCCATCTCTAAGCCCTGAACATTGATTTCTACCTGTACAAGGAATAAAGATACAAAACCAAAATTCTCCATTCAATTTCCATGGTGATACCATTTTTCACCTCATTTCAGTATCTTACTCCAAGAGAGAATATAAAGGACTGGATGAATTGGGCATATATTGGACTCTTCCCTCTGGCTGAACTGAGGTAAGCGTACTAAAAGCATTAAATGAAAGTTATTATATGGAATGGCCATACCTATAACTAGACTTCATTATAAATGGGTTTATAGTAAAATTTCCATTCACTTAGGGTTAAATGAAGCTGCTGCCAGGAATTCAATGCCATCTGGATGGCAGTCTAAGAGCATACACAACTCCCATCAACAAGAGAAGGGAAAGAACTCCCAGTCTAGCTTCCTACTGTAGACAGCTAACTCCTTCATTTTTAGCTTGAGCTGTGACTGAGACAGAAGGATTTTTCTTTTTTTTTTTTGCTGTTACAGTGAAGGGGACATCTCATCTTGCAGCATTTCTTAATAGCTTTTTACCCATAGGAGTGTGATACTCAGAAGTTTGTCCATTAATAAGTCTTTTATAAACTTTAGTTCTACACAGTGCCAGCACCAAGAACCAGAACCTTTGCACTGCAAAGCCTGGAGGATCTTATGATCTCAAAATCCACTTCTGGATTCCTTACCCTGAAAAGCAAGTACCCATAAAACCTATCACACTAAGGGGGCGTTAGCAAGGAGGGGCTGCAGACCTAGAGCCTTCATGCAACACTAAGAACAAGGAGACCTACGCTCAACTGTGTCTTACAGCACCTAACCAAGGAAGCTGTATGTGCTGCTGGTGGGACTGTCTACACCATTCACGCTTATGAGTGCCTGAATCCTTTCCTGCAATAGCAATTTTAGCATGTTAATATTCTTGACCTGAAGCATACTGAGAAGACTTTTAGGGCAAAAGAAGGGTAACCAGTCAACAAAGGTGGTCTTATTTATCCTACGGTGTGATAGAGCACCTTCATTCTGAGTATATTAGGTTTCCTAAACCTAATGTGGAAATGGATCACTATCAGTACAGCGTCATTACCAAAATGTATGTAACTCTGACATCTTGATTCTAGTTGGTGATTTCTACTGTGTTCCTAGATGATTAGTTGTGAGTCCTTTCCTGGCTTGAAATATTTTATATTAGACCTGATAAGAAACACAGCACACTGGTTTGCTTAAGTCCATCTCTAGTTCTAATTTCTTTCCGTAAATGGAAAACATTTGGCAAAAAGAGTCTTAAGCCATGTCAGGTTTTGACTTTGCTTTTATTTGTGGCACTAACAGACTTCAATATTTTACAATATATTATATATAGTCACTTTAAATGCAGATGGCTAAATATTCCCATGCTTTCAACATTACATAGCTATACATTTTAAATTTCAGCTCCAAGAAAAAAGAATCTGCCACCACTCTGGTCTGTGATTATAAAAATGTTAATGTACAAACTTACTCTTCTTCAGCTTCATTACAATATAGGAAATGTGAAAAAGCATTTTCATTTGTCCTTTTTAAGTTAATGAAATATTTTCAAAATATGTACAGGAACAACTACCAAAGTAGTTAACATTTGAAAAAGACGCTGCTATAAATACTTGTGAGAAAACATACAACAGCCATACGAATTGGAAACAAAGGGCCAACTTATGCAAGACCTGAACAAGAGATGACAAAAGTCAGCTGACATACACCAGCTTCACTTTGCAGTGCAGAAATGAATTCTAAATGTTGGACCTCTATGCAGTACTCCAAATCTTATTTATAACCTTCACAGCCGGTGGCAAATAGAGATCCTTTAAAGTGTCTCAACATTTTAAAAATGCTATGAATGTTACTTGGGTTCAGTATATATCTGTGTATTTGCATTCTATACATCATATCCCATTAGTAACTTTTCAATAGACACTGTCTCACATTCATTATTGATTGCCTGCTTTCTCAGAGCTCCACCAGAGATATAAGGTTCATCTAACTTTAAAAACCAATTACTCCAGTATATGACAATTCAGGTACTTCATAACGTACCGTAACATTTTTTCTTGTGACTGTTTTTTATAGATCTTTATCTGGTTTTCACCCTAGTTGCTTACAGCCCTTTACCAAATCAAATAAGAAGCAAGTAAATAGTTTAAAATAATTACATAATTTTAACAACTTGAAATTTCGAATATTACTTTTCAGAGAGCTAGCAAAGTCTTTTAATTTTGCCCATAAACACAATTAAGTATTAACATGGGACTGCACAGTGTTTATACTCTTATTAACCTGCCAACAAGAATAGTTTATTGGCAACCTTAAATATTCAGAGGCAAAACACAATTCCTTGGCACAGAAGCTTTACAACAGAGCAACATATTTTCCCCTTAGAACCATTATGCAGGAACACACAGAAAATTAACTACAACTTATTTTGGCTTGTAGACAAGAGAATAAACTAAACTTCATGATGTTTTTTGCCACTTCAGACCTTGAATGATGATTATGGGTGCATACGAGGTTAGATTTTCCAATTACCTGTTCTTTATACATGATTCAAACGAGCAGAGGGACCTATAACAAAGAAAAGCACATGATCATTCAAGATATTTTTAAACCTGCAACTGCTGACATTCATTGTTAACCAAACATTCCCCTGCGAGGCTGTTTCCAAGCTTGGTCTTTTCATCAGCTCCTTAAGACTATGTAAAGCTTATCACCTTTTTTTTTCTAGCTGTATCTGTTGTTCTAACAAAAGGTGCTACCTTTCCCTGAAAAAACCACACATCATACATCCTTAGGTATTACAGTTGCAATTGCATGACTACTGGAACATAGGTGATGTATTTTTCTGTGAATATCCTTCATTTTGTGGAATGAACAAAAACCCGGGCTGTGAGTACACAACATCTCACAGACAAAATCTGTTCAGCACCAGTTAGCAGTTACTGGTCATAAAAATCAATTCATGAGTGCTTTGCTTCCTGATTGAATGAAGGAAACTCCCAAAGGCTTTGATTCAGGAAAATTCTTAAACAAATGCTTATCTTCTTTCCTAGTCCCCAGGTCATCTAAGCATATGCTTTATTTTAAATACATATGCTAGGGTGCTCTTCCAAAATCAAAGTTACTGAACTTTGATTCTATCAGAGAGATATACATTAAGGTCAAAACAAAAGCTAAACAGGACTAATGTATTTAATCAAGCCTAAATTTTCCATTTTGGCCTTAGTATCCATGGCAGAAGCTTTATTCTTGAGGAAAAAAACAGGTTACAGTATAAATTATTAGCAAGGTGAATAGTTCAAATTAAATTTTATCTTTCAATTCAGATAGACTAACAGCATACAAATGACTGCCTCTCACTGTGCATGGGAACTGGAATCACTTTATAGGCTCATTTGACTACCTGTATATCAAGCTCAGCCAACCTTGTAGTGGTTGCCCCATTTCTAGCATACCAAAGCCAACATCAGTGGTTGCTTTGAGTCTGTAATCCCTGTCATTGTACCCACATACGTTGATGATAAGAAACAGTATTTCTTCGTTCACAATTATACAGCTCTAATTATGCCAGAAGAACAGTCCACTGCTTGACATAAAGGTATGGAAGTAGGCCATGCTTCCTAGGAGACACTCAATGTGCCATAATTCAGATCGATGCATTACTTGTTGGCAACCAACTTCAAATTATCTCAGTGTATACCAGGGACTCATTGCAACGGGTGCAGTAACTGCCTTACCTGGCTCCTTTGATTGCCAACAGAATGACAGACTGCATGTACCAAGAGTTCATGCAACTAAATGCCAACACTGAACACTGATGTGAACACTTGTGCATACTGTGACACAGCCAAATTACTTATTAAAATCGCAGCAAGCAAACAGAAAAGGCTGCTTAGATGCAGCTCCAATCTTTATTGGAAAACAGGTGAAATCTGTAGAATCTGTCTTGCATGTACCATTAAAAAGTGGTCCACAGCAATCATTTTACCATGAGCAAAAGCCTGTTCTTCAGTTACATACCTTGCCTTCCCCACCTTGTGCAGGCACATTCCCCTGCAATATTTCTACCAAATCCCTGGGTACAACTCTACCTAAAATGAGTAGATGGCATATGAGCTAAAGCAACTTTTACAGCTTCTCTTTGTTGGGTAAGATTTTTAATCCTGCATGGGCTTGTGCTGCAACTATACCTACAGCTAGACATCTAATGGGTTATTTGCATGTGTAGTTATGGTTTTTTCCACAGATAATCATGGTAAAATCCCAAGGCAAGTTACACAGACACAAAAATACACATGCAATGATATACAGAATTTCAGAAACCCAGCTAGGTTATTTTGCATTTTCTGTAATAGGAAGTTAAAAACTAGACATAAAGATCTTAAGTATGTGAAATTGTGGTAAAACTGGCTTGATACAATTTAAGAGAAACAACAGTTCACTTTTAAGACCAGAAGCTTAAACAGTACAGCTCTATGACCTGAGTTTTGCTCACCAGAATTAGCCAAAATTTGGTCTCAGATCAGCTGTTTACTTCCAAGATTAACCGATTCTCCTTTGTGCAGGAGGCAGACTGCACGGCTGGCAATCAGGCTCCTCGCTAGTGAGACACATTCATTTCTCCAGGCAATACACCACCAAAGGCACTAGGGTCAGCCACTGGTTGGTGGCTTTACTTGATGCCATCTCCCTGACTTGCTCTTGTACTTTGCATGTGGTAAACATCCTCCAGGTTCCTCAACAGACCCTTTTGAAAACTGAAGAAAAAGGTTACTTCCTGCATGTTGTCAGGTCCTTTCCAGTTCGGTAAGTTCATCCCTTTTCAGAAATGCATCTTCGTCTCCGTTCCCTTTGGGTAGGCTCTGTAGCCTAACCACTTTCTGGCAGGTCTCTGAATTGCACTGCACTGGGGATGAACCATTTTACTAAGCAGGCCTAACTGGGCTTGGCACCCACAAGATTTTTCCTTCGGGATTATGTGGACAGCAACAGTGTGCAATAAAACAGAAGCCGTTTCTTCAAAACAAAGTATGATTTATTTGCCAAAGTAGGCACAGTACTCCAAGAAATGGATTAAAGAACAGCCAGGGGACCTATGCGCATACTGTCTTACCTATACTTGGCATTTCCCTCAAGTACCTATTTTTGCTCCGGTTTGTTTTGGCTGACCCAGTTACAGCCTGTGTGGTGCAGGCTCTGACTCCCAGCAAGGCAAGGTCAGCCTGCGGCAACTTCTCTCCTCCCTTCCTGCATAGTGGATCTTTCAACCTTACAGTTCATGACTTTCGCAAACAGCTGTGTAATCAGGGGTGGAGTGGAGGAGTTGCCTTTTCACAGATATTAATAGAGCTCAAATGTTTGTTGGGATGCTCCTTATCTAGGCAATTGGTTGCTTTTTACGTTTGGTTCCCCTGACAGCCCCGTTTGATCTACTTCCATGGCAAATAACCCCTCATAAATAAGCGCAAACTGAGTCATACATAACTAAGCGATGCAAATTCTTCCCAGTTCCCCAATATTAGCTAAATAAATGACTTCACCATCAGAAGCCCTTGTCCCAGAAAACTTTGAGAAAGCAATGGAAGAGAAACAGATGCAATTACTAAACCAAACTCCCTACACTGCTGTCTAGTTGCTGCAACCAAAATCTTCTAGAAAGCAAAGCCGAAAGTGGCTCTGTGCTCACATCTCCAGATCACAACATCATAGATCTTTGATAGAGGAGGCAAAACAAAGAACAAAAAACCCTCTTGCTTTAGCTGTGGCACAAAATCACCTACCAGCCACTGCCTACAAAAACACTCAGCATTCCCTGGAGACATGTTCTTCAGCTGTAAAGGAAGAAAACCCTGATATGCAGCTATCGTATTCTCTCTCCTATATGGATTCAACTTTTGCAGTCACAGGTTGTCCAGCTGCAGGAAAGGATCAGAATTGGGCTCTCATTTAAAGCAGCAAACTAGAAGATATATTAATATGCACCGGATAGAAAGTTTTTGAGAAATCTGGTAACATTTTTACTTTTACCAGCTATCATGGCCATGAGAGCTCAGGTGTCAAAGCGATACAATATCTTTGGCATATACAAGACTTAGCTCACATACACAATATCTGAAAGGGCAGCAAGGACAAAACACAGCTCTCTTTTATTTTCATAAAAGACTATAATAAGAGATGTACTATTCTGTCATTTCACTGTCAAAACTACCAAAAATTACTCTGTCTTGAGAATGAAGACAGGCACAGTATTCAGCAGAATATATCTGTATATCCAGCTGTGGTGGTTCAGTTCCTGCCGGGGCCTGAACAGGAGGGAGACAGGGAAAGCACCAACCCCGGGGCTGAGATAAGGAGAATTTAATATGATAATGCACAAGAAACAATCAGAACAACAACAGCGATAACAACAGTGAGCAAAACAAGGTACAAAACAAGTGATATGGAGTGCACAGACGGGCAGAGCAGACCCGGACCTGAGCACCCCTCACCGGCATCACATGGCGCAGAACCAGCGCTGGGGGCATGATGTCAGCATGGTATGGAATAGCCCGGCTGTGGCTCCCCGCCAACTCCTGCTGAAAATTTACCCTGTCCCGGCCGAACCAGGACACCAGCTTACTCTTTCATGGCCTGCACTGGCTATCCATTTGTTTTCAACTAAATCCCTAAGGATACGATAAAGACTTGTTTTAATCAGCAGAGCTATGGGTCCCCTCAGAGACTTCTGCAAGAGTAATGTAGTTGGAAGAACAAGGAATTTGGAAAGATCTAGAAAACAACTGCATGAAGAATCACTGAATATCCAAATCTCATTTTTTCTGTAAATTGGTGAAATGGGGAAATAAAGACCTCATCTGGAGTATTATTTCTTCATAATTTGTAGTCTTAGAATCATACAATACTCAAGTTTGAAGAAACCCATAAGGATAATCAACTCCAACTCCCTGTTCCTTGCAGGACTACTTAAAACTAAATAATATGACTAAAAGCGTTGTTCTGATGCTCCTTGAGCTCTGACAGGCTTGGTGCCATGACCATTTCCCTGGGGACCCTGTTCCAGTGACCAACGACCTTCTCAGTGAAGAGCCTCTTCCTAACGTCCCATCTGAACTTCCCCTGAAGCAGCTTCATTCCATTTCCTCGTGTGCTATCACTGGTCACCAGATACAGGACATCAGACCTCTCCCTCTGCTGCCACCCTTCAGGAAGTTGTAGACTTCGATGAGGTCACCCCTCAGCCTTCTCTAAGCCGAACAAACCAAGCAATCCCAGTCACTCCTCATAATAGTAAGCATCATATAATGTCATTTTTCACATGCAAAATAACTGCACATCCAGATTTTTACTTGCATGATAGTGTGAAGTTCTCTGAAATACTGATTTGTTATGGTCATTTGTATGATTCTGTGGAATTTCTGGTTTATCAGAAACAAGACTTTTTTGCTACTTTTTAAAGTTAAAAATTTTGTATTTTACAAATTATTTTACAGAGGACAAATAAGCAAATAAAGCCTATTTAAGCATTTACGGTTGGCAATAGCTAAATCATGTGTTGGGAAAACTACATCTGCTTTTGTACATTCCCTAAAGTCCTTGGATCAAAATCTATCCTTGGATACTGCAGTGTAATGTTGGGATGACTCTACTAAGGCCATCTGATCTGCTTCTTTTTACCAGGAAATGCAGTGTCACTCAATGTTAGGAAGAACAAATTTTTGATCAAAGAGATAAGTGAAGTTACTCCAACAATCTCACTCAGGCAACTGAGCATTTAGCCATCTGGGAGCTGACTGACCCATTACTGACCACAAAAGTGAAACACTCATCATCCAATTAATAAAGTTTAGGCAGACATTAAAATGATCCCATGGTTTCACTGACAGCTCTGAGCAGGTGCGACCAAGGTGTAAGTGTTGGGCGTCAAGGCCTAGGACATCCTACCGAATTTAGGAGAGAATACTTATTTCTACATTTGCTTCAGGGTCTCATATCTGATCTTTCTTAGCTTCACCTTGTCTAAATGACATCTAGTATTATCTCAGATTCACACAAATGAAAAGGGCATGAAAATGCTTTCTGAAATGATATTCATACTCTTGATGTTCTCTTTAAAAACGTAGTATTGACTATTCATATGGGTTGCACAAAGGCACAGGCATATCTTAGTCTTAACTGTATGTTTTAATAGCTTTTTAAACATTTGAAATACACTCCTGATCTTTGATTCAGTCAGAGAAAAAAGTGCATGTACCTTCTTCTGACGGAAGACAGAAATGTGTGGCCAGAACAGCTTAAAAATGGCTCTCAAAGCACATCAAGCATCCACAAAAAAATATAAAAGTACATTTACCTTTTTTAACTTTGCTGCTCCAGCACCAGAGCGAATGGCTTCCATTAGGGCTTTCCTTGCATCCCCAGGGTTACCTGTAGCTGTGGCAGAGGATTTAGGAGGTGCTGCTGACAGCTGAGTAGGAGGTGGTGGTGGTGGTGGCTGGGCAGGCGCAGGTGGGATACAAAGCTGCTCTTCCTGGGCGTCTTCTGCCTTCTGCAAGGCCAGTTCTGCATTCCTAAAACGCTGCAGCTCTTCAGAGGCCAGTGAAGAGATCTGCCCATGACGCAGTTGAAAGGAGGTGATTAATATCAAGCATGACTAAACTGTAGTTATTTGACATTTGACGCACTTTCAGTACCCCAACTTCACTTTGCTTGAATGATGTAAAACACACAGAACTTTTGTTTGCTCATGAGGCTGAACATCTGTTACTACTCACTCACATCACTCAGCTGGGCTGATTACCAGTATCAAGGATTTGGCATTGACTCCATCTCAGAAACACAATCTTTATTTACTGTGAGCTCCAGCATCCTGTAACTCTTCTTGGCATGTAAGGTAAGAAAGAGTTGGACTTGGTATTCATTTGGAAACGACCACAAGGGTTTTGGAATCAGGAAGATACATTAAGGCTGCAGTAGCCACCCAGGAATCTCATTACTTTTTACAGTCTAGGCTGCACAGAAATAATCTCAGATGACAGGGAGGCTCTTCTAGATCTGAGCTATCAGACGTGACTTCATTGAAAAAAATGTCGTCAAAGTTTCCAGCCATACATACTAAAAAAAAAGGCCAGAGAGAACTACGTGAAAGCACCAAGAACAAAACCAATTGATTGTTCTTCCAAGTGTGTTTCTGTGAAACTTCTGAAATTAAAATTTCTGTGTGAATTACCAGCTTGGAAACTCATCCTACTTTAAATGAATGCAGGGGGAGGAGGCAATCTTTCAGACTAAGCCAGCTTTCCTGTCAACTGTCTCAACAAATATTTTTGCCATTAAAAGCATTACTCGTAATAATCATGATAAATCGTTAGCAATTACAGTGATTTGGTGATTATTAGGAAATTCAGTATCACGTGCCAAATGGGAGGTTTTCAAGCAGATGCATTAGCATTCCTTTCTCAGAGAAACTGAGGCACAAAACTTCTCTAGTGAAAACTGAAAAGATTCATCTCCCATCAAATAATCTACATTTAGAGAGCTCCTATGTTCTATTCCTTCCTTGTGTTCACACACACACAATATATATACGGGAATAATGTCATATCAGATAATCCATGAACATTTGAGGTAACATGAAAGAGACAGCCCTTTCATCATAGCACATCTATATCTCGCCCTGCACACATACAAACATGGTACTTTAACTAGCACAGGTGACATGGTGTGAAAAAGAAGCATACGGTTTCTAGGCAACTTCCTTTAAAATGATGGCAGAAGCTTCTCTGCTGGGGGAAAATACTCCAAAAAGTCTCTGTGATAATACACCAGCTCTTCACTGTCAGAGCCTCCTTTACACAAACTTACATTTATTCCCACTGAATGTAGAATGCAGTTAAGTATGTGTGTAGATAGATGGCTGCTGCCTAGCATGTCCTGCTCTCAGGCTCAGAGGAAGCTCTACCCTACTTGCAGCAAAGGAAGCAAGACATTTGAGGGGCGAAGTAATTCCCTAACACAGGCATGTGATTCTTTCTATCTAACGCCAGCTATCTGGCCATGTGCTAATAGCCTGAGTCATCACAAAAAGGAAATGGGAACCTCCTTGCCAAATACACATCTTTGGCTGGATTAGCAAAATGAGTGAAAACTAAGGCTACAGCAATGCAAGTTTTGGCTATATTTTGATGATCAGGTAAATCTTTCAGGCAAGAGGAATCATTCTGCTGTTCTGAAAGCTGATGTTCCACCAACATCAATTACGTGCATAGAATTTGCATGCACCAGCTCATGTTAACAGATAAACAGCATGCATGAAGAAGCCCTAGTGTGTTTTCAGGTAACTGGGATTGGATGCATACAGTACGTAATGTAAATATATTAATCTAACTGCATACTCCTACAGCACAAGAAAACCCCAACTAGATGTGAAAATGATGAACATTTGATGTCTTCTATGTAGGCTCCCTGTAATTTGTTTGGATTTCTACATACTTCTTTCTCAGCTAAAAGCACACCATTTGAAAGAGTGTTCGGTTTCATAGCAGAGGATAGGATCAGACCTGCTGTGCCATCTGCACAAGTCCCGTCTCATATTATTTCCCACTCAGCATTTCTCTTTGCAGCACACTGTTTAGTTTGTGCCATATCTGGGTTTATTCAAGACTCCCAGCAGGAACAGACTGCACTTAAAAGATCACTCACCTTTCTCAGCTTTGAGGTGCCACTGTGGCCTCTAATTGCTGCTAGGAGGGCTGAGCGCTCATTCTCTGGCTCAGTATATGAAGGTTTCCTGTAATTGCTACTTGGTCCACTGTCTGAAACCTAGAACATAAAAAAAAATAAACCTCACATTGTTATTAGATATTTACTTAGAGATAGTTTGGAAACACTATTAAAAATACTTTTGGCACTTGCAGCAGGATGCAACCTATGGAGATGAATCAGTCTGTCTTTTTTTGAGCCTGCTTTTACACCCCTTCCTCACACTGAACAGTGAGGATATGTGTAGACAGTAATGCTGTACTTACAGATGCAGTCTCACATCCCCTGAGCATCAAGTCAGCAGAACACTAGTATCACCTACTAATGCAAAATGCAGGGTTTTTTTTTATTGCAGTTATTTACAAGTTTCCTCCATGCTGTGTGTTCCTGTTTTTACGTAACACACCGAAATGCAGGTTTGGCTCTTATGCTAACCTCAATTACCTCTCCTATATGCTGTGTCTCTGCACCCTCTGTCTCTTCTAGCTAGTGCAGCAGCAATGGTGTTGCATAATACACAGGATGTGCAGAATAAGCAGTGGCTTGGTCTGTATTTTGCTATTATAAATTTTTCAAATGCCGTGTGTTCTCCAGCTCACCAGCAGCTCTACCAGTTATAAAACCTCTGGTGTCTGACAGGGTGAATACAGGGCTCTGCAGTCTAAAGAGGCCAAAAAAAGTCTCCACTTCACCTTTCTGAGTTTCTCCTTTCCCCCGGCTGTTTGAATGGCTTCCATTAGGGCACTGTGCAGTGATGTGTCTTTTGGAATTGGTTTCTGGATGACAGGTTTGAACTTCTTCTTTGGCCCAAAGATATTGGTCTGCACGTTAACATCCAGTTCATTGATAGCATTAACATCCGAATCATCAGGTTTCTCCTCCTGTTCTGACTCTGTGTTTGCTGCTGCACCATTTAGCT
The DNA here is from genome assembly GCA_013400335.1 of Eurystomus gularis. NCBI lineage: Eukaryota > Metazoa > Chordata > Aves > Coraciiformes > Coraciidae > Eurystomus > Eurystomus gularis. The sequence goes on from VZZY01018355.1 coordinate 84,278, forward strand.
CGGGTGAAGCCTTAAGCGAGCTAACTTGTACACCATTAGCAGGAGGCCATTTAGTGACTCGCAAAGAGAAGCTGAAAGAAGATGGGACTCCTTGGAGATCAGGAGACTTGAGAGATGCAGCTGAAGCAGTATGGGTCAAAGTCTCATATTTCTGGTCAAACAAAAGACGTGCCTTTTTCTCTGCTATACTTTGTTTGCTGTTTAAGCCATTATCATCTGCACTGTTGTTATCCTTTGAAGAGGATTTAGTAAGTGGGACACTGGCAGTCTTTTTATAGAAACTCAGAGAAGTTGCTTGATTTGGTGCCCTGATGTTAACTACTTTGTTTTCCATGCCAGAATTATCACCAGGTGTAAACCTGTGTGATGCTTTTTGACTGCAAGTAAAAATACTTGAAAGTGTTTCTCTTGTTTCTGCTGATTCTGTTTCCACAGGGCTATATCTGGCTACAATAATACATCTTTTTGGTGAAACCTCTCCTTCTGTTTTAACCTCTCCTGCCCCTTGCTTATTTTCATCTTTCTCATGATATTCCACAGAGTCAGACTTAAAGGTAGTTACGTTGATGTGTCTTGCAATGGCAGAGGCAACATACTGACTTGAAGTTCTCCTGTGTGGCTTTACAAATGGAAGCTCCAGCTTGTCCTTATTAATGGTTGGGGCCACTAATGGCGTTACCTGAGACTGTGTAACTGGAAGAGGTGGTTTGGTCCTTTCATTCTCAGACTGTCTTTCAGCTACCTGGGTAGTAACAGTTTGTGGTGCTACAGGTTTTGGAGCTGCAAGAAAGAAAGGCTTGTGTTCATGTTTTATAGTAAAGAGCTTAGAGTTTGTGGTGACTGCTGACTTTTTAGGAAGAAGCTCAGCCGAGTCATCCATTTGCTTTTCCATAGAATTTGACCTCCAGAATGCCTTCACTTTCCCAAGACAAATTTCCTCACTTTCATCAGTAGAGGTACCTGGTATGTGCTTACTGACACCAGTGTTTGGTCCTATAAGGTTGCCTAGTTCATCTATCTTAATGGCACCAGTGGAGAGTGAAACCCCCCTGTCAAAATGTTTTACTTCAGGTTTGGGAGGGACAACCTTAAAGGTTGTCAAACCCATTTTAGGTTCATAGTTTGTTCCTGAATTCTGGACACGATGACACCATGTGGGTGTTGATGTGACTTCTTCTACTTCAATTTTTTTTGCTGGAGGCCATTTGATTTCTAATTCTGATTTACTTTTTTTCAGAGATCTTTCCCTGCTACTACATTCATTAAATGGATTTATCTTCTCTTTTGCTGTACTGATTTCAGCTGTGACCTTGGAGAGAGATGGAGTCACCTTAGATTTACATTCCTCAGACTTGACACCATGTTTGGGGGGGATTTCCAGTCTTAAGTTCTTTTCACTTCTTTTTTCGAAAGAGGATGTGAGAGACTCAAACATATCTCTCCTCTGTTCCACAGGCAAGTGACTGAATTCATTTTCATATGGGTGCTGATGTATTAGGTCCTTGGATATGCGTACAGCTCCAGCATCTGTGTGCCCCTTATCAAAGGAACATGCATTGTTGTTTTTATTTGCAGAGTTTCCTGTATTAACAAAGTCAGCTGCAATATTTTGTGAGACCCTTGTCTCTGTCTCTTGATTTCCAGATGAGTTAGAGGTGCTAACTTCTGGAGCATCATCTATGACTGTTACTGGAACAGAAATGGTGACATCTTGGTCAGCCTCAACTTTTCTTATATGCGGCCTCAACACTTCATTGGTGTACTCCGAGTCAGAGTTACTCATGCCATCCACTGCTGCAAAACACAAATACAGCATTAGGTACAGGCAGTATTTATGTAATATGAGTTTAAATTACACAAACAGCCAGTACAAGCTTAAGCAGATCAGATACTTACGCTAAAACTAACAGGAATCTATTTATGCCTGTATTACAAAAAAGGAGAAATCTGGGTCTTTTTTATTGTCTAGTTGCTGATTAGGATCAGCCAAATATTCCTGCAGTCCTCCTGCTTCAGCCAGTGGGAAACATACAAATGCAGCTGAAAGCAGAATTTAATCTATTGTTCATACCTTATCTTTGACTAACTTCTTTCAGTGATAAACATTTCACCACGTGACTCCAAAGGAGAAACATTTCTGAGAAAGAGCGAGCAACTCCAAATTATGTTTCCCAGACCTGGTTAGTAATAACAGCCCAGCTGAAGGATTTCCTTGAGCAAGCAAACAAAGAAACAGTATTTGTATTTTTTCTCCATTCTTCTCACCCTTCATTACCAGTGACTTCAGGGGCCTCATTGTGCAAGAAGCTTAACTCTCCTCTCAAATTTGCTGGTATAAATCAAGGGTTACAACACAGAAGCCAAGAAATTGCAGTGTTAGAGAACTCACAGAAATGAAATCAGACTCACATCCATTGCAAAAGTACTGAAATAAAGGTGGGAAGTTTAAAAAAAGTATTCAACGTCATTTGGTGACAAACTATTAATAGAGAAATATTTTTATTCACAGTAGGCAAAAGAAGAGTACAATATGACATTTTATCTCTTCCCACTGTTTATTTTCATGTTTTTTGAGTTTTAACTTTAAAATATATGCCTTCTAATGCAGAGGAGGCATTGGGCACAAAAATGTCCCCTTCCTTCTCCACTTCATTATGGCAAAATACAAAACAGAGTCATTGCTCACTAAACACAGAGCTAAATCCACAACTGATTTAGCTTCACTGAAGTCAATGAAATTATACCAAATCTGGCCCATAAAATGTATCCACAACTGATGTTCATCTTTTTTTGGTAGCAGACACCAAAATACAATGACAATCTGATAAACAGATAAAAATATTCAAACTGATAAAAATATTCAGTATGGATCTATAAAAAGCAGCTGCCCCAGAAGCACAGGAGAGCAGCCACGTTGGACCACATTCTGCCTCAGACCTGTGAGTTGTTCCCAGTGATCTTAGCAAAAAATGTGCAGATGTCTCAGAGAACAATTTGAGCCCGCATCTCCTGGCTATGTCTCTCTCTTTTGTACTTCAGAGGTAACACACTTCCCTACCTTCTAACTCTTCATCCAGGCCAGCCAAAGTCTGCTGGAGCTGTGCAGCAATGAACATATCCTCATTTTCATGCTTAGCTGAAGTCATTTCTTCATCTCTTCTGCTAAATGAAAGAAGAGAAAAAGGTTGAGTGTCCTTTCTTCGCTTTGCATTGTTGCTCTGAACTACACAAGCATTTCAGCCCCTTTGGTTCCTCTGGGGTTCTGAAACTCATTCCCTAAAGTATGAAAAATATGCAGCCTTAGAGACACAGACGACCATACTGACATATCCACATTTGGAAGGAGCTCTGTGGTGCCTGAGCATACTCAGTGTGCTGGCGATCAAAAGATTAGGATTAATAAAGCCTGTCACAAAGAAGTGCTCTGGCTTCACTGTGAAGTACACATTTCAGCTGGGCTGCAGGAAAGCAGCATAAGCCAAAGCAGAGGTTTTGCATATCCACACCATTTTAAAAGCAGACCACTAGCCATTCCGTGCACCCACTGTGCCAATATAACTGCACCTTAATTAAAGAAAAACTGCATGGTAATGAAAAATAAATACAGCTAAGTACTGTTAGACAATCACTCTACACCCTGAGGGGAGGGAGGGGAGGAAAAAAGAGAAAGTAATCCCTTGAGAGCTGTTTCTAATGAAACATATCAAGGGGCCTGATTTTGCCAGAAAATAACTCCATGTTTTTTGATGAAGGTGTACAATGACCTAAACCAAGTCTGAAATCAGAATAAGTGCCAAGTGTTGTCTTGCCTTATTAAAAGAAAAAACGAGGAAAATGAAAGTAATAAAAATCCTAACAAAAAAATAACTAAAATTAAAAAGATACATATGGCAACCTGTTACACAACAGACCTGCTGTTTCTTAGAAAGAAAAGTCTTGACCAGCAGAGCTTTTCTATCTAAATCATCAAAGACAGGATTTCACATTGGGCAATTAATTTTTTTATCACTACCTGCTCCTCACCTGAAGACACTGTTGTCTGTGACACTGTATCTAAGTTTTGCCCTTGTAATTAGCCTACTGAAAAAATAATTTTTCATTCTAGCCACACTTAAACTAACTCTGTTCAGACGAAGCAGATTTGCCCTTATCAAGATCAATCTCTTAATAGCACACAGTAACAGATTACGTATTTTTTTTGTAGTTTACTAAACATCACCTGAAAATTGCCAAATTTCTGCTGCCCTTTAAAATAATAATCTGAATACAAATTCAATGATCTTCCCTGACATTAATTTAAACTATGTCTAATAATGCAGCTTCCTTTTTTGCTATTTTATTGTTTGATTTTTACCTTACTCATAGCAGGAGCAACTGAAAGCACATGTTGAAGCATCAGGTATTTTATTTCACTTACTTACTTGCTTTATTTATTTATTTAGCATTCACCTCTCCTTTCTTTATGTTTTTTGTAGCAGTCCTGGAGCCCAATTATTCTACTCACACTGGAACTGCCTTGCACTTACAAAGCTGAGTTTGTGTAAGTGGGATCAATGAAAACAGCAAAATACACCTGCAAGGAAGCCTTCCAAAACTCTTTTCACATTCACATCCTTGTGTATCTGAATATAGAGATGGGATGAATTCGAGATGGCAAGGCTACATGTGTGCCTGAGTAGATCCAGGACTGAAACCTGTATTGGTTGGTTAAACACAAAGAAAAAGACACAGCCCTCTGAGACTAGAATACACTTTCTACCAACATTTGCCATGGAGTGGTCTGAGCTGTGACAGGCCCTGAACATCTGCAGAAGCCAACGTGAATAGATGATGCTCAGGCTCGGTACCCACACTGCAAGAGTCATGGTAAGATGAGCGGATGGATGGTAAACTCCCTGACGGATTGAGAAAACCGGCACAAATCAGTGAAAGTCTCCAGCAGAGGCAACTGGTGCTGTAAGGCTGCAGTCCTACTGTACCGTGAAGCACACACACACACACACATCAATGAGATTACTCATCTGAGCAATCTGACAAAAATATTTAAATTTACTACAGCATTTGGATCGGGAGAGAAGACTGGTAAACAAAACTCTCAACTTGAAGGTGGCAGAAAGAATGACCTGATGGAATTTCATACTGTTTTTACAGTGACAAGTTTTATAAAGTCAGTAAAAAATCCTTGCTCTTGAGTGCATTTTAAAATCATTTATTTGCAAACTCAGAGAGAGCATTTTTGATAGGAGAAATATCCAAAGCAACAAATCTATCCATGGGAGCATGGGAGGCAAATACTGCTTTCTTCTTTATAAAGCTGGTCTTGCAGGATATTTGTGTGCAGCTGGAAGCAAATCACTGACACACTTTGAGACTCTTTCCTAAGTTACTGTCAAGAAGTTGTTTCCAAAACCTTGGAATAAAAATGTGTAAACCTGTAGCTATCACAGAATGAGACTTTATTTCATTAAGGCGATGCCAGCTCACCACCTTTCTGGTACCTGATCGTATCTTTCTGTCTACTACCAGACTGTTCTACAACAGAGCCCAGATCTATAGTACTAAGGTTGTCTGTGCTGGGCTTTCTCCAGGAAATAACAGAAACTATTGACTTGAGAATTTTATGGGCAATTTATCTAGGAAAACATATTTGGGACTGGAACAGGGAGTCCTGGGCTCCAAACATGCAGTGTAGGTCCATTGCACTGACCAGCTCTTTTCTCACGTCAATCAATGGGAATCTTTCAATAACTCCTTATAGTAAAATTATCTTCTCCTTGATGGGCACAACAGTCAGCAGCACTCTCTTTCATTATCCTCTGTGCTCTTATGCAGTGACTGTACATAATTTGCCTCTCAATCTCTGCTTCAATCTCCTTATCTAGACAACTGGGATAATATCCAATTCACAAAATTTTTCTCAAGGAAAGAGAATAATGCAATGAAAATGAAAGGATTCTTATTTGCTCTTACAGCGGGAGCTTCAGAAAAAGCAGATCTTTTCTCTTGCATTTCCAAATTCCTACAAGAGCTATTGTTCAATTAATCTCCAAACTCACCTACAAAGCAACTCAGAAGGCACAGATTAATCACAAGGCTTTTCTTAAAATTCTTAGCATTGGGAATTTACAGTGTGATACGTGTTTTGTGAGGTGAAGGTCTGGTAGTTTCCAGAAGCTCCCATGATCTATAAATATGCTGAAGAAGACTCTTTCTCACAACAGTATTTGGGAAAGGAAAACAAAAGGGCCTCTAATTTTTTTCTTTCATAGTCCTCTTTCCTTCTAACTCTATACACGTTTCTTTTGTTGACGGCTTTATCTTGGCCACAATCCAAGAAAAATATGACCTATTCCGATGCCATGTTTTACATTCTGGATAAACAATACCAGTGGTATTTTCTCACACACACTTTTTTGGACTTAGGGAAGAACTTGATAACCTTTACACTGCCTTTCTGGTAAAACGTGAGGTGCTAAAAATACAGCGCTGGTGAGCATTTAGCCCAAGCTTGAAATGGTAAATGTGCACGGTTCCTGGAAGCCTGCAACTTATTACTTATGTAGATAAGCAGAGATCTGTGCAAGAGCACAGAATGGAGCAAAGTGACTACTAAACTACAGCCTTTAGTGTTCCACTGAGCCCAGGCTACAACACGTAATTACTCCTCGGCGGTCATTTGCACAGTTGGAGACAAAACGAAGCTTAGAGCAGCATTTCAACAAATCAGTGCCATGGGAGATGGACATTTATGAGAAAGCTTGCATTCTAGGAAAGAGAGAAAATTCTCTGATAAACCTAGCTGGAAATGCTGCATTAAAAAGGAAAACCAAACCAGTGGCAAGACACTGATTTTCAATGACAGAAGATTTTGTTTTAGTTAGAGTGGCTTTATCAGCAAATGATTAAACCGACCCAAGTCTCTTTGAGCCACCAGAACTCTCAGGAGTTCTGGTGAGCCTCATGTATGACACCAGAGGTATAGACCAAAACTCCTACTGTACCTGTTTAAATACAGCAAAGAACTATATAAACTGCAAAGAAGGGACTGAGGAAGAGATTCTGTTATCTAAACTCAGGCTCTTGGTGCCATTTGAAATACTGTAGTATGTTCAAGACATCTGTCTGGGGATGGTAGACATAATACGAAAGATAGGGAGATCCATGTCCTGCTGGAGGACAGCAGGCACGAAGAAACAGCAGGAGACATCTCTCAGGTTAACTGAATGTAACCTGAAAGTCTCACCCATTTTGCACTATGTTTGCTGTATCAAAAGACTTGAGAACATGGCTCCTGTGAGTCTGTACTAGCTAGGAAGATAGAGGCAGTGCAGTCAAATCCAGTCAGGCACACTGTGCAGTAGCACACACGTGGACATAGTGACTGCTATGAGGCAGTTAAGGGACATTGAGAACATTCAGCTTCTCACACATGTCTTAGGCAGCTAATAGGGACTGATCGACATGGAAAGCTGATATGGTTACTCCAGTCCGGGCTTTGGAACATCTGGGCTCCCTTCCTGGCTCCGACAGTCTTCTCAGTTAGATACTGGGGAATTACATTAACATGTCTGTATGTATCCAAATGTGTCCTCTGAAAATAGAATCCACAATACCCTCCTCTTACGCAAATGCTTCTACCTTGCTACACATCAAGGTGAGTGTTAAAGAAGAGACTGATGCTGAATGATTTTAAGTTGTAGAAAGTATGGCTGAAGCTTTTTGAATACAACTTGCTATTCAACCATGAGCTACTCAAGCATGCCACAAAGACGGCATGGAGTAAACTCAAGGTGTTTACGTAATTTTTCGGTGAATGATGCAGTGAAATACTCTTCAAAAATGGAGGTAAATATTTTCCTGATTAATCAATAGTTTACAAAATTTTAGGGACGATTTTTCCATTCTTTTCAATTCTTAGGCTAGATGACATTTTTCTATTTCATTCCAAGGAAGGGAATGTACCAGGAGAGCAGCTAATATAAGCAGTGGACTTTCTGGTCACCTAAATTATGACCTGACCAGTGATATTTTCCATTTCTGCTGCCTCCTGTGAACTTCAGCATAAAGATTTAATGTTCGAATGACCAAATCCTAAAGCAAAATCTGTGGACTGAGGAATCAACTTAGGATTGGTTAGATAGCAAAGTTATCACTCGTCTTTGATGTAAATTTCTGAAAATCACAGGCAACTAGGAAAAGGAAAAAGTGAAAAACTGCATGGTCGTATTCCGCTGAATGCCACATAACTTTGCTTTTTATGATCTTCATTGAATGATAAACACACGGCTGTGTATACAGGTCCAGTAGTACCTTTAGACATAAACACCACCCAGTTAAAAAGAAGAACTTGCAAATATAGATGAGGAGGAAAATAGAGTAATTTTTCAGCAGCAGTTGGGTTTGTGGTCCTTTTACAGTCCTTCTCCACGCTGGTTAAAAATCTAAACAGAAAGCTTTAGAAGATGCTTTTGCTTAGTATCATTCTGTGTTTTAATGCTAGAAATCTCTAATCTTGTTACGTACCAGGGTGATTTAAGCTTCCAGAGTCCCCTGACATATGTTGGTTCCAGGGTCCTGCTGCATAAGCAGCAGTTGTAGTTGCTCTACAGCTGGAAGCGTGCCCCTGCTCCCCCTCCTTGCACGGGCCTCCAGCAACAGCTTCTCGACAGGAAAGCCCTCAGGCAGACAGTACTGCCAGAAATAGTCAGGAGAGTGGACTAGCATGATTTAAATCTTAACACAGCCACATCACCTGTGCAATATAACACTGCCAGTTAAAAGATGGCACAGTGAGGTTAAATAACTTTTCCTGGTTTACACAGAAAAGTAAGAAACAGAGCAAGGACACAGCCTTTCTCTCCTGGAATCCAGCACCACACCTTTAGCAACCCAAGCTTCTTCCTAACATGTGAAGTATTCTACAGCTCCAAAGTAAACGGCATTTTTCCAGAAGATGAGTTTAACCAAAAGGCTTAATTGAGATTCTTGCTCTGTGAGTATCTATTACTCGACCATAGTATCATTAGTATCTCCCCTCCATGAAGATCTGTAACCAAAAAGTGCATCAGAGCATCCAAATTTAAAGAGTCTTCTGGAACAATGGAAAAGGAAAGCCAGAGATAAGGAAGGAAATTAGCAGAGGCTTGCAAATCTGTCAGACATCTGGGTCTTAATTAAGTAATTTTTCATCCCTGAAGTTCTCTCTGTCACTTTAACCCTTTCTCTATCTTCCTCTCTCTTGAAACTACATTTCTGTTTTCAAAAAAGTAAAACACGTACCTACCCAGCTAAAATAAAGCCTATGCTACAGGAAAAACAGAACAGAATTGTCCCGTATTTCTCAGAGATAGTTACAGGTGACATGTAATTACACAGGACATGTTTGTGCACAAAGTGGTATATATAATACATACACTGCTATTTTTCATTACAGCTTTCCTCCTTCCTTCCTGCCTTCTGCTACCCACTATTGTATTTCTTCTTCCTCCGACCAGCTTCACTGCTGAATTCTCTCCAGCTACTGACTTCTCTCTCCCTCCCATCCTTCCCAAGTGGAATACAAAACCTTGTAACATTTGAATTTGAATGGCCTGAAAATTAAGCAGAACAAGTTCACCCACCCCTATCCTTTCAAGCTTTTGTTTTAAACTAACTCATCAAAACCCCAACAGTTTTGTTAGCAAGCAGAGAGTATTTCTCAGGTTGGTAACGAAGAGGACTCTTCTCCCAGGAGCTTCAGCTACCCCAACCAGAGCCAAAGGTAACACATTCTTCCAAGAGAAAGGGAGGAAATGGGATTATCCCAGTCCAGACCCACAGCATGAACTGATCTCAGTAGGGTTCCCCCACCCCCACCCTACGCCCTCCACTAGCTGTACGTGAAAAAATATTCCTCGCTCATGGCTACTGAAACAGAAACTCGAGGGAGGGGAAAATCCCTTTCAGACCTTTGGAAGGTATTTTATCTTTTTTGTCCCAAGCAAGTCTGTATTTATTTAGCTTTATAAGAGCCAAGTTTTCCTTACATTTTAAAATACTTCTTTTAAAAAAATATTTTAATAAATTAAAAACCTTTTTTAAAAAAAAAGTTCTGTATTTTAAAATGTTTTTCCTGCTCTGAGAGAGGCTAGTGGAACCACTCACTCTTAAGACCCCTTTTAAAACCCTGATTTCAATTGCTTGTTCAGAAATTCTACATCTTTGCTAGGTGGCAGTCCAAATGCAACAATTTGTATCACACCCATGACAGTTTTATTATTTTATTTCATTCAAAATGGTTAAACCTGTACTAAGAACAGAGTCTGGAGGAAAAGGAGAGCTGCATTCTGATGCATGAGATGCTATTTAATGCTCTGTCCTCTGAAAAAGAAAGGAGTCCTGCGTGGTCTAACTGGTCACTATTGCATCAGTTCTCCTCTAAAATAGGATAATGTCACCTTTTCACCTCACATGAGTACTGTGCAGAGAGATGAAGTCTGCATGGCACATGGATACTACTGTGATAAGTAAGACAAAAAGTGCAAAAGGAAATTAAATAGACCTGTCTCCATTAGAGAATATAAACTAAGAGTGAATGGTGGAATACTTGCTGTATTAATTGAGCTCTGAAACTTAGAAAGAAAATAAAACAAAATTATCGTCACTTTAACCAGAGGCTTTACCGTACTGCACAAAAGAGGGGGAATTGAGGTTAAAGGGGGGAATCTAAGGTTACAAAGACAGCCTTAATATTAATCTTACCTAATGCTGAGCACGTGACCTAGCATCCCTAATAATATTATTTTAACATAATTTTTAATGTGTAATTATTTATAAAGCTCCAGACAGTAGGTGTGCATGATGCTTTATAGGCATATAAAATTGTCTGATCCCTGCCCCTAGGAACTTGCGTGATGACACCACACAAGGGATGGGAAAGGAGGGGGTATGGGAGGACAGAGTTGCAACACTGAGATCATGAGATGTACTTACTGCTACATAAGCAACATTTCAGCTTCTCTGTGGTTTTCTTGTTACTCATTTAACACTATATATTAAAATTTGGTGAACAGATACATCACACAAAGAAATCAACTGTAAGGAAGGATATGAAGAAAGAGAACTATGCAGTACAGTGTTCAGAGTCAGCAGTTAATATTAAAACATTCACAGCCAAACATTGCATGTAGTCAATTATTTATATGGGGTTAGCTCTTGGCACCTCCAGCTGAGGTCTGGATTCTGCTCCACCAGGCACTGTACAAATATAACGTGAGATATGATAGCTGCGTTATGGTTTTTACGGTAAAAAAAAAAGTCAGTAGCTGAAAGGGATATCAGAGGCAGAGAGACAAAGATGGTTTAACAGGTTAGAGGCAGAGCCAAGGGTAGAACTAGAGTGTTTTGACATTTGATTTTATATTCTACATGCTCATCAGTATGTGTATTTGGATTAAGATCGCTTGAATCCCAAAACAAAACAGAACAAAGTTGCAAGTTGCTCCCATGTACTGAAAAACAAAACCATGGAGCAAAGACCTCAGCTTGGAAACCCTGGAATCTTGGGACCTTCTTTCAGAAATGTCTGTTTCTGTGCTCTGGGAATGGAGTGAGATTTAAGCTCTGCTAGGGTTGTCATTTCTGTGGGCACAAAGCCCATGGTACGCGCCCTTTCTGACCTGGATGTACCATTATGCTGCGATGTGCAGACAAACCTATTCCACGTTGAAGACTGTACCCTTAAACGCTCACAACTTCCCTTGGCTTGAGCAGCAGATGAGGTGCAGACCCTGTTGTGATATTCTAATGTTACGAGGCATTTCAGCTACACAGAGACCAGGCCACCCAGTAAACAATTTCAGAAACTCTAAGAAAAATGTATTTAAAACTAAACATACAATTAACCAAAGTAAGCAACGTGCTAAAATACTGCTGATCTCCTGAAGCACAGGCTAAGCTTCTGGACCAAACCTTGGTAAGCACTGTGGACTTGATTCTGCTCTTCACTGCAGCTCTTCACAGTGCACGTGCAAAATACCTCTTGGACGGACTTCCTTTATAGCTCTGCACACTCCAAATATAATTTGCTTTCATTTTAAAGGTACTTTTCACAGCCCACAGAGTACGAAACGATTTTAGTATATAGCACGATAAATACTTAGGAGTGAGTTAGGAATTCATAGGAGTTAATTCACGGGGTGGAAAGCCCAAATTTTAGTCAGCTTTCAAATTTAAAATTACAAGCTAAATATTTCCATTATTCTTTTTCACTTTTTTTTTCCCAAGCATTGCCCAAATTAGTTACTAAATAAAATTTCTGGCTTCAGTGGAGCTCAGACTCAAAGACGACTCTGATTCACTGCTGCTAACCACTGCTTCTTTACAGTAGTGACATGTTCTACCAGATTCTTTGTTCTTATCTTCCTTTTAGAATTGAGTTAGATCTTGGTACATGGACTAAGGGAAGATAGAAAGGAATGAATAAACTCTATGTAAAATTTTCCTTTAAGTTTTTTGTAGCTTATGAAACACATTAAAAACTCAATACAACTTGGTATCAGTTATCCACATGAACTGCACTTTGACCTGTCTGAGAACTTAGGAGGCTGGTTTCATCCTGAAAGTAGCCTGTTCATCATAAGAACTACCTGGAATCAGAGCTCTCAACAGATTTTATTAGTGCTGTTCTGACAGTGGAAGTTGAAACTAATGTTCTCCAAATTTGGCTGTACTCAAAATTGTACTCAGAATTTATTTATATTCCACTAAAACAAGAATTTCATACAAATAGGTTTAAAAAACTTCCTTATTTTTTTCCTTCCTTCTACGCTTTAGGAAGTGGCTTTTGAAAACTTAGCAAGTTGACCTCAAAAGGATTTAGATGAGCACAATTTTCAAAGCTGGTTTGTTTACAAACATAGGTTAGAAGTGGAATTGGATCTGCCTTCAAATATTACTGGCACATTCAGAGCATAAAAGTTTAGAAGATATTACTGTCAGCATCACTATTGTGGCATTCTAAGTGGTTGCTGGCATAAGACTAACATAAATCACAAATACTAAGTTTCTACTATCCTCTAAAGTTGATCTGAAGCAATTTTGCTGTCCCAAAGCCTAAAAAGTGAGTAGAATTTATAAAAAATAACCATACTCCCCAAACAACAGTTACTGTCTCCTATTCCAGTCTAAATTAACTCTTTTAAAAATTATGGACATATTAGATACATACAGAATATTTGGCATGATAAAATCACAGAAAAGATTAAGCTGGAAGCCTAGCCCAACCTCCTGCTTTAAGCAGGGCTAATTTTAAAGACAGATCAGGCTGCCTAAGGCTTTGCTTAGCTGACTTCTGAGAACCTCCAGGCATGGACATTCATTGACCTCTCCGGGCAACTTCTTCCACCACTTAACTGCTTCTGTTTCAAGGAATTTCCTCCTTATATTCAATTTTTATTTTCTTTACAGCAGCTGGTGATGGTTGCCTCTTGTCCTTTCACTGTGTATCCCTGAGAAGCCTCATAGTCCTCCTTTTGTTTAGGGAAACATGCCATCAGGTTACTCCTTACCCACATCACTTTTGCAAGGTGAACAACCCAGTTGCCTCCTCTCCCGCTCACACTTTGTGTGCTCCAGTGTCCCAGCCCTCTCAGTGGCTCTCTGCTGGACCCTCTCCAGTTTGCCAACCTCTCTCTTGAATTGAGGGCCAAGACTGGACACAGTACTACAGTGCTGGCCTCACAGCAGCTGAGCAGGGGAGGGGTAACCCCCTCCCTGATTGTGACGAGCTGTACACCACACTATCCTTCCAGTTTCCACTCCTATGGCTCAGCAAGACCCCTAAGCAGCTTATGAAATGACTCATTGTCTCTTCTATGAGTGCTCTATCCAATCTGAAAAATGTTGTGTGTTTGTGTGGCAAAGGTAAATCTCAATGCAATGTACAGAATATGTGTCACAGAATCATAGAATACCAGCCTGGAAGGGAATTCAAGCATCATCTTGTCCAATCTCTCTCGGCAAAAGCATGGTCTGTTATCCTTGGCTGAAATGAAAGGTGGAGAGAATACTGACTTCCTAGAGGGAGTGTGTCACTTAATGACCTGTGGTCCATCTTTTATTTGGCTAAAAACCCCAGAAAAGGGCCAAAATATTTTTTGTTGATTAGTATTGTTCTTACAGGGATTTGCTTTTATGTCTTTGCTCAACATTATGTTAACTTCTTCCCCTCCCACTCAATGTGCACGCGTGTTTTCCTAACCAGGATTCATGCATTTTGAGGAAAGCTGGGATTGCTTAGTTTCTTATATGGCCCGATCTAAGTCTACTGAAATTAATGGCTTGCTTTTTTGGATTGGGTCGGGAATGTTAATTGCAGTTACTATAGTAATACTAGCCTATCTAATCCTCCAAGTAGTGCCTGCATCAGGATCCAAGAAACTGAAAAAGGACAAATAATGAGAAAAATGTATTGTTGAGCAAGTATCTAAGTGAGGCTTGACCTTCTCCCCATTGATAATGATGGATAAAGGAAAGCCTTGAGATCATTCCAATAGGTTAAATACTGAGTTTGGCCTAATTTATCACCCACTGTGTGATCCAGGATGAAGTTCTCCCTCAGAAATGTGTGGAAGGAAATAACTAGGTCATGATACATGCTCTTATGAAGGGGCTACAGATTAGCAGCTGAATGGAGAGAGCCCAGAAAGCACAGACTTTGTGTCAATTGAGAATTCAGAGGAATTTCTGGCCCCCATCCCATGACTCTGCAGCATCACACAGAGCGGATCCCTGTCAGTATTACCAGGCCACCCTCCTTGCTGGAGGCACAGCTTCCTATTTGGCCAGTTTGTATTTGCAAAGTCCTATAAATTTTAGGTTCCCCTCTGCAGCCCTGCCACCAACTATGTGAGTTTTGGCAAACAAACAGTGTCAGAGTCACTTGCGCTTGAAGGCAGTTTCTAGTTAAATTCCAGCTTCTCATATTTTCTTGCAAGAACTGCAGGAAAATGTTTGTTTATGCAAAAAAAAAAAAGAAGAAAAAAGAAAGGAAATATGCTGAAAAACCCCCAAACAACCCAAGGTATAACACCAGTGGAGGTTAGCATTAGGTGAACATATATATGCATGCATACACCCACAAATCAATCCCTGAAAATCACTGAATACAATCCTTTTCCACCTTGCTTTCAGTGGCTTGAAGTTTTCCATTTTATGAATTTTCCATTTTGTGATCTGAATGTAATTTTTCTAGATCAATATATAGTAACATTTTAAGCACTTCATATGCTATCAGAACCACAAAATAAACCGAACTGTAACAAAATTATTTCAGACTTCTTGGAGAAATCAACTCCGGAGGGCAGCGGTCTTTTGCAAGAAATGTAACTACAAGTTCAAACAGAAAAGTGACCTTTGCCTGTTGCTACAAGTATGTCACTGGAGGGGATTTGGCAGCGAGGTTTTCACTGGGAGGAGTCACTTGGCATTGGTACTGGTTTATGAAAGAGCAGAAGAAAGTAGAAGTTGGTTTTCTTAAATGATTCCCTACAAGGAGGACATGCAAGATATCTTCCAAGAGCTGGTTGTAAATAAATATTTACCTCTGTGGAGCACTGTCGGATTCCACGCTATCGCAGCAGGCGTTCTTTACAGGGCATGGCTCTGTGCCATCCATTGCATCTGCCTCTGCTGAGTCCAGGTAGCCATTGACCAGCTTGATGTCTCTCAACTTCATGCTGTCATTTTGTGAATCCAAAGATACAATGTCAGATGGTGAACTCACAACACCCGAGTCTTCTGTGGTGTCCTCAGATGCAAAATAGCTGCCTTCTGATGCTGTTTCTTCCACCTCTGATAGCTCCAGAACCATGTCATCCACTACATAAACACTATCACAGGAAGGCAGCAGGCTCTCTAAAGGAAATATAGCAAGGAAAGTTAGCTGAATGTCATCGGTACATAAATCGAACACAGAGAACTATTCCTCTGCAATGGGAAAAAAACCACATAAAATACATTAGAAGTAGTAGGATGGAGCTCAATATTTGTATATAGGGTAAAGATTATTTGAAAAGTGACAAAAGATTTATTCTTTGCTTTCAGAGAGGTGGTTTCCTTTGCCTGTGCTGTGGAGCTTAGGCTCTATAACTTTTATAGCAAATCAGTTTCCTTACTTCTACGAAGAAACAACCTTCCAGGGACAGTTTCTCGAGGAATTAGATCAAAGTTTAAATTATGCAGTGCAATAAATCACTCCAGTTAATGGTTTCTGACAACACAACCTCATTATTCCTCTTCCACGTTGCCAAACAGATCATGACATTTCCAATAAGAAGACTATACACAGGTAAAAATGAGCAGCATTTCCCAGTCAGGACACTGAACTGGTAAACTAGATCTACTGCTGGCCCACTGGATGTCACTTCATTTTACCTCTCTTCAGTATCCCATGTGTTAAGTGAGAGAATAACTGTCTCTTTTCAAAGCATACAAAATCTACTAGTAAGTGTACAGAAAAGTAGACAATACCGTGCTTAAAGGAGAATCTTTTCCAACATTTAGTCATTTATAGAGGATATCAAAGGATACGCCCTTTGCAAGTTTAACTCTATTAGAACTTGAAGATTTTGAGAGAAAATTAGACACAGTATGATTTTTCGTAGTCTATTTTCGTTTGGTTCCTATGAACTACCTAGGTTTTTGTTTGTTTTGGGGTGGGTTTTTTTTTTTGGTGAAAAATACAATTTTGTTATTTCCCTTAAGAAATGTACAACGCTAGACTCCATCCTGCACTTATGCTATTAAAGGCGAACTTCCACCAAGGCCAATAATCTCAATGACTGAAACTATTGAGTGACTAAAGACAAAATCAAGCCCAAACACACTTCTTTTGATCAAAAGGAATCAACGAAGACTAATCTAAATGTTTAATTTGGAATTATAAGTGTGCTGCATTCTATTCTTCAACCTCAGTAAGCAAAAGTAGGATTAATAGTTTATGGTCTGATCCTGCAGACATTTGTGGTGGATGTTAATTATATGAGAAATCCCAGGTCTGCAAGCATGACTATGATTAAACGCACACTTCATTGTTTTTTAGGGTCAGAATCCACAACTTTTTGAAGCATGCAGGAAGCTACAACTCAATATAAATGATCATCACAGAGATATACCTCTGTATTATGTTGTATACACAGAAATATTTTCTTTAAGTCAGAGAACTGAAAACAACTGTCAAAAAATGTCATAGAAATGATTTTGTAAGGGTGTAGCTTAGCAGTGAAGCTTTGAGTAAAACTAAAATAAAAATCAAACCAACATTCTCCTTGACTGAGGTTACAAGATGCCATTAAGTACTGAAATTGATTTCTGACATCAGAAGCAATAAAATTCAGACGGTTACAAATCATGATTAAAGTTATAAATGCTGTCAAGCATCGATATTAATGATGGAAGATGATCCGAAAACTCTATTGTGACTTTGGAAGTAATGGTACTTGATTTCTTTGACCTTACTTTCTATAACATTAGCTCTAGGTTCCAGATTTAATCCAAGACATCATTCCACCTAAAAATGGCAATTACAGGAACTAAGTATGTGTCACTGAATGGATTAGAATATGCTCATGACAGCACTACAGTTAGGAAAACATCAACATTAAAGAGAAATATGAATAATTTGACATTAAACGTCAAATAATAAAACCCTACACAAACAGACAGTAAACAAACAGGTAAGAGTATACTGCCTGCTTGGCTTTCAAACAAACAGAAAACCCCAGTAACAACCCACCAGCAAAGCATTAGTAAAAGCTACAACATGTTAAAAACCGAACAAAGTAGACAGCAAAGAAACCAATTTGAAGAGTGGAAGTTGAAGAGTGGCAGCACACGGGAAGACTTTGAGGTAATGCACAATGCAGTATACCTTGATGCAAAAGGACTTCTACACAACACAGGCCACATCTGTTGTCACTAGGATGTCATAAATGACCTCCACCCTATAGCTGGCACAGCAATTTATAACAAAGCACCTACTTCCACTTCCTGACACAAGGATGGCAGGCTTTTCCTCTCTAGCTGTCTCTCTCACTTCCTCATCCTCTACTTGCCTGCCTGCAGCTTTCTGCTCAGTGATTTAGATCCTCTTGATCTCTCGCCTACTGCAGTAACAGCACTCGAATCTCTCCCTGATGTGATTCAGCAAGATGCTCTATGGCAAGGTCTCCATCCCCCAGCCCATTCTTCCTACATGTTGACAAACAAAACGAAAAACAATTTTCTTATTATTAGGGCCCATGTGTGAATCAAGCCCTATCTGTCATGTCTGGATCTTGGCAGCTGAATCATCCAATCTGGTGTAAGAGTCTTCTCATTCAACAGCAGCCATCTCTTGAAGCACAGAACTAGAGAAAGACACCTTTCTATTCAACAATTAAATCCCCTGTGCTCAAGCAAAGTAAAAATGTGCCCCTTCCTTCAAGTCTATCAGTTTGACAAAGTGCTTCCCTGATTTTTATTTTCACTGAGAAGATCCATTAATTTTTAACACATTTAACATATGGCACTGAACAGAGTTGTCAGAGAAGGTAAACTTTTGATTGCCACTACTACTCGTCTGAACATGAAAGCACATACATACAACACAACTTCTGTGGTTCTGTGTCATGTTAACAACCTTGTTTCAGCAAAGAGCAGCACTAAAACACCCCTGTTCTAAAGCTGAGCCATCCTTGGCTCATTACTGGGTAATGATACATGACATGAAAAAGCCAACCTCAACTTTACTGAGTGGTCTTGACTCCTGGAGTGAGAAAACACCTTTTACAACTTTTAATTCTATGCAAAGAACTGGGTAACACACAGTAGTGCATGTGATTCTGCCTTGTGATTTTTGCATATTTTTGTCAGAGGGAGTGCACATGCAGAAAACCACCACACACTAAGCACAGTGTGATCACGACGATGGCAGCTACTAAGGTTATTTGTTGGCCAAATAAAGAAAAAAACCTCAACACTTGTTTCTCTCTGTCATGACGTTAAGAAGACTGCAGTATAGGCTCTGATCTTCAAGACCTCATGTAGACACATCCAGATTAAGACAGAACAGTCAGCAAGTACTTCAGGACTGGATGCACAAATAACAATTGCCACAGACAATATATTACTGGAACACCACTGCACTTCAGAAGACTGCGTTTCCAAACACACAACAATGCCAGGACCTTTTTTCAGTAACATGTGACCCTGCTCACTGGCTTCAGGTGGGGTGTGGTATTGAAAGGAGCGCAGAACTTGGCCCATAGTCTCCAAGTCCCACTGAAATCTCCATGGGACATCTCACCCACCAGTGAAACTGGAGTGTCCCTCAACGCCCTGTGCTGCTGCTCACCTATGTCCTGCTCCAGGCCGCAGACTGTGCAGAGCCCAAGTGAGTGTCACACCAGGGATGTGCCCTGCTCAGCAGCAGCAGCAGTGCTCTCGCTGCACAATTAGGTCAACCACAAATTACAAAGGCTTTCTTGCAGCAGAGGAGACGGACAGACGGACAGGATGGGGACCAGGACAGGGCAGATGAGACTGGGACGTCTGTTTGCAAGAATGTTGCCCATGATCATCAAGAGGGAAAAAGGAGAGTAGCTCATCAGTAAAGAATGTGAGCTTCTTGTTTAACACAAAAGAGAACTTGTTGCTTTAATCTCAATAGGCTGTAAGTAATTAGGAAAGCACTGAACTCTGAGTTTAAAGGAATCGTATCTGCACTCATGCAGTTTGATATCGCATATATGTACACATTACTGATACAGAATGCCAGTGATGAGGAGATAGATAAACCTCACCTGGTTTAAATGCTAATCAGCACTTTCAGAAACGAAGATTTAATTCAATAGGTAAAGATTACCATGGGGAAAATGCTCACTTTAATACTATGAAAATAACCACCACTAACTTTGAACAAGACTAGAATCAGACCTAAGTGTTCAAAAGACACATATCCTACCCAGACGTACAAAATCAGCCACCCAAGCCCAAGCCGTCACTCCCTCTGAGTCCAATGGGCACTGGGCATTAAGTCTTCTCAGACTGTGGCTAAGTGCTGTGACCTTCTAGTTTTACAGCACTGCTGGTGGTTTACTGTCACATTCAATAATGACAGAAGCAGGATTTCCAAAGGCTTTTTTAAAGAGGTAACATGGTGAATAATCTGAACTTCATAATGGTTTTAGAGACACAGAGTTCCTCTAATTCCTGTGAGTTCTTGCTAAGAGGTAGGCAATTATTTTCCAATTTCTTTCATCACTTGTTCCACTGCCAAAAAACTTTCTTTTCATGGACTAAAATTGCTCTGCTGTAGTTCAAATGGTCTATTACAATGAAGCTGTAAAAAAATATTACAAACTTCATGATGTTAAAGAATATTAATTCTTATAATGATCCCCAAATTACAACATAATTATTTCACTGACAGTACATAAAACTTCCAGGAAGAGAAAGAAACACTGCTTTAATTATTTGGATTGGCAGTCAAAAAGTTAGACCATCACAAAAGACCAATATTTTAAAAGTGTATGTTCTTCATACACTTGGAAGAGGGTTGGTGGAAGAAATGGGAAAACATTTATTATGGCATGATTAACAGATTATGAAAATGGACAATACAGGATTATCTTAAGAGTTTTCACACAGGTACAATGTGTTCTGGTTACATTTTACTCATTTTGCTCATCAATCAAAATTCTTTCACTTAGAGATAGATGTTAAAAACCATTCAGTGAGTAGTTAAAGCACAGGACAGAATAGGCAGACTTGGCTATCACAATTAAGACTGTTTAATTTAATATGCTTCTTAGCATATTTGAGCCTACATGCATATTTTCATTTTTTAAAAACTAGAAGAAACAAAGAGAAAATAAATGTCCACTGTTATACATTAACAACAGCATGGGGGGGAGTGGAGGAATGGATCGAGCTCTGAGGCACTCCTCCCAGTACCTCTAACTGCCTTGCAGAAACCGAAGGTGAAGCCAGGAAATGCTGAGGTGAGGAACCATGCTCTGCAGGTCCAGTCCTCCTCTATAATGAGGATGTAGAGCAGCTTAATGTTGGCTCATGTCATTTAGGTCATAGAATCACAGAATAATTTAATTTGGAAAGAACCTCTGGAGGCCACCTAATTTAATGTCCTCAAAGCAAGGCTACCTTCCATCTTAGACAAGGCTGCTCAGGACCTTGAGCAGCTAAGTTTTTAAAACCTCCAAGCATGGAGACTCCATGGCCTCTATGGGAAATCACTCCAATGACAATGCTTAGTGCTTCTCCCCATAAATAACATCTTTTAATGCCAAATTGAAAATTTTCTAGCTGTAACTTGCCACTGTTGCAGTCTTACCCTTTTGCAGTGAATTTCAGAGAACTGTCTCTCACTCTTCCTTTTCCCTCAGGTGTAAGACAGCATTCAAATTCTCCTTACCCTTGGCTGCTTCTGCAGGCTCAACAAGCCCTGTTGCCTCAGCATCTTCATGTACATCTTTGATGCCTTCTCCCAGACTCTGCTGCCTCTGCTCTGGTTTGTCAGTATCTTGTTCCACAGAACTCAAAACTGAACCCACTTTGGGACAATGGACACAGATGTGGCTTCATTGTAGCCAAGTAAAGGGGAGTAATCATTTCCCTTCATCTGCTAGCTATCCTCTTGCTAGTGCAACCCAGTCTGTGGTTAGTGCTGCATCACCGTAAGGGCACATCGCTGACTCACGGAGTCCTGCATTTGACTCCCAGTTCTCACATAATAAGGTATTTTCAGTCTCCTTCCTAGTCTTATGCCCCATGCTCATGTTTTCCAACAGGTTCTTTAATTACAGTCATTCTTACTGCACAAAACCTGCAAACAGAAGTAAATCCATTCCTTTACACACTACCTTATGACAAAAATTAAAAGACTCACAAAGGACATGTCTCACCAGAAATATCATCAGAAAGGTACACATTGAGTATTATTAGATACACCTTGTGAATCTTCAGCATTTCCACAGCTGATTCCAAGCTAATTACAGTTTACTTAGATCTACTCTCCTATGGTTGAAAAATGAATGCGATGTGGATCCATTCAAGCTGCCTTACACATTTGAGGTAGTTAAGCACTTACCTTGAGGTTAAACCTGTCTGCTGTTAGTTGATACCACAACACAAAAGTATTGTAACTTTTACAAAAGCTTTTTCTGGCAATGGTGTCTCCTACACCAAAGGCAGTATAAGATAGGATCAAGCCAGGGAGCAGGAACTGAGGAGTATTCCAATCCCTTGATTGTTTTTTCCATGTACAAGCAACTGTGAAGGTCTGTACAGTAATGTTTGATTTTCCTTTCAAACCTATGTTGAATATTGTGAAGTCTCTTTCTCTCTCTCTCAAAACACTAGGTAAGACTCTCTGCTGGCTCTTCAAAGACTCAGAGGAAACTACTACTTCAGGTGAACATCTGCTACACTCTCCCGTTTCAGGCTTTTGTTTTTACCACCTGTCAAACAAGCAAAGAAAAATTTCTGAACTACAAATTTTCAGACAGGGGAAAATTAACACATCTGACTTTATCTTTCCCACAATTCTTTCTTCAATGACTGAAAGAGTCTCTCTGACCTCTGCAAAGCCCATTTGACCTAGAATGCTGCTGCTATTGCTAAACTGCTTTTCATCCTCTCCTTTTTGGCACTCTCTTGAGCCTACTAGTTCCTCCTTTTAGAAAAGCCTTGTTTGGATGCCCTGACAACTCTACACCACAGCCAGTAACCAGCCTTTCTTATTCAAAGGGATCAGACTCTGCACAAGCAACATGAAGAGCAAAATGCTCTTTGACAGGAAAAGGATCGTGTGTCAAAGTAGATCTTTCCTTGATTAACTGGAGAACATTGACACTTGGCTTAGAGAAGGATAGATATTAAAAAATGAGTCAGTAGTGTGAGTTGTTAATTTCCTTTTACACACAATGAAGTATGACGGTGACACTTTCACAACAGTTCCTGGTGTTCACTATCTGAGGTTAACATCAAGCTAGAACGACTCACAAGGTGCTTTCCTGGCTCTCCTTTACTTAGGTGTGGGGAGAGGGGCAGTGTGCCTAATTTGTACAGTTCAAAAAGACTATGAACAAGCAGACAATGTAGGTTAGAGAGGCAGAATAACAAGGAAATATATTTAAGATCATGTAATAGCTAGCTTCAGACTTGCACTTCATAAATCTTCCCATATAACACTGGTAACATGCCGTGATCAATAATAGGGCTCTTTGGAAGCCTTTGTGGGAAAGGAAAAATCTAGATCTAAAACCAGAGACTGCCCAGTATAATGAGCCTGGCAATGAAATAAACCACTCTGTACATTTTGCTGGGAATTATTAGTCTTAAGTGATAGATTTTGGCAATCCGCATCCGTTACAGAGGTGGTCGGCTTCCATTCAAGCACACTGCAGAATCTAAACAAATGGACTGTGAAGGTGATTTTCATGAGCCACCTTAGAGAACACGCTCTATAAAATTGCCTGAAAAGCGTATGCGGTTTAACAATTAAAACTAGAAATGGTTAGTGCCCTTATGCAATAAAACAATTCTTTATTAGGTGATTTTTGAAGACCACAGAAAGGAGGCCATTTGCTCTTTTCTTTTTAAGCTTCACCATCTTATGCCTCCGTGTACTCTGTCCTATCAATTCATTCTCTTCCTTAGTTTGTCTGTTAACAGTTCCATAAAATCTCTACTAGTTTCACGTTTCTAGCATAATCCAGAGGAGAAAAACATAAAACACTTTTGCATTGTAAATATATTTCCCTTCCCCAGAGACCAGCTGCCAGCAAACTCAGCAAAGAGGAGACAAAAACACCCAACCCCAAACCAAATAAACATACACACGCATACACACACACTTGTGGGACTTGAAGAGCTCTTTCCACAGTACAGGGACACCATTCCACTTACAGTTTTATATTTGTTTCTGATTAAAAGTGATTTAAAAGTTAGGAAGTGTGGAAGAGAATCAGGTCAATCTGTAGCAAGCTATTACAGAAACCATTCAGTATCACAAATATAAAATAAAAAATGTTGAACAGTTGCTTTCTCTTTACGGGAACAAAGTATACTTGCCTTGAGCACATAAGCACTTCTATTGAGAACTGCTGCACAAATGAGGAAAAATACTTTTAGTACCTTCTTAACAATGCAGATTTACTAGGCAGTAATAGCAACAAATACTGGTTTTGCTTAATACCAAAAGCTAAGGGTGAACTCTGGGCTGATGTGGTATTTAACAAAATGGGATTTCACTACTCTTGCATATTTTTTTCTTACCCATCCTCACAGCACCTCAGTCCATTCAGATCTGTGATGTTGCCTCTCAGTTCCCTCATGAAGTGCTCGGGACTGAGTTGTGGGCCCCAAGTTGGAGTTAACCTATGGAGTAGTCACAACCTAACAGAATGTTTTGTTTTCTCTACCGGCTTCAAGTTCCAGAGGCAGAACCTGGCCCACCTGTGTCTTTGTGGCTCTGCCCTCACCCAGGTGGTTGTGGTTGGGGTGGTGGGCGAGGCCAGGATTATATCAACTAGGAGCTGATCAATTGGAAGAGCTTCCTGTTGGGTGTGGCTTCATCTTGCTGAGCTCTCTTGGTGTTGTCCTTCCATGTGAAGGGCCACTGAGGAGCCATCTCTGCCTGTTGTGTCCAGCAGGCAATGCTGGCACCACAGTGGGCAGTGGAGGAGCTGGGCCCAGAGGAACCTGTGGTAGGATTGTTTGAAAGAAGACTTCTGAGGAGCTGTTGCTGGGTTCAGTGTTGGCCTGTGTGATCAGGCAACTGATGGCAGCATAAAATGATGATGGCTGAACCAGCACAACACCTCATCAGTGCATCCATCGTTTTCCCTTAAATTACCTTCTATCTTTGTGTAGGATAGTATCTATAGTATCATCTGAAGTCAGACAGAGCCTGAGAAAATTAAATGTTTCATACACAAACCACCTGTCTAACTTACAATTAGGATGGCACAAAATAACTCCACTTAATTGGCCAAAACATGCTTCAGCCAAACCACCAATAACGTAAATACCTTCACAGAAGATTTTCAACAGCTAGCTCCAAATTTAGATATGAAAACATTTTCATACACCTCTGTGCTATAAAGACACAAAGCTCTACTCTGGCCTCTTTAGGTGTTCATTAACTGATTCCTCTTGGACTTTCAAATCAATAGAATACCTGCTTCTCCAAAGTTCAAACACCACCATGCTTTTCAATATATACTTTAGCTGGTGGTTTACTTTGCCAACTATATCTCCAGAAATATTTTAGAGCAGCATGCTTCTTTTCTGAATTTAGTTATTGTACATTTTTCTGAACATCCACACTCAATTACTCTGCTATCATATTTCTCATAGCTGTAAGATGTCCAGTGATGTCAACAAAAGTACATACCTGGAAAAACACTGCTTGGAGTACCTGAACACTTCTCAGGGCTAAGACATTTTGCTTTCTGAAACTGTCCAGTGAAGAAAGACTTATTCTTGCAGAGAAGAAAACTGAGAACCAGCGTACACCAAGTATCTCCCTGATCTTGTGTGATACACTCCGTAGAGGCATTGTTCCATTTTCAAAGGACATTTCCCAGGCAATCTGAAGACCAGACTCCTGTGCTGGCATGAACGCAAATTGAGAGCAGTGAGGACTGTCCAAGCACAGTCCCTCCCTAAAACACTGCCAGGCACTCTGGGGCTATGCTAGAAGCAAAGAGCCACAGACATGCTGCAGAAGCCCATAAAGATGATTGGTGATATGGAAGGATGCCAAGAGACAGACTTCTTTTCCAGCAACACAGACATAGCCAAGAAATCACTGCATGGGGCAAGAATCAAATGCAGGGCACCATGAACTCCACTGCAGATTCTAGCCATGAGGTTACCTTTTTCAGCGGTGCACACTGAAGCTCTCCCTGAGAGCCCAGTACGGAGGGGAACACTGGACAAGTAGAGAACAAAGTGCTCACAGAAGAGCTCTGAAGTCATGCCACCACTCCTCTTCGACAGCAGATGGACTAGATCAGATTATTTCAGACATAAGCAGAGATGGGAATACTTAAGTCAGAGCTGAATTTGGCCCATGCTTTCATAGTCTCTTGTGAAGTCAATTATCTCATCAATTGTGCTTTGCCCTGGGGCTCTCTTTCCCTATTAACTTGAAATACCAGGAGGGGGAAAGGCAAACATGCAAGAGTGGTAACGATATTATGCTCGGTACTGATTTGTGGATAGTAAAACGTTAATGGCAGTGTCATCTCTGGTGCTATGGTGAACAGCAGCCTGATGGAAGAAATGGGTCATCATCTGAACACCCACTTGGAATAAATTTTTCCCTTTCATATTTTTTACTGTTAGTATTAGAACCTGCTTCCACTTCAGCAGTTGGGTTTTGCCACTGACTTCAATGGGAGCAGGATCTCATTGGGGGCTCACTGATTAAAATGCAAAGCTGCAGATATCTCCTGTATGGGATGAATCCCCACAGGGAAAATTTGTCTGCATTTTTATTCATGTGAAGCATTTTGAGGCTTTCATTTACACAGTTCATTCAATAATAATGTGTGTGCTGTATAATGGGGTACCTGATTAAGCATGCTTAAGTGCTTTGCTGGAGCAGGGCCATTTCTAGAATTTGAAGGTTCACTATGATCATGCCCTCAAAACAGACAATCTAGTTTGGGGAATTTTTCACCTGAGTTAATGGGCTTAATTAGGATCAGCATAAAAGGTCATTTTTCCTATGGGAAATCCAGAAATGTCTTTGATTTTCTTTCTTTTTAGCCTTGGTTCCTGCAGAAATTAGGTTGAGAAGGTCACACTCTTGTAAGTTTGTAAGTCCATCCATGAAATCCTCCAGTAACTTTTATACTGGCTGCCAATTTCTCCTGAATTAGTCTGGAAGGATAACAGTCTAAAGTTCAGTTCCAAAAGTTTCATGAAGAGGTAGGAGGACAGAGCAATGAGACCTTCTTCATATATGGGCTGACATAAAAGCTCGTTCTCTATTATCTACCAGGGACACCTGAGGGAAGGATGCTATGAATAATAGCAAAGCTTCAACCCAGAGTGTGGCGGAGGTTAGATACCAGAGAACTGAATCGTTAATGCAGAAGTCCAAAAGAAATGGTTAAGAAATTACTAGGGGAGGAGAAGAAAACAAAGAGAAGAAAAAAAAAAAGGAAAAATTCCCAAATCCTAACATCCATTTTGGTTTTGAAAAACAAGAAGTTGAACCTTCTGTTATTTTCTTCTCCATCTATTTTTTTTCCCATTTTTATCCATTATCACTCTCTTTCTTTCCCCTTCTTATCCCTAATAAATAAAAAAAAGCATCTCCTCATTTAAACTCTAAAGAACCAGTTAATATTTTTTTGCCACTACACAAGGACTGTGTTCAGAAAATTTTTTAGCAGGTGTGACTGGGCACTGTTTCACTTTGTACAGCATAGTTTGTGCAGTAATGTTCAAACATTATCTTTATTCTCCTGATTGCTCATAATTTCAGCATGAGATTATAAAACTCTCCTCTCACCTTAGAGTGGCCCCTATCACACCAGCACAGCATCAAGCTGGCGGTTTGTTATTACTCCTCACATTACAGCACGTAAGTTTAAAGACTTCTGCCTCTGCTGCTTTCAGTCTGCTAATTTTCTCACAGGCACTAATTTAGCTCTGTGGAAAAACCACAAGGAGTTTCCCTGGTCTAGGACTTTTTGTGTAAAAAAATGCAATCGATACATTGCCAAAGCCTCGTATTATGAACAGTGGCATGTAGTTAATGTACCCTGAAAGTGAATAAAAGCCTTTTTAGTACAATCTGTATCCTTTCTAAGAGCAGAACGAAGACAAATGATTTCATTTGAGGAACATCTCAATCCCATTGATTAGCTTGATGAATACAGAACAGGAAAGCTGCCAGGTACAGAGGAAGCTGGGCATGTCCACAAGGGAGTGGAGCAAACAAGCAAATTACAGTATATGCATGTTGGGTTTTTTTCTTTCCCCAAATGTTTTCATTTGGAAAACTTGGACACTTAAACCTCTAAGTTTCTTTAACTGATTGGTCAGTTAATCAGCATATTGTTCTCATCTTATGAAGGCAAGCAGAGAAGGTTTCGAAACTAAAAAAATATTTGTAAATTATAAATAATCAATAAAATGTTTACATATGTTGTTTTTAATTGAAATAAGATTTCTTTTGGAAAAAAAAAATCTTTTCTCTTTTTCTGGGGAGAAAGCAGGGTAAGTTCTATCAGGTAAAAAGAATCGTGTGACTCCTGAGTATTGATTTAACATGTCTGAGAGACTGGTAGTACCCAAAAAGGCATTTCAGAGTAAAACCAAAATACCAAAGCATTCGTGCAACAGTCCCCAAAGTAGTATCTACTTCCAGCAGCATCAGGAAGTGATAGAGGCTGGCCCTTTGACAGCCCTGAGCAGTCCCGTGAGGCTTTCTGAAGAGCAAGTCAAGTATAAGAGTCTGTTCAGCTTCCAACATGCTCCATCTCTTCCAAGTAAAAGTCAAGTGAAGAAGGTTCTTATCTTGAACTTAAAGCCAGTAGACTAATCTTACAGTCTTCATAATCCTTATATAATTCTTCATAAATCTTATAATTTAAGAAGAATTTTTAAATTCTTACATTCAAGTCTTGACTGTTACACCTATAGACACAACTTACAAATAGAGGTTTTGCAGGTTTTCACTTCGTTAAGAAAAAAATGTTGAAAATATTTCTCCATTAATTGTCACGTTTTTACACCTAAAAAATATTTTCCCCTTTAGTTTGTAACTTCTTGTCAAGTGAAAATACTGAGGAAAGGAACAATCATGGGAGAAAAAAAAGAAGAAAAATGCTAGCCTATACGTTTTAAAAATCAGATATCAGTAATAACTTTCCTTAGATGTTTATAGTGAAAATATTAGTTGTTCTGTTTTGTATCTGCTTACAAGAAAGTAGATACTCCCCCATCAGTCCTTCACTTTTTATGGGAGGTTACCATATATTTAGCAACTTTGCTTTCACATTTTAATCACAATAGTCTTAAAAGAAAAAAAATATTTGTCTGTCATAGTCCACCTCTTTCATTCTTTCCTTGGTCTTCTTTTGTTTCAGGTCTTTGTCCTCCATTACACTCCACCTTTGCTTATGGTACAGTAGGTTGGAAAGTAATTCTTTTATCCATGCCAGGAACCAATTATGGAATCCACAAAAGGAGCTGACAAAAGAGACTCTGTCTCTGCTCTCAGCCTTTTGCTCCCTCGGGCCCTAAAACCCAGAAGTGAATGTGCATGGCCAGAATTCTCAATTTCTTAGAAGAAAGCAGGCAGGCATTTTAGTCAGTGTTTACTGACTTAGAAGTGGTAATAGGAAAAGCTGAGTATGAGCATCTCTAAGGATGGACAAGCGCTTTAGTATGGGTATTATCACCTACCTGGAAAAGAGCACACAGTAATTTTCAACAGCTTGTGTTCTGTAGCTCCCTGTGCCTTGCCTGTATTTGAATCAGGACGATCTTGCACTGGAAATTTTGATGCCATTTCAAGTACCAACCTTCCAGTTTGATTTGGCATAACTTCAAATTCATACTTCAAATTCATAACCAGGATTAAAGTTCCTGCACATACTCCTCCCTCCCCCCCCACGTGAATGTATTTTTCTGGACACAAGATGCTTGGTTCAGCTTGCAACTGGTAAAGCGTAATTCTCTGTATTGGTGCCATGATTTCATCATATTCCACTGTTCAAGTACAACAGAGTATGTTTAAGATGCCACTCAGTTATTAAAGGTACAGCTGACATAGTTAAACTGCTCTTATTTTCACTCAGCAAGAGGAAAACAGGGAATTTGGTTTCACTTAGAATAAACATTCATAATTTATCCACAGACCGCTTGGTTTGCAGAGCTGGGCTGCAAAGGAATTAGAAGAGAAATGTCCTTACATTTAGTCAGGATGGGAAATGTGAAGCCAGGGTTCATCCACCACTCTATGAAATAGGTAAACAACCAGTTAAAAAACCTAAATATCAGGAAATGAGGCTAGAAAGACAATTTGATTCACTGGAATCCAGTCTCATGCTTAATATAACTAGAAAATATTTTGTTACGTTCAAAGGAATTACAGTAGGACTGACTTCTGGCTCAAAATCTGCAATATCACAGGTATTATTTCCAATACAGGCAGGCAGTAGAGTGAACATGTAAGGGAACAGAAAATACTCCCTTTCCAACTCGTATTACCTTTACCCAGGACTGAGTCTCCTTCTTCAGAACTTTCTCAAAGCATGAGAAAATGAAGCAGATCTGGTGACCCAAATGTACAACTTTCTTATTGGAACTGAATGGGAAAAAAACAATCTTCCATGTTCAAGGAACGTTCAAGGGATATAAAGCACTCAGTAGTTGATCCCTATTCAATATGTTATCAGCTTCTGAAGTAGTTCATTCTTGCTACTGTGCTTGATTCTTTCAACAGTCATTTACCACTTAAAGTCAGAGCATCACAGAAGAACATGTAACAAACATGGAATACAGCAGCTGATTCTTGCAGAGAAAAATACAAGATCATCTTTGCCCTTGTCCATCTCAGCAAAAATCAGCAGAGTTTATTACATGTAAGCTCTTCTGGACAAAGAGTTAATTATGTCACTTTTTGTTCCTGTTGACTTCCTATCAATTTTAACAGTGGATTTCTCTAGCCATACTGGTGCCATACAGAAGCTTACCTTCATACTACACATGAGATATCTGAGTAAGAAGTGTGTAAACAGTAACAGCCCGCTTGTCTCACTGCCCTTGAGGGGGGAGCTCATAGTTTTGCAATGACATTAGAAAACAACATGGCTGTAATTTTCGAGGGATGGAATAAGTTACATTCTGTCTTCTAGAATAACATGTATTTTAGTATGGAAAGTTAAATGGTGCCTACTGCATGTACTAAATATATATTGAGAGTCATGGTAGTGACTGGAAGCCAAGTGCAGAAGACAGAACTGCTGTCTTATATGCACACACATGGCCCAGCTCTTACAAAGAGGCACTTTTATACTGGGATGGAACAATAAAGAGGGCTTAAAGTGGCTGCAAACATAAATGATGAGTGTATGAGAATCGTGACCACAGAGCTTACTTTACAAATGCAGACTACAGGGACAGATGATGGGCGTATGATAGATTGCATGGCCACACGTTTAATAAATAAATGCATCATAGGTCTTTGCAATTCATCATACAATTCAGACTGGATGATTTCTCTACCAGTCACTCTCCCTTGACACTTATTTGATGACAAAGACTACCTTAAGTAATTACAGTTAAAAATGAACAAAAAGAGAAATATTTCCTTTTTCTGTTCATATATTTAGAATATTCTCTCCATATTTTACCTGCCCAGCATAAGTTTTAGTTCTGGACCAGCAGCACATTTTCTGAAGATAAAAATGGAATGAATTCAAAGTTTGGTGTTCTACAGCTCTGTCACTGGAAAAGAAGAAAATCCAGCTGCTCAGTGAGAAAGGCAACATTCATTTAAATCCTCAAAGATTTCAACGTGAAGGAAAAAAAAAAGAAAGCTTTACATGGAGAAAAGACATTTAAGGACATTTGGAGAGTCTTTGAATTCTAGATTTTAGTCCCCGAATGACTGAAATGCTGGTAACAAAGTCATTTGTCTGTGAAGGAGGATGGATACTAAAGCAATCTGCTCATGCTTTCAAAATGCTAAAACTCAAGCTGATAAACCTTTCTAGCAGAACACGTCTTTCTATATTGGCACTAAACCTGACCTACTCCTATGCACTTGTTCTTAAGCACAAACATCAGCCATATGCACTAATTTCCACACCTTGGACACAACTGCCATAACTATACAGGTAATACCTACACAATATAATATCCAACCCAACATGCCAACACCCTTTACAAGAATGCATAGAATAAAAATTTGAGCTTACATCTGGAAGATGCCATCACAGTGGCATCACCTGCAAATATGAATCTATCTTCATTTTCCTATTTGCGATTAAGCTGATTGAAAAATATCTAGGGAAAAAGATTTACTTTTCTTTTTAGTTGCTGAATAAAACTCAGTAAACTATTTTTATGGCATTCTTAAAGAACTGATATTATTTGTCTAAGTGTATCTATTAGCTTAAAATTCACCTTTAGCATTTTTCTGACTTGCTACCTACTGCAGATATGTGACAACATCGGCTCCCTCTGGTGGTCAACATAAAAAAAGTTTTATATGGCCATTCAGTAAAATCCATGCACCAGGAAGCTTAATCTATTTCTAATTCACTGGATTTCATAGGGGTTAAGCACATGCATCAGGTATCAGAATGGGTTTAATCATAAATTATACATCTGTCCTTATTTCCAGGAGCACTGAATGTCACTGACACTGGAGCTGTAATACTGGAATTTGTTTTGATTTATAAGCTATCTATGCATTTATTTGTCCTCCTGAAAGGGCTCAATAATATTTTCCTTTTTTTTTTGTTTTGTTTTGCTCTTGTTTATTTGTTTTTCACACCAGATATGTTAACATGAAGGACAATATTTCATCAACGCTGCTTGGTATTGCAGCTAGATCCTGAATATATTAAATGTGTTTCTTACTAATTCCGGTAAGAACATTTTGGTGAAAAAATGGTAGTATAGTAGTCAATTTGTTATCAACTTCTCCATGTCGTTCTCATTACACTTCTAATGTCTCCATGGTTAAAATAAAAGGAGTAAAACCAAGCTAACTTAACTCTAACTTAAGCCTCCATCAACCTGACCTAAACTGACATTTCTTCCTCTCATTGAAAAGGCAAGAAAAACTCATTTTTTTCCAGAAGCCAAATCAAGGCAACATTAGAAATCCTGGGTTGAAGCCTGGAACAAGCAGGTATTCCCCAGCTGTACATCAGCACTGAGCTGGTGCTCGTGAACCACACTTCCAGTGAGTTCGTGTTCCCATAACCACACTTCACTTAAGCACTCTACCCCCTTCTACACACATTGTTAATGCATTCACAGTTGTGAAACAGAACATTTATGGAATTCCACTCAATAGATTTGGATTTACTGAGTGTCACCCCAAGATCTTTCCCACACTGTCTATAGTAATGAGAGGTTTTAAACATGTTAATATTATACTACAAGTAGAATTTCTTACAATTATTTCTTGTAGAGATGCAGCAATTTTTCTTTTTAAAAATCTTTTTAATACTATATATGTACCTGGTACTTATGAAATAGTAAGAAACAAAGGATATGAGCTAGCATATGCAAGGAATTTTTTTTTACATCTGGAACGGCAGAGCTGGCTACCTTAAACAGGTCATTAAAATATTTTCTATTGAAATTTCACAGAAAATGTTAATTCCCACAGACATATTTTTAGAGGCAAATTTTGCATTTCAATTAAAAAAGAAAGTAAATTAAGAATGAGTAATGAACTTTTTTGAGTTTTCACCTACAGCTTTCTAGAGTTTGAGCAGACCACCTGAAAAGACAGCTTTTCATAGAAAACTTGTTAGCTACGTGGAGAGGGGTCATAGTTGTATTAATTCAAAGCAAGGAAAATTTTTCATTGAAAATGTGATTTTGTTGAAAACTTAAGCTTTCATTAAGCTAAACTGGTGTCAATGCAAAGAACTGCTTTCACAATACACTGTACTTCTACATCATATTCAATATAAAAAACTGTTTTACCACTTCATTACTCCATTTTTATACTAGTCTGAACTTCACAGGGCATGTATGTCTACGGAGTTACAAATAGGATGTAAATAGACTAACAAGAATGGGTACATTATGTTCTTAATCTTCACACTGTGAACACCTACTAGTTGTTTTTTTAAGAGAAGGCTAACAATTAAACCATTGTCCTGTCTTAAGAAACTATTACAAAGTACCTGGCAGTGCAGAGAGTTCAATTCTACTCCACTTTTATTAGAAGAACCTTAGGGTATTAAGTATACTTTCGGAAGCATCACTTAAAACTTATTAACTACATGTCATATTTGTATTAAAAACTGTCAAAACCCTTTTTAGTCATGTTTCACATTATCTGCAGGAATGCTTTGCTTTCTTATTCTCCACTTTGCCTGCCTGGAAAGGATTCAAGATGAACATGATTATTTGCTTGAGGGTAAAACAATAACTTTTCATCATTTATATTAGAGTTATGTATTGCAACTCACTCATTTAAATAACATAAACGTCTTAAATCACAGTACATGTGAGGTCAGAATAGTTCTGGGTGTGTGCACTACTGCAACTCATAAAACCTATGTTTATAGTTCAGAATGATTAAAAATACACGTCTTATGGGCCATTCACATGAAGAACTTTCTTCACTGCAAAGAAGTTTTTGGGAAGTACAATTCTATAACTGATATTTTAATTTTAACTCACTGACTATTCCTATTACAACTGTAAAAAGGAGACTTGTGGAATGAGATTTATCTTGAGCAAATGGTGTTTGCATCTTTTGTTACAGAAATAGAACACCCACCTTGACTTCCATAGGATGTCTCCAGCATCAAGATAAAATTACTCATACTAAGCAACAGGATGAAAGCAGAAGCAACGCCTGTGAATCAGTGCATTTGGTGGTGGTTTTTTTAGGCCCCTTACAGTTCCAACAGATCTTTGTTTCTTTTTTTCTTGGCAGTTTACTTGATAGCCAAGATATAGAAAAGAATCTTGCACTTCAACTTGACTAGGCCATGCCCAGTTCTAGTTTTGTTCCAATGGAACAAAACATAGGCAATGAAGGAAAAGTAGAATATATTAAAGGATGTAAAATGCTATACCTGGGCTAACAGAAAAAAAAGAAAAATGTTTTTAGGAAGTTTCATTAAATCTTTAGACAGTATTGAAAGTAAGACACCCCATCCCAAAAAATCACTCTTTGAAACAGCAAATACAATTAAACCATGGCTCAAGATGAAGAGATTCTTTTGAAAAAGAACAGACGAATGTACGGATAATGTTTCTGAGGCTGATATATAGATTTATATAACACAGCATTCAGTTCTGGAGCGTACATCTCACAAATGAGTATGAACCACAGCCAAAAATAATCAATAGTAATTAAAAGAGAATGTGCAAGTTCAAAAAGAAAGGAAGCCAAAATCTCAGTCAGAAAAAAAGGTTCTTTTCCAGCAGGGGAGGAAGGAAGGCAACAGAAGAATCAGGGTAGCAGAGGCAACAGGAGGTTCAGAGGTATGAAGGTCATAGGAAGAGGCAAGGTCTGTCAGACGCGCTTGGTGTATGAAGGAAATGATGCACAACAGTAAACTGTTGGGGGAAAAGAGTAAAAGGATAAAATTATAAATATTGTGTAGGTCAGACAGCAGAATGGCTAGCATGCTTAGTAATGTTAAAGAATCAGATGCCCAAAGGAGGTGTAGGTGTGTGGGCACGTATTAAAATTCTGAATCCCACAGATTCTCTGAGACTCACTCCCAGGGTTCACATATAAGCTAACTCAATCTTAACAGCACAACACCTACTGATAGGCAGCATGTCTACAAATTCTGCTTTATTTGGCCTGAATTTTAGTTCTCCAGAAGGGACAAGACAGATGTTGTTGGAGATTCAGTTTCATTTTTTAGACTCAGATCAGGCTGGATGAATAAGAGGAGTGACGACAGTATAAGCCTCCTAAGTCACCCTTGCAAGTTTTCTTGCTTTAAAGACCACCTCTAAGAAAGAAAAGGCTGAGTCACTTGACAGATGCCTGCTGAGGCAGTGCACTATGACAGGTCCGCAGAATTCCCTACTCAGCAACCTGCAGTTCTCAATTAATTTAGAACCACATGTAAGAAAATGTAGTTTCCTCTCTGTGAGTTTCTCTACCTATTTTTGCTTCAAGTTAAAAAAGTCTAACCCTTAGAGACTATCCCTAAAGAATGGGAAAGACTTGGTATATATCTAAGGTGACTGAAGAAATATGACCAAACAGCTTGTGAAACTCTCACAGATTTTGTCAGGTAACTTGTATTACCTGTTAATATATCAATGACATAATGAAAAACATTAAAAATCAGGTATGCAGACTAGGTTCTTTTCTGCTGTCCTTGCTCCTTAAATCTACCTGGTATTATCCATCAACTAGCAGCATACATGCCATCTACACAAAGTAACTGGGAAATGGTTCATCCCTTTCAAACTTTTTGGTTAAGCCATGATTGATTATTTTGATCTATAGTTAAAAACAAAAACACGTTCAAATCATGATTTCACTTCTTTAAAGATGGAACACTTTGGAAATTTAAAAATCAATCAGTTGTTGAGCCCTTACCTAGTGCAAACCCTGGGTTCAGTAGTACTTTATCCAGTGTCAGAGTGAATAATTTAACTTCAGGATCTTACTCTGTAAGAAGGTGAATTGTTTGTTCTTTTCCAAACAGCTTTTAATTTTTTTCCTGCATTTCTTAATGACAGTTCATAATAAGCCAAATAAAAGGCTAATCATGGAGGTTCACAGGAACGTTGCGCGTATTCTAATGAGATAGTTGAAAACATTCAAGGCAGCATGTTTTAGTTGTTTGTCTAGATGCTGCAATCTTTCAGTATGTGCATTCTTTACCTGAGGTAAGTATCACAGACCTTACTATTGACTCTTTTATTAGGAACTTCACAAGCTATATGACATAATCAAACGCTAAGCAACAGAGATGACATCTCCACTTCTGCATTCCCAAAGCACAGTCAATCTTAGAACTGCAGGCCATAAACAATCTGATTAGTAAGAAGGAGAAAAGGATCCCATAAACATATCATTTTAGACATGCACACAACATGCAGCTGAGGGTCTACCAGACCAGAACTTAAGAGGAAAGGTCATTTAATGAGAATAAGAAGTTTAAAGAGAAAAACTGTCAGGAATGATTGAACGTAGTCTTTTCTGTGGAAGAGATTCTTACCATTAGAGTTAGAAAAGCACAAGTATCTTACTAAAGGCCCTACCCAGGAATGACTTATGCTCCACATAAGTTTGGAAAACTCCATGAAGAGTGATTCCACCATCCTCTATGAGATGAAAATTCCCCAACATGGGTTTCCTAGAGAACAACAGAACAACTGTGTATTTGCTGGGAAGGAATGAGGGGTGAGGCACAGTGCCTCGCAGACAGTGGCAGATCGTAAGGAACAAGAATTTAAACTCCACATCATCACAGAATTTTAATTTCTGAATGAGTATCTCATCTTGTGAAAGACAAATGGCTGCTGATATTCACCTACTCAGCAAAGGAAGACCACAATCCTCATGAGAGAAAGCTGTTTTGAGAGTGATTTCAGAATAAATATGCCTTTCATCAATAGCTGGCATCAGTAGCTTATCCTCCTTCCCACCTCGTTGTATAAGAAAACACATTTTCTGAGGTTGGTGTTAGGAAGATTGAAAATGTTATTCTTCTTTGAATCTACTGCCAGAGCCCTATTTGTTCTGCTTAAGGCATTCTCAGGCAACGAAAAACATCATTGCAAAACTCTGTTCATATACTGCTCAATCACTACAGTATCTAAGCACCTTTCAGAATGGCATTAGGCAATTTAATTAGCATCTGTTATATGTGCTGCTTTCTTTCATGAACACATCTACACACATTTCTCTTGTGTAGACCTATACATACTTCTTCATCTAGGTAGAGCACAAAGAGTTACAAATCTAAGCTTGTCCCTCTGCAACACTGATGCTTTTGGTTCAAAGTAAGTGCCCACTAAGCACTGTTCTTTTGCTCTCAGTAAACCAAGGATGATAAAAGCTTATGTTATGTTTCCATGTACAAGCTTAATCAAATTCTTTTGGCTGGGATATTGTGTTTGTTTAAGAGCAAATGATCAGATTGATAAAATCAGAGCCTCATTGATTAAAGGGTATTTGATCACCAAGGTAGGTCAGGACAGCATTGCAAAATAACAGTGGTAGAAACTCAAATGAAGCAGATATATTAATGCAAAGAAGGCCACAATGGATTTTTAATAAAGACATGGCAGGCAAGCTGATGATATCTAGAAAGAAAAAAAAAAAAAAACAAAACGACTTTAAGTATGATATGAATTCTGTACATATGCTGGTGAAAAAGAATTAGGGTTAATCCTTAGTAAGATTCAGGTTTTACGTTAGTATGGATCGCCTTAATTTCCTTCTCTCTCCCCCAGTAAAACTTGTCAATCTGTATTACCTCAGCACAGATGTGAAAAATAATGCTCTAGATTTAGCTAGTATCCAACAGCAAACACACCAACAATAAAGTATCGGAGTAACTGCCACCTGCAGAATAATTTTGGTAAAGAAAATGTCCTGGAAAAAGACTTCTGTCAAATTAACTAATGGAGATATTTCTCTAACCCATCGTTAAGAGACATCCTCCCAGTCCTCAAAGGAAGTGTGTTCATGAGATGCCATAGCGTGCAGAGCTTTGCTGCCTTTACAGGACCTACCTGGGTGTGCAGGGCAAGCCCACAGGGAACATAACACATGATCAAAGACTTGGATTGCGTACAAAGATTTAAAGACAGTCAACGGATAAGCATGAAAAAGTAGCATGAAAACGTGCTTTTCACAAACACACAAGGATGTGGAAAATATCATATTTCTTTGTCTGATAACTGTTATGCCCCAAGGGGAAAAGCACACAAAGGACTGTCCAGAGATGGCAAGGAAGATGTACCCATTAGGACAGGAAGGCCTTTAACAATATACAGCTCCTGTAAATGGTTGAGTTTTCCTAAAGGAGAAACTCTAGACTGACAGTCCTACTGATTCTCAAAGGAACTTGTCTCTGGAGAGGTAGCAAAAATGTTAGTACAGAAAAGCAAACGTTAATTAAAACAAGACAACAGAATTTTGCTTCCAGCTGCACAAAGTCACAAGGTTTCATGGTTCTTTTTAAATACTTCCATACAATGGCCAGGTAACATCCGCAAAACTGTCTCCAAATAAGTGTTTTATTTACTTTATATTAATTAGTAACACTGCATTGGGCATTTTAAAAGACAACAGGCTGGAAAAAAGGGATAAAACAGACATGTATGTCTAGAGAGCAGAGAGGAAAGTCTGGAAAAGCTACCCCTGAGAGTAACCATCAAAAGAGTGGAAATGTAAGTACATATATTTTCAAACATACGTTTAGGTACCAGCTCTGTTGGTGGTGTAACATCTGCTTCTTTGGAACAGACTGTTGGATCCACAATGTCTCTGTCAGGAGGAGGGTAAGGTGGGGGTGGGGGTATCACTAACTGGGGTGGACCACGAGTGGTGCCTCTAGGAGGCTTTTGTGGCACCTGCCGTCCGTCACCTACAGGAGGATCAATTGACTAGTTACTTAATTGCAAGATAATAATTGCTCTTTTAATTGTTATTTTTTAAACACACACTGGTTTTCCGTTACCCACATCCAAAGTCTCTCTGGATTTAATTCAGTTCTTATTTACCCTCAAATTAAGGGACAAGGAAAAGCTAGGTATCTCTTAAATCCACAGCAATGGGACCAGAATTGAGCCCAGCACATACATGTGCATCACAACTAACAGTTAAAATCATCAGTTTTGGTAGGACAAAATAAAAAGTTTAGTAAAAGAAATTTGAAAAAAGCTATGTAAGGAAATGTGAAAAAATGTGTTTCATTTTTATCTTCTTAAGTACCAAA
Source organism: Eurystomus gularis (assembly GCA_013400335.1). NCBI lineage: Eukaryota > Metazoa > Chordata > Aves > Coraciiformes > Coraciidae > Eurystomus > Eurystomus gularis. The sequence continues at coordinate 123,970 of VZZY01018355.1, forward strand.
CTGCCTGAATTTGTTGACCTCTAAGATACTTCACGTGACTATTTTCCTGACTCTGAGAAAGAGGAAGATGCCTCAGGTTAGTATTTTGAAGTAGGTATCTTGACAATTTTTTCTTTTCTTTTCCTGAGTAGGTTTTTTATTATTTTGACATTGTAGAGAAGCAGATGATTGAGTTGGGTTTTTTGCAAAATGGTGGTTTAAACTATCAAAGGAAATGCTTATAACTTTGGCTAAGGGCTTATTCAACACTGGCTGCAGTAACTAAATAAATACATGCACCTTTGCACTATATTCTATTAACCTTCTGCAGTGGTAAAAAAGCTGCTGCCCGTTTGTAGTGTCTAGACCTAGAGCTATTGCAATTTGGAAAGTCCTTAGGGGCTGAAAGTGCACTGAGGAACCATGACTACCCGCTCGTTCTGCTCTCATACCCTGCTTTAAGCATCTGCTGGGGTCACTGTGGAAGATGGATGCTGGCAGAGATGGACCTCTGTTCTGATCCATTCTGATCATTCCTATACTTTTATGCTGACGCTCTGGTGCTGCAGAGAAGGGAAGGAGCACTGAGAGGCAGGAAAAAAAGATTACATCATTATGATTTTCTACTTAGGAGTCACTACCTTCCAGAGATTCAGAACACAATGTAACACTGGCAAATGTGCAGACCGTTTTTTACTGCTTTGGGAAAACTGAGCACAATACTTTGGGCTCACAGTAAGTGATTCGGTATTGAATACTGAAGTGAATTTGTCAGTTTGAGAATATTTTTGATAGGATCTTTTGCTTTGATTCATGTGGCTAACCTGGGAGATACATAAGTGGCTTTAATCCTTTTTCCATCATCCATTCCTATTTCTTGCAGCATGTTTTTTGCCTCACTACAGTCTTGCTTTTTTCACAGCTTTTTTCTCTTGCTTTCAGAGCCATCTGTGCTTTCTCATCATTTTCTTGCAAGGGCCCCGAAGAGAGACTGTTTTACCAGCCTTCACTTGCTGTGACATTTTTTCTTGTTAATGAAAGCATTCATTCAAGAAAGTAGCAGAAAATAAAAAGCAATGAAGGTAAGGCTACTGTGGGACGAGTTCTTTGTCAGTGGAAAAGAATAAGGCTCCATTAAAGTAAACGATACTACAGAATCCTGCATCGGCAGAGTGTGGCCAGGTAGCACTTATGTACACAGTACTGAACGGACTAGAAGTGGCTCTGCTCTGCTTTATTTCATCTGTAATGTTCTGAGCATTGACACAAAATAAAATGAACACTTTCAAGAAGTTAAAGCACCAAACGTCATCAATAAGTGACCAGCTGCAGGGCAAAGCAGGAGAAGTGGCAGATTGTGACACCTGCAATGGTTAAAAGTAAACCAATTTGCTGAAAACTCCTGTGTTATACGGCACAGCGATAACGTTCCCCTTGGAGGATTTAAATAAGAGATGTCAATGGAGTCATACATGTCACAAGATAATGGACTCCTGCTGCTACATAAATGCTGAGGCATTAAATGTGAAGCATTTACTGCAAATAAATGTTGGAACAAAGCCAAGAGGCTTCTTTCTAAACTGTGAGGCATTTGTAATGTAAGCAATTATGTATGACAGGATGCCATATCTGTACGTCTTCGGCACTTTATGAAACATGAGGTCAAAGGCATGAACTGAAGTGCACCGAGTGCATTACGGCACTTGAAAAATGATTCTCTTAATGTACTGAAAAATGACTTCCAATATGTGGGGTTATTATCTCATATCTTTACCCATCATAAAATCACTTTGTTTGCTAAAAGCATAATCTTGGGGTCCTCACTCGGGCAAAGCTCCCACCAATCTGAATAAGCTAGCAGTCAGATAACAACAGAGGTCTGGGAGAATGTTTTTCAGTCTTCCTGTATGGCAGTAAATGTGGTGTCACATACAGCTAAAGGCTAGAGTTTCTTTTGTCATCTCCAGCTATGTACAACATCCCTTTGAGAGCACCAGTTCTTTTCTTCTACTGATTAGCTAAAGACTCAGCAGATACTGATTTGTAATAAAAGTAAAGGATTAAATTCAAAAGAAAAACTTCACTGAATGTGGTCAGCTGATGTCAAACTGTTGAAGGACTACAAGAAAAGGAAATGTCTTCAGGCTTTAGGAATGCGAGGAGATATTGAACCAGCTTGACTGTGCTTCAGTTCAAGCAGAACCATGGCTTGAGATGCATTCAGTATTGCCTGGCCTACCTCCATTTACTAGCATTTCCATTTACTGTTTCTCTGTTTCCACTTACTAGCAAAATGATCATGACCTTAGAGATGCAGCATAGGCTCAGGGCTAGTGCTTTTAGATACCCAGCTTGTAGCAAATATTCAAATCATCTGATGAGTGTTCTCTACCTTTTAAATGGTACTCTGAATGGTTCCCTTAAAAAGATGAGGTAATATACACACATTTATTTCCAGACTTTCATTCTGCAGAGAAATGTGATTTTTTCCCCCAAGTTACAAAAGCTTCTGAACTCACAGCATAACAGAATTAAGGACATTTCTAACAGTGAGCACTGAAAGCACATGCACAGGATTACACAGGAGAAAAGAACGCCTCTCACCCATTGTGCTCTTCCTCTTGTCTTCCCTCTCTTCTGTCCTATTTGGCATGGCAGGAGTGGGTGGAGCAGATGCAGTTGGTGGAAGAGGGGCACGCCTCTTCTTTTTCTGTAAATCATTTAGGGATGCTCCTTGTGAAACCTAGCAAAGTTGAAAAACAGGCAAAGTAAAGGACATGTTTCATTGATGTTACCAATTATCAGTAATATAAAAAAATGATTGTCATATGACCTAATTTCTCAGCACAGTATATTTATAATGAGCATTTATATTGACAACAGGATATTAAAAAGACCAGAAAAGGTATAGTAATATTACACTTAGAGAAGGACAGGGACAAGAACTGCGGATGAATGTCATTGGAGAAATACCACTCTTGTAGACACTTGATGATTTTGGTAAAAGGGATCTAGAAAGCCCAGCACCCATCAATGCACAGTATGACACTATGTGTGCTGTTAAGCTTGAGCCACAGCATGATCTTGTTTTTCCATTGGTTTCTTCAGGTCTTAAATTACTGCTAAATACTCCAGTCAGTCAGTGCAGGGAATAAACTCTCTCATTTCTTTTATTTTTCTCTCAAATTCTTCTTTAAAGGCTTCTGAGAGAAGAATCAGAACTGAAAATTTGTTTGTGTGATGATATGAGCTCATGCAGTACTCTATGTCTACTGGACTTCACAGGCATACTTTTGGAGATCTGTAACACCTCAGCTTCCAATAATTGCAACATGCTGGTTGGCAAGCCAAGACTTCATTACTGTTTACACTGCTTTTAAAAATACAAAAAAAAAATTATTACAAGTGACTTAGGTTTCACTGGGTTGCAGAATATTTTCTGTAGCTTGTTGGAACTTAGCTCCATTTCCTTTTTTAGGAAAAAGAATAATAATAAAACCAAAACATGTAGGAAACTGTTGAATTTTTATAATGAAAGGTAGTGACAACACTGGATAGAAGCAGGCTTGGCTGAAGCAGAAGGCAGTGGGAGCTGCCCGCACATGGCATGCTGTTGGCACCCCTCAGTCCTCACATGCAGGACTTCGCTGCTCTGTCCATCCTGACACTCCCCAAAGCCGAGGCTCTCTAATATATGGAACTGCCTGGTGGTTTTCTAATATTTCAAAGGCTTAAACAATAATAATAATCTTGCCTTTAATCCAGAGGATTAACGAACCCTTAAAATACATTTGCTGTGGGAGATTTCATTGCACAAATAGTAGCTTCACACTGCTCAAAGCTCTTATCAGAGTTCAGAGGAAAGGCACTCATTTGGACATGTCCTTTCCTATACTGAGTGAAAACTCTGAGAACAAACGAATTTTATGAAGAGTATGACATGAATAGAGCACCCCTCACTTAGCCTTCCTTTTTAAAAGCACTCAGGAGGGTCTGAGGTTACAAAACACAAACATTCAGTTCCCACCATTCAGAATAATGCTTTAACCACTGTGCCACATGAGAACTGGACGCTCTCCACCCCTCCTTGGTCAACCTGCATCCTGCATATGGAGAAACTCCGTAGTAACTGCACTGGACATAAAATCACATTAACCAGGATGAGCTGCAGCTTTGTAGCAAACAGTTTCTATAAGGTGGAAGGAACAGAAAGAGGGAAAGAAAGGTGTCCTGGTCTTACTTCCTACTACCATGGTCTATTTCTGCATTTTACATTAACTGTCTACTGGATACATTGAGTGACTAAAGCCAGTGAGGCCAATCTAGATCAAGTTAGGTATAGGAAATGAGCAAGAATGTTAATAGTAACTAGTGATTTTGAAGACTTCAATTCTGGTCACCAAACTTAAAGGAGTTTCAGAAATTAGACTTATAATTAGAAAAGAACACCAGGCCAAACATTCCGGAAGGGATAAAGCAAAATTTTAGAGGTCCTCCAAAAAACTTTTGCCCAAAGTTATGGTGGTGTTGCTCCATATTAAGATGGGGTACCTCTCCTGATTAAAAAACTGCCCATGGTTCAGAACCGATTGCAATTGACTCAAGTTGAATCCTCCCCCTTCATTCTTATAGAACCTGAATGCCCAGTATTCAGTTGAACATGGGAAACTGTTCAGTGAAACAGTTTCATCAAGCTTTGGTTTTGGAGGAGGAATTATATGGAGGACAGCTACCTAACGCTCCATTCTTCTCCATGTCTATTTGGGGCAATTGGCAAATAGAAACTTGGGGGAAAAAAAAAAAAAATCACACTCTTCTCCACTGCATTTTAAATAACTAAAGACATGTGAGCATTTAATACTATATCTTGATTCTTCAGGATACTACCTTATGAAAAAGAGAAAATTATCAAAGTGGGGACTTAGATTAATCTGACTACAAAGTCTCCAAAACTCAATAGATATGGAGAACTTGAATCATCTGGGAGACAGGCAGCATCTGAATTTCCCCAACACTTCAGAAATGCAAGTCACAACTTCTGTGGTTATTTAATGGCATTTTACAGCTTCCATATCCACTCCTGTCTCTCCAGACATAAAGGTCATTTTACCAGAGAACAAAAAAATGGATGGACTGGTGATTCAAATAGTAAGCCTAGGAAATCTTGAGAAGCAAGGCAGAAAGTAAGGAAGTGTGTGCTTCCACTTGAAATGATAGAGCTATCACTAATCACCCTTCCCCAAGTGAAGGATGCAGTTTGGTATAGTCAAATTCCTCAAAGATTACTGCTTTACTATGAAGAAAGGATCCTTGTTAGAGGCCAGCTTATCTTTTTCAGTTCTCTGCATTTTTACTTAGTTGAATCTTTGGAGGAACATTAGATAGACGTGTGGACAAATACACTGCTACGGTTAAAGAAAAGGTTAGAAAATAGCTAGTGTAGAACTGCAATGATGCAAGTTTGGTCACAAAAATACTTTTATGATAGGGTCACTTAAGTGCAGCATACTTCATAAACACCACAAAGCAGATGAAAAGCTTGTTTAAAGCCAGCCATACTATAACGTATATAAGAATTGTCTAGTTCAAGAACAGGTCATAAAAATAGTTAAAAGTAGTCCTTTTAATGCCAACTCAGTAAACCTGTAAAACTAAACATAAATAGAAAAAACACAAAGAACATTCTGTTTCTTTCTTGCAATTCTATATATTAAAACAATAGAATTTGAAAATAATTTGTTATGGCTGGCTGCCTCTTTTATAATGAAATCAAGCCTTAACATTAACTGAAGTAATTTCCCATCCAAACTTTGTTACAGGAGCCCCTCTCTGAGCCTTACAGAATATTTTGTAATCTTAACACTTGTGCTTCACCTATGCAGCATTTTTAATGAAAATAAATTATTAGGTCAGCTTCTTCTATGCAACAAATATGTAATTTTAAAAGATGTTAATAAAAATTCTCTGACTATAATTAATACCATCAACTGAGCTAGAGATCAATAAAGTGGGTTAAAAGGACCTAAGTCAGACACGGTCACTTCTGTTCCATATTGCTAAGACTACACACGATGCAAAAAACAATTCTCCATTAAATTCATGTCATGGCTCACATACTGTTTGAAAAACACTTCCACTATCGCAGAAAAAAACATCTAAGGTATGTGCTGAATGTGTTTTCCTTCTGTGAAAGCTCAACATCTTTATTAAAATTTGAGAGGTTTAGATAAGATTTTGGAATATATTTAGAGCATAACAACGTCATGGGGAGGTTATGCGTCAAAATTGTGTGGAAAAGAATCCTACAAGGCTAATGCTTGAAATTTTCATTATCAGTAGCGTTCAACAGTCACCTTACTTGCAAAAGCTCTGCGGGTACAGTAAGACGGGATGTTTCAGCTGAGTTTGAGTTTTCTCACATGCAAGAGTCCAGTATTTTCTTTGAGCTAGGCTGCACCAAATACAAATTCATGGAAAATATTAATGGAGGCCCAAGGAAACAAAAGCCACCAGCACCAAAAATTCATCAAGCATTCAAAGACAAGGAGGTTCTCAGATAAATTTCCAATGTGAGCTGTGGTCCTTTGCCTTTCCAGTCTTCTACTCACAGGTCAGACACTGGTGTTGTATTTATCAACCCTTTCTTATTAATCTTTCTAACAGAAATGTTTCTCTGTGCAAATACTTGCTAAGTCATCTGGCAAATACCACCTTTCTTTTATTCACAGACCAAACTAGGCCTAAATTTACTGCAGGTTTACTGCTCCTGAAACTGAGCCTCTTTCTGTAAGCCAGAAATTTGTGCTCCTCTGTTCCTCCAGTATCTACTAACATTCCAGCTCACTTGATGATACTGATTACATAGGCCAGTCATCTGAATCACTGCTTTGTCCAAGAAGCTCATTCTACTGTCTCCAAAGACAGATTGAAGACTCTACAACAGCATACTCGGGACCCACACACACCCAACTCTGTTCTGTAAGGACAGCCCACACACTCTTGCCATAGGTGGTAGAGAAAAAGGGACTAGGCTTAATGCAGTCTTGGAAAGTGCACACATGACATCCTTGTTAAATAATAAAGTACTGTAATTTTGTAATTACCGTAGTTATATCTTGACTAGTAAAGAACCTAGCAACTACCAAGGTGATACAGCCAGGTAAAAATCCTTAAGCTAACACCAAAAGCCCAGCTGAATTTTGCAGGCTTGAGGGAAAAATAAGCAGCTTCTAAGCTGGATGTTGAAGCCTTAGTTTGGACTTAGTTTGGTGCCTTCTGGGAACTACCACCTTTCAAGCAAGACGTTTTGCCCATTTATTGAATAGCTGAGGGGGTCTTGATACTCTTCAAAGACTACTGTGAAGTCTTCAAGGACTATGCAGAGACCAGGAGAAGGGATCATGTTTCCTTCCTTCTCCTAAGATTGATGTCTGGGGAGAAGAGTGGGGACGGACACAAGAGACACATACTTTCTGAAGAACTGAGAAAGAGCTTGGAAAAAAGCTGAGTGATCTCAGCTCAGAAGCACAAGTAAGAACAACTTAAGAATTGCCATGGAAAGACCCTCTTGGACTTGCATGCTAAAAGCAAACAGCACCTTCCTGAATTACCTGGAACAGGTTTTCCCTGAACAACTGCAAGTATCTGTGTTGTAGTTGGCACCCACACGTCCTAGAGAAAGCCTGGATGACTGATAGACAGACAGGTCTAAACAGTTCTAACTGTGCTTTAACAGAAAAACCTCTCATTGGATCTAGTCAATATGTGTTTGAGATGTTAACAAAAAGTACATAGTTTGTGTTTCAAAATCCTAGCCACCCTTCCCAATATTTTCATAAACATTACATGAAACATTTGTCTTAGGGCATCACACTTTTCCTTTTACTCTCACTGCTATAATTTTTCCATAGAAAAGGAAAAATGGAAACTTGAAAACCTAACAAATTTCCAGGTTTTCTATTGAACAAAATCCTCCTTAAAGCAATTTTCTTCCTGCTCTACAGGTGATACACATATTATATGAGTAATACGATTATTTCTGGAATAAGGATTTTGAAGGATATCCCATGGACCATACAAATAAAAAATAGTATAGCATATGATACAGACCGTATGAAGAAAGCTCATATACTATCTTGCTTCTTTCTCCTTTTTATGCAACAATACAGGTCTGGATATTTTATTGTTTTATCGAATACTTGTATTGTTGTGACTTCTGTCTGATTTGTATACAAATGTCTTGTTTGGGGAAACAGCAAGTGATTCTAGAAATTTTTTTTAGACGTAAATAAAAAGGACTGGAAGAAGAACACATGGATTCAATCACTGGCATGCCCTGACTACAAACTGGTTTCCATCATCCAATGCTGACTAGACATACACTCTGATTTAAGCAAGCCAGATTCTGATACACCTGCTGGCAATGACATCGTGTGGGGTCACAATGCCTGTCGAATGTTTAAATATGATCCACAGAAAAATTCAGAGCTTGTAACTGAACAAACAACAGTACCAACCCAAGCTATGTGTGGGACCATCCCAAACTTCTTCCCTTCACAAAGAATTTTAAGAAATCTTGAAATAATCAAGAGCCATTTTACAAGAAGCTCTAGAAGGAAAAAGAAAATACACACATTTTTTGAACCAGTTCTGAACTCCTGATATAACTGCACTGATTTTTTTATAGCATTGTAGGAAAGACAAGTGGTAGGTTGGTATGTAAGTAAGATTTATGGTTTGAGAGTTTAAAAATATTTTTTGCTATGATTTTTGTACATAATCTAAAGCAGTTAAGAAGAAAATATTTTGATCCAAGAGAAGCCATTCTAGGAAAATCGGGGAGAGAAGTCTTTCAGTTGCAGAATGGAGACATAAATCTGTCCACTAAACCGGATGAAATAAAAGCTATTCTATCCAGCTGAATCTGCACTTTCACAGGGCAACAGACGCTTCAACATGTAGCACTAGAAACCACAAGAAGTCTCAATTGAACATTAATGTGTCTTAACATTTACTCATATGTCTAATGTTCCCTGGACAGGTCATACATTATTAGGCTTTTCACTGGCATATACCGACAAAGGAAAACTCAGGAAGCTCTCAAAGAAACTGAGCATGTAAGCAATTCACAAGGCTCACCACTCCAAGCTACACTGTATTGAATTGTCTATTCAGCACCGAACTTCTCTACCTTGTTTCCTTACTGGGTAGCACCCCATAGCATTTGATTAAAAACTGAATGTTTAATCTTCAAGTATGTTACAAACAGCATTCAAAGACAGCAGTCTGATGTTTCCCAAAGCATGTCCTTATGCTGCAGAATGCATTTGTGTGGCTTATTTAAGATGCTCACTGGGAACCCATACGATGCAAGAACATACTGCAAAAACAACATACACAGAGATACTAAAAAAAATGGCACATAGAAATGGTTTTAAAGAGAATACTATTTGAAAAACTTGTTATTTTGATAAAACATATAAAAATAACTACACTTTAGAAATTAGCGAGCAGTTTCTATGGATTGGTCATTTTAATTCTGTACATCTTGATTTTTCAGTGTTGGATGTCATAAATCTGACAAAGAATAATAATAAAGAGAGATTTTAAAATAAGGCATATGAACAAGCATGCTGTGATAGCAAGACTGACATGTAGACAGACTAGATCCAATAGCATGTGATACTCTGGACATGCCACTCTCACATGGAATAAATACAGATGGGAGATTCCCAACCTAGCCCCAGCGTGAGTTCATGTTCACAGTGTAAAACCAACCGACTTCGTCAAGCAGAACAACCATCTTTGTGTCCTGACACAACACCACTCTGTATCTTCCTGACTTTGAAGCTCTACACCATGCTTCCTTGTACTGTGTTTGGTCCCCGTGATGGTTGCACCCCAGCCATACCCATGGACTCAGCTTCTGAGCTGCTTTGCTGCTGGAAGTGTTCAGGCACTACATTAAGTGGGAACTCTGGCATATAACTAGAGTGTAAACTGCACTGCTCTTCTGAAAATACCCTTATCATTAATATTATAATCAGATGCCACAAAATTCTGTATCATTTTGCCTACTTTTATGCTGCTTAATTTAAAATTAATCTTTTCACGTTACACAATTCTGGTATCAAACAGTTTTGTAATAAAATTAGTATTTATTATCAAAAATTAAGCTGTGACGGCAAAAACATCTCAGTCTGAATAACAGACAAAAATCTTAGCATTACTGGATTTTAAAGAAATTGTTATGCTTTTATGCTATTTTATTCAAAAAATGAAGAAAACTAAGGCCAAGGATATCCTTGAATACTCAGCTGGTTGGTGACAGAAAGCTAAATCAGTTGACACAAGAAAGTCACTACAAGGTGAAGGGGCAAGCTCATTTTTCCATCTGTTTTTACTGAACACACCCTTTGTGAAATGTCATGGACAAGGGTAGTTAAAAATTCATGTCACTCTAATCTTCTTTAAACACTTTAACTTGTTCAGTTAAATGTGTCAGACAGGAAACTATCCACAAACAAATTTGAGATGTTAAATTACTAAGATAGCTGTGATTTCCTCCTTCTGCAAAATCTCATTACTAGCTGCAATATTATTTCCACTCAAGGAAGTCACTCTACAACACCAGATATTTTCACATGCATTGAAACATGTAGACTACACAAGTCTGCGGATGTTTGCTTTGGCAAAGAATTGAACTTCCTCTGTTTCTCTGAATACAATGTAATCCTCCTCATTTATATCTTCACTTAGGGGAGAAAAAACAAGAAAACCTCAAACACTTAAAAATAACAATTTAAAACCACATAAACTGATTTGCTACAAAGATTCATTTCAAACAAAAAAGGCAAAAACCACCTCAAAATTTTCATTTTGTATTTGTGCTTTTTTTTTGTTGTTAGAGCAATACAATTAATAGAACAAATGAACATTTTAGTAAGAGTTTAAAATACATAGTAGGACTACAGTTCATATTTCTTCTGACAACTTTGTCAATGAGTTTCACATGATCAGTGTTATCTCCTTGAGTCACTGCCTTTAGGAAAGGCACTGACATAAGGATTTTATACATCATCTTTTCTTCCTCAGTCCCACATCCAGGAATACAAGCTGGTTGGTCTGCTTGTCTGTCCTCAAAAATCTGACAGATTTTACGAGCGAACTGAAGATCTGCAAAATCTATTTTGCATCAATAGTCAAATGATAGTTTCCAATTCCTTCCCAATTTCATGGAGCCATATAATGCTGTGGGTTAGAAGGGACCTTTAAATATCACCTAGTCCATGCTATCCCTTCCCAGTGCCCCCTGCAAGTTTCCACTCAAGTCTAGTTCCTTACAGCACTTAAAAAGGGCAGCCAGAAGCCCTACTTCCACAATCTTCAGAAATCAAGAAGAGAGTGGAATAGCAAAGGATACCACAGTGTCAATCAGATGTATTACTGGGGACTGTAGCATAACATGGTTCTACATCAAGCTACCCCTCACAAAGATGAGATTTTTATCATCCAAAATTGCAAACAGACTTTGCTGCAAAGATTTGTTAGAGAAATCTACTGGCACTCCACTTGCTACCCACACCTGGAAGTGTCAACAACATAGAGCTGAGCAGGACTCAAGGGTCTCCTGTTGAGCTATGATATTCTGATTAAGACGAGCATGCTGCTAACAAAATGAGGTGCTTATTTCTCCCAGTGATCTGCACTACCCATCCTCTACAGAGGTGAAAAACTGAAGTGGTATGAAGTCAGAGGAGCTGGATTTGCTTTCCCCTCTGCTTACTTCTATTACTTTGGGGATATGACTGTGAATATAACTCAAACAAAAATAGCTTGAAGTAGCAGAGAACAGTTCTTACTAGATTATACTTACGATGTTTTCTCTTGCTTTCTTATTTAGCTAAACCATGACCAGAATGCAATGCTGTTAAGCTATTCAATTAAACCTCATTTATATAGCGTGTATTTGCTTACTTAATTTTTCTATTCTATAATTTTTTAACTTTTTAATTTAGGATCTAAGGAAGGTGGAATTACAAGCAGAATCTGGAAAGTGACACAAACCCGGTTTCTAAATTAAGCACAGTGTTATGGTCACTTTTCATTGCTTACTGAATGCCAGCTCTTCAGAAGTCTCACTGCTTAAAATGATCTTTGTCTATTAACTTCCCCTAAATACCTTGCTCAACAAAGCCTAATAATTACTTGACACATACTTTCTCTTTAATGAGAGTTAAAGCTTACAATGACATCAGCCTGTCCTATTTGTCTCTGACTTGCAAGCCAGATGAAGTTTACTTACTAAATGTTGCAACCCTGCCAAAATTCAGGGCTGCATAGAACAGTATGTTCGGGCCCTGATGTCTTGCCAGTTTTCAATGAAGTGCTTGACAAGAGACCACATGTGGAGGTCAAGTGATACTATCATGATCTCACCAGATGGTAAGTTGTGGTATTATTCCCTAGACAGGTAGTATAGTCTGTTCAGAAATAGTTGGCAGGTGATCCATGAAGTCACAGCCAGAAGCAACTGGATTATTGCAAAAGATTAAGAACACTACTGATGTTGGAAAAAAGACTATTCCAATAATTTTCTTGCACATAATTCAAGGACTCAACTCTGAAGATGTGTGTTTTCTTGAAAAATAAAACAAACAACAAAAAACAAACCTATTTATTTTATTAACTGCTATCTTAATCAGAAGTCTTCCTGTTAAATGGTCTTATATTCTTGCATGATTATCATGTGGCATATGTTAAATGGTAAAATAAAGACACTGCAAGCCCACCTTGCTTGTGTTGTAGTACACACATTAAGGATCACTAGGTCACTCTGATTTCAATTTGGAGGTTTCATCTACACAGGTTAAAGTGAAGGACTGGACTACTTTGCAGAGACCAACAGGAAAACAATCATGGAGAAATCTTACCAAGTTTTAGAAATTACATTCTCCCATCCCTCTACAGCAACAGCCTATCCAAGGCAAAGTGTGAAACACTCAGCACTACACACAGTCCAGCCTTCTGTTAAAGCAGGTAAGTAATTTAAATCACTGCTGAACTGACATTTCTGCTATTTCCTGGACAAAGTTGCAAAAAACTGTATTCCTAAAATGCAATAAAGCCACACTGTAGACTCCTCTTACAAAGCAGCAGCTTTTTTCCTAGGCTAAAAAACTCACTGTTCTCCCTTCAGAAAAGGACACAGTTTTAAAGCAGACTTTAAAATTTTAAGTTCCTCTGGTGCAAAACCTATTAATTGACCATGAACTTTATCTGAGTAAAGACAGATTCTCAAAAGGCCAGTGTAAAAGTAGTCTTACCTCCCCGTGCACTTCTGAGAGGCTGCACCTACTGGCTAACATCAAAACCTCCAGTGAAATTCTGCACTGACATTCTCATTCACACTGGCCAAACTTCAGAAGAAATACAACCAACTGCACTTAATCCCTTTGTGACTGAGAAAGCTAAGATTCCTTTTAATTAATTCATCACACTGGGACATCTTGTTCTATTTAAAATTATGGGACACAAGAGCTAGAAAATAAGTTGTCCTGGTTTGAGCTAGAACAGAATTAATTCTGTTCAGTGAATTTACTTTTCAGCTCAGTCTCTTCCAACTAACGGCACTTCCTGAAATTAATGGCAGATTTTCACAGACAGTGTCTGCTTCTACCAGTGATAGCGCTTGATGTGTAGAGCTACTACCAAGGATTGGTGTGTGCAGACCAAGGTCACTGCTAACGCTTGTGTACCACACTGGGGGTGCAGAAAGTGAAAGGCTGCACCTTGGGGACGAGCAGCCAGGACAGGTGACCCTAAACTGACCAACGAGGTATTCCATCCCATATATGTCATATTCAGTAGAAAGCTGAGGGGTCACAAGGGTCAAGTTCTCTTCTTCTACCAGCCTGCATCCAACGAGGACTCCATCCATTCTGCCTTTGATCCCAATCTGTGTGCTCCTGAATCCAGTTCCAGAATCCATAGTTTGGTTCAATACTAGTTTTGTATACATTCCATTTTATTATCATCCTCACTAAAGCTGTTTCAGTTTTCTTTTCCAATCCATTGGTTTTTCTCCCTTATTCCCTTTCTCTTCTCCTTTGAGAAGGGACAGGGGTTAATAGAGAGCATCTATTATAGGTATAGCAGACTGCCCTGACCCTAGATTTTAAAAAAAGGAGGGAAGACATAAAAACTTGTGGAAAATGAGATGGTTGCCTAAAAAAGAGTTGCCTAAAACCATTAAAATGCTTTCTGAAATTTTGTTTATAAAATGGAACACATGCTGCTCGTAAATAAACGCGCAGCAACACAAAGTTGAGCATTAGGAGTTCTAAATTTGGACTGAAACTATGGCATTTAGTTTAATGTATAGAGAAGAAAATTCTGTTATATAATATTAAAATGCAACGTACTTTTAATTGATACTCTTTGAAGATATTGGGAAAACAGTCACTACAGCACATGTATCATCTAGCTGTAGCCTTTGATAACTACTTTAAAATAATTAATGTTTGATTAAGTGTGCACATACCAGAACTAATTTTTAAAGTTGTTTTTCTCATAAAAAGAAGTACAAATTACTCCCTTTCACTAGCAGGTTTTTTTAAGTCTTCCTAAATTTGATGCTTTACATGACAGCAAGATAAGCCTTCAACCATCACTGTGCTTTTCTCTTTTTCCTTTTAATTTGGACCTGCATCAGTTACCCAAGCTAGAGTGTACTTGTTCAGCTAAATTAAGCATCCAGACTGCACAGCAAACATTATCTGATGTTCTGTCGGCTGGTTTCATGTTTGCCATCTGAGCATTGCTTTGTCAGACATGAAAAGAACAAATCTGGATACTTCTCATTCAGCTAACTCAATGTCATGTTTAAAGCTCTTCAGGGAAAAATGAACAAATCAACTTCAAATTAGAAATTAATTGTTCTGTGTTCTGATTTCTTAATAATGTACTGCAGTGTAGGGCATTTTAAGGGCCACAGATCTTTACTACTCACTCTTGTTTCTACTAATTGGTTCTGGTACATCTTCATAATGGACACTGCAATAGCACAGCACTAGACAGGTTCAGCTCCAGCGGAAATATTAAATAGATAGAACTTTTCAGGTTTATGACCAGTTACAAAGATGATTGTTCCTATAAAACTTAATGTATGTCATCACAGAATTTCATGCCTGTGAAGGGCAACAGTTTGTACGTGGCTTTTTCAAGGCACAGATCCTCCTAGAAACTATGCTAGGGCATGTGAAAAATAAGGAGGTGACGGGTGACAGCCAACATTGTTTCACTAAGGGCAAATCGTGCCTGACAAATTTGGTGGCCTTCTGACTACTGGGTTAGTGTTAGTGGACAAGGGAAGAGCAACTGACGTCATCTACCTGGACTTGTGCATAGCATTTGATGCGGTCTTGTATGACATCCTGGTCTCTAAACTGGAGAGACATGTATTTGATGGATAGACCACTTGGTAGATAAGGAACTGGCTGGATGGTTGCAACCAAAGAGTTGTGGTCAATGGCTTGATGTCCAAGTGGAGACCAGTAACGAGTAGCATTCCACAGGGGTCAGTATTGGGACTGGTGCTGTTTAACATATTTGCCAGTGACATTGACAGTGGATCAAGTGTCCCCTCAGCAAGTTTGCTGATGACACTAAGCTGTGTGGTGTGGTCAACATGCTGGAGGGAAGGGATGCCATCCAGAGGGACCAGGACAGGCTTGAGAGACCTCACGAAGTGCAACGATGTCAAGTGCAAGGTACTGCATATGGGTCAAGTCAATCCCAAGCACAAATACAGGCTGGGCAATAAGTGGATTGAGAGCAGCCCTGCAGAGAAGGACTCGGGGGTATTGCTTGACAAGAAGCTCAGCATGACCCAGCAATGTGCATTTGCAGCTCAGAAAGCCAACTGTATCCCAGGCTGCATCAACAGAAGCATGACCAGCAGGGTCAAGGGAGGGGATTCTCCCTCTCTACTCCACTCTTGTGAGACCTCACATGGAATACTGTGTTTAGCTGTGGAGCCCCATCTTAAGAAAGGCATGGATCTGCTCAAGCAGGTCCAGAGGAGGGCCACAAAGATTATCAGTGGGCTGGAGCACCTCCCATACGAGGACTGGCTGAGAGAGTTTGGGTTGTTCAGCCTGGAAAAGTGAAAGCTCTGAGGAGACCTTATAGTGGTCTTCCAGTACTTAATGGGGACCTACATGAAAGCTGGGGAGGGACTTTTTACCAGTGAGTGTAGCGACAGGACAAGGCATAACAGTTCTAAACTGAAAGAGGGTAGATTTAGATTGGATACAAGGAAGAAATTATTTGCTGTGAGGGTGATGAGACACTGGAACAGGTTACCCAGAGAAGCCATGGATGTTCCCTTCCTGGAAGTGTGCAAGGCCAGGCTGGATGGGGCTTTGAGCAATCCCATCTAGTGAAAAATGTCCCTGCCCATGGCAGAGACTAGATCACCTTTAAAGGTCTCTTCCAACCCAAGCATTCCATGATTCACTGAGCAAAACAATAATCCCACCACTGTCCAAGGCAGAAATGTCCCAATTGTTCCTTCCTCAGAGGACCTGCAGTCTTGAGAGAATCTGTATGCTCTGGGATGCAATCTTGATTTTCAAATGGAATGGGATGAAGTCTTTCATACTACTTTTTATTTTGTCAGTTCTACATGTCCAGTAGAATGCACTGGATGTCACCCATACAGCTCCCAGCTACTTGTAATTTGAGCTGCATACCTGCATCTTTCAATGTTTTGAGATGCATCCCAGGGGACTGCAAATAAGACCCTCAGAGTCCTGTGGGGCTTTTTAATACTGCAGTTACAGTACTAAGTTGTAACACGTATACCAGGCAAGTTGCTTTAGGGTTCATGCTGTAAAGTTCTTACTGCTCATATGATTTACTGGCAAAATTTATGGCCTCATGCTGTATGTGCAAAGTTTTGCACTTACGAGCACAAAACAAAGGGAGCGATGATTTGGAATAGCCAACAAAGACAGCTGTTGCTGCTTTTAATGAGAAACATGTGGCCTGTTTATCAAATTACCAGTGATAAGAAGATCTAGTGAAGTCATTGAGAATGCTGCCAGTGACTTTGCTGGAGTGGTATCAGATCATATGAGACAAATGTTTAGGTATGAATCTCTTTAGTATTCTCCAAAAATAGCTGTAGCGGGTTAGATCAAGGGTTCTGCTCGGGCTTCTGTGTCATACTGTGGCAAGCACCTAGAGGACAGCAGAAGAAAAGGGAAGGTATGTTTGATGCTACCTTCTTCCTAATACTTTTGCAGCCAGCAATCATTTTCATGTCAGGGACTTCCTGGTGTGTTTTGTATTTAAAAATTTGCAACAGACTTGTCAACCTTGCAGCATTTTTTCAGTCTCCTCTTAAGCTAAACATCCACATCAACCTTTGTCAAGGAGTTCCACAAACCTGCTTTCATGAGGAACCACACTCTTGATTGTGTGGTTTGCCTGTTTCCTACTAGCTTGTTCCTCTATTCCTACAAATGCTCTTGTAACGGCTGTGGAACAGTCAAGCCTCTCTACACAGTCTTCATGACACTTTTTCAAGATGAAGAATCATGGTTTCCTTAAGTTGTACAGCTGTCCCTGCATTAAGCTACTCCATTCTTTTGATCACCCTTGATGCCCTTCCATTAGTCCTTTCCCATTCTGTAACACCCTTCTGAAACAAGAGGGACACTATTGTAGTACTTACAACAGCATAATAAAGCTCATCATACAATGGTGTAATAAAGTTCTTTTTTACCCCCTTTTCCTCTCCTGAAATGCTTTCTGATTGCTCACTTTTTTCAAAGTATGTTTTATAATCCTAAGATCTTCCTAACTGGTTACTGCCAGCTGAGAGACCAGTATTTTACAAGGTATTAGGGAGAATTCAGATTGTTCTTTTCTCATGTGTATCACCTCACAGTTACCTACACAGAATTTTACTTGCTTTCACCTGCGAGTGCTGCCAGCACTCAATCATAAAATTGTAGAATGGTTTGGGTTAGAAGGGACCTTTAGAGGCTATGTAGTCCAACTGCCACTGCAGGAAGCAGTTATCTTCAATCAGATCAGGTTGCTCAGAGCCCCGTCCAGCCTCTCCTTGAATGTTTCCAGGGATGGGGCATCTACCACTCTGGGCAACCTGTGCCAGTGTTTCACCACTCTCACTGTAAAACATTTCTTCCTAAAAGAAGTAAGATCTTTCAACAGTTGTTCTTCATACTCAGCCTTTGCCATTACTATCTGGATAACTCAAGTCTCAACAACAAACTTTATCACTTTACTGATCTCTTCCAGGTCATTTCTTAATATGATGAACATGGATTCTCAAATACTCCAGAGCTGTGGCAACATTCCACCACTAGAGGAGTGGATCATTTACTCCTAAACCCACAATACCTCTTCTTTCCCTCTCCCTTTTCCTTCTCTTTCCCTCTCCTTTTCCTTCTCTTTCCCTCTCCTTTTCCTTCTCTTTCCCTCTCCTTTTCCTTCTCTTTCCCTCTCCTTTTCCTTCTCTTTCCCTCTCCTTTTCCTTCTCTTTCCCTCTCCTTTTCCTTCTCTTTCCCTCTCCTTTTCCTTCTCTTTCCCTCTCCTTTTCCTTCTCTTTCCCTCTCCTTTTCCTTCTCTTTCCCTCTCCTTTTCCTTCTCTTTCCCTCTCCTTTTCCTTCTCTTTCCCTCTCCTTTTCCTTCTCTTTCCCTCTCCTTTTCCTTCTCTTTCCCTCTCCTTTTCCTTCTCTTTCCCTCTCCTTTTCCTTCTCTTTCCCTCTCCTTTTCCTTCTCTTTCCCTCTCCTGTCCTTATTTAAGAGCAAGATGACTTAGTTTCCATAAGAAATTCCTCTTGAGGGAACTCGGTGGAAACTTCAAAGGAGACCCAGACAGACTATCAACCAGATCACACATATCCATCTGTTTGCTGACTGCATCAAGAGCATTCCAAGAGAGTTGTACGGCAGGGTTTCTGTTTTTTAATAAAGCTACATTTACCTTAGTCATTGTCTTCACAGAGACGCCAACTAATTAAATTATTGTATTTCTAGTAATTGTTTTCAGTACATAAGATACATTAGGAGGCTTAAAGTTATCTTGATTCCCCCATACTTTGCAAACACCAATTCTACTTCCACGTTTTTCCTCTGAATTTATGAAAATCGAAAATGTGACATCACTACCAATTAGCAATACTATTGGGTAGTATTTCAACTGTTTCTTTCCTCCACACAGTAGAAGGAGACTTAATACAGATACAGTTATTTTATACAATGTTCCATTTCAGATAGCACTGCAGTCTCTGGTGCATCATCTTGAGAATACTTTGCACAGCTGCTGCTCAGAAAAAGGAATTAGAGCACATTACTTAGACAAGAAACTAAAGTACATTCTTATTTATGTTATTGGACAAGCTCGATGTCCATTATCTGCCTATGTGAACAACTTTAACCTGTGAAAAATGTAAAGCAAAGTTGAACTGTTTTACTATCCTAGGAGAACAGTAGGCAATTCTCCAGCCGAAGAATAAGACAGTGTTTATGTCAATATGGAAAAATAAATGACATATATAGGTCTTTATGAGCAAAGGAAAAAGACCTCATCATATTCATAAACTATCAACATCTACAGAAATTCATAAATGAAGTAAATAAGCTTCTAAGTAAAACTTAGGACAGAATGACTGGAATAAAAGCTCCAAAGATGGGTGGATGCCAAAAGCCTAATGGAAAGTGTCATAATTACCATGCAGTATCTACAGCCTAGTACATCCAAAATAAGTGATTGCTACATGAATTTAATGTGAAATACAGAGAAATGGAGAAAACCTCAATTTTTAATGAGTTTATCTCTTGATTATCTATCTGTATTAATACACAGAGATAGACTCAGCTACTCTTTGACCTTACCAAAATACTGCTCCTTGCCGCTTATCTGGTATCGTACAGCAGTGCAATGTACAGTCCAGCACCCAATATCCAAACTCTAATACAAAAACTAGGAAGACAGCACGACTTAGCAAGTTATCTTAGCAGCTGTACTACCCCTCTATCGTCTCAAGAACTCTGGTAATTAGTATAAGGTTTATTCTTAAACTATTGATGAATATCTCATGCATTGACTACCTGCTGACTTCTCAAAAAAAAAAAGTTTCTTCTTTAAGGCTTACATAACTTGGACACCTGAACAGTATTCTAGAGAACGATCTCAGAGATCTTCAGTAAAGGTACAATAGACCAGCCCTCATCACTAAAATGCTGTTGAGGTATATCACACATTGCCTGAGAATTCTAACAAGTCTGCCACCAAAACTGGAGAAGATCATAGCTAACACTCATGATATCCTCCGTTAACAATCAAAGACAAAGGAATTTTAAAAAAGAACATGTACCATTCACATTTCAGGCCTTCTTCATGCACAAAAAGGAAGTCAAAACAGAACAAACTAAAGAGGTGCACAAACCCAAATTCCTTTCAATCAACATTAAAAAAAAAGAATTAAAAGTCAGTCAAGTGGTCTTCCTTTTCCTTTGGAACGGGTTCTCCTTTCATATCCTCAGGGAACCTATAAAAACTTGAGAAGTGACCTGGAAGATGTAGTATTTTGTAGAAGTAAAAGGCACATTTTTAAAAACAGCTTTTTCCTACAGCAGAAACTGATTCACTGCATCCTTCCTCAGAATGTGAAAAAAGTATCTCTTATTCTCAAAGGAGACTTCTGGATGCTCCACAGGAAAAAAAAAAAAAAGAAAATAAAAAAACCAAAGCAAACCAAAAATACTTTCACAGAGCACTTATGGGAGAAAGGAAATGTGTCATAAGAGAAAGGCTGAGAAGACCTCACCCAGAAGACCTCTGAGTCAAAAGAAACCTCCCTTCCTCTCTAAAAGATGATAAAAAAACATGCACTTCTATCTTGTTGACTTCTAGTAGACTTTTCTGGCTTAGGTGTAACCTATGAAAATGAGATAGCTAATCTTGAGTCCATCCACCCTTTTGTTGAAATCTGTGCTCCATATTAAAACAGAATACAACTGTTGGATGGTCTCCACCATCTGCTTTTTACTTTTCACCTTCACAGAAGTACATAAAAAAGTATAAGGAAAAATGGAAGAAAATATCCACAGCATAAGGCTGTTCTGCTGCAGTACAAAGACCAAACAACCCCTCCCTCAAGTACAACTAGAATAACTTCCACAAAAGAGGATCAATCAGCTAGGTAAATTTAAAGCAATTTGAAACTTTTCCTCTTGGGACACAGAGATCAGAGTGGAGTTTTCACAACAATGAACTACAGCAGATGCACAAAGGACGACACAGAAGATAAGACAGTAAGCTGGTAAGAATACAGTGCCTATAGAGGTGATCACAGTAGATGTTAATCAGGTGGGTTTTAGACACCTGCCTACAATAAATCTCAGTTCTGTAGGTAACCATGGTGTATGTTCTCATCCAGTTATGATTCTTCTGTCTCTCAACTTCTCTACAATTGCAGTGCCTGCTGGTATCATGCCTCTCCCATAAAACGACGCTTCTAATAGTTCATGAAAATTTGTAAAGAAAAAAGGCTGCCATCCACACAAACACAGGTTCTTTCTAAGCACTTGGCTGTTTCTCAGAAGGAACTCCAACTACAGGACTATTATTATTTGAAATATGGGATTTATCTAAAATACCCAGGGACAAAGCAGATTCAAGAAACTTTAACTCACAGGTCACACGGATTAAGAACTCTACTGACAGCATCCTTATTGACAGAGCTGTACACACCAGGAGTGTACCTTACTCTACGCTGTTCTACAGGACCTGTGCTCATTGCTTTAGGGCTTATTTTGCAGCCACAGTGAAATGTGCCATTTTGAAAATGTGAGGAGAACAGCAGTAACAGTGTGATTTGATACCAATCAAGATCATCCTTGCAGTCAGTTAACCACAAATCTGTGGCATTAGGTTATGAAGAAGTAAGGTGGCAGACTGGTAATCACTTTGTGCAAACTTGCAAGAAAGATATCTGCAAAAAACCCCCTCTGTGCCCTGGGGACATCAGTGGAAGAAATGCTTACTTTCCTCAGATTTTTGTATTAACAATCTCAGTTTAAACTCCTTTTGCAAAAGAAGGTAGAACGGTGAAAAATAATATGATATTAAAACCACAGTGGCCAGATACTGAGTTGCTGAGCAACCAGACGTAGCTTCTGACATCTTTAAAGTTTGGAAAACCTCAAGCAACAAACTCAGTTTCCTAGTTAGGGACAGCCGAGGTAACCATTTCTAAAGATCTTGGCCACTGTTTTAAAATACATTTTACTTCAAGGAAGATGAGTCACATTTCCAAGTGGCTTCCAAGTCCATGCCTGTAGCATACACACATACACATGGGAAATTTAAGAACTGCAGATTCAGAGACTGATTCTGGAAATTTGAGTGAGTCTGTGGTTTAATAACACTTTGAACAAATTTAGTATGTTAATTATGCATTCAGTGTAATTATATTCATACATTTCCTTCACTGTTTGTCCTTTGTTTTCACTACTTGAACATTTTTCTATGGTTCTTGCTAGCAGAATGAACTCCAGGTATGTTTTCACCATGTGCTGTGCTCATTTGCAATGTCATTTAAAGTATTTCAGGGTTGCCTGCAGATGGGCACAAATTCAATGGCTTTCAGCAGGACGCTTCACTGGAATATTTCCTCCTTTTCATACACTCTTAATATGCTCAATCAATCAGAGGGGACCTAAGCTTTCAATCACTGGTGTATTCTATTTATTGTTTATCACAATTGGGTTATATGAAAGGACAGTGAATAGTACAGATAACACAAATTCTGCTGTGAGAAAGGCATCCCTACCAAAGGAATGAAAATGCTACTGAATGGCCAGGATCCCTAACCCAGTGTCCTGACAGGTTCACAGCTCTACTACCAACAACTGCCAGANTAATATAATATAATATAATATAATATAATATAAACAAGCAATTTGGCAAATTTTTAGTGTGAGTTATTTTCTTACTCCTTATTTTCTCCAGGGAAGACATGAAAGTCTCATTTCTATTTGTTCATGTTAAAATGATTCTCTTAAAGCTGAACTTCTCATTCAGGTA
Organism: Eurystomus gularis; assembly: GCA_013400335.1. Lineage (NCBI taxonomy): Eukaryota > Metazoa > Chordata > Aves > Coraciiformes > Coraciidae > Eurystomus > Eurystomus gularis. The sequence goes on from VZZY01018355.1 coordinate 147,074, forward strand.
TAAAATTGGTCAAAAATAAACTGGTGATAGGGAGAAAGAAACCTGCCAGTAATGAACTGAGTAAGCCTGTGACTCCCTTTGGCTGCAATATTCCTTTTTATTCATATGAGTAGGATCTTTAATGAATAAGTTATTCTTGGTGAGAAAATATCAGCCTTGATAAAACACTGGGGACAAGCAGTTTGCTCTAAAGATCTGGCCTTCACCAAGGATGGGGAATCAGCAACTGTCCTCAGCAACCCAAGTCTGAGATCTTAATGGAGAAGAGAAGAACGTAAGAAGCAGGGAGAACCCCAAAAGTACACCACATACATTTGTTTGCCTACAGCAACCTCCAGGCAGCTATATAAACGTGGAAATAAAAACAAAAACTGTGTTGGTTTAGAAGGGAACCTTCTGAAAGTGTGAGGCCAGTTCCTTGCCTGCACTAAAAACAATGATACAATTTTTATTTAAACTCACTGTCTTTCCATATAACAACTAAGATTAAAATCTATGAAACAAATGTATTGTATCTGTTATATCACCCTATTCTTCTATTAGTACAGGAATTTGACTGGCTAGTAACAAATCCCAGATGCCTCCTGCTACATCTACACATTATACGAAAGCACTTCTGTTGTGAAAATTGCTGCAGCTGAAATCGCACACAGCTTCTTTACCACAGTCTACAGGTTGCATTTCTGGCTTCTGGAGCTGACATCAGAACTATTAGACAGATGAAGGCACTGAAGAGCCCTCTTCTAATTTTGATGTTGTCTCCAAAAAGCCTCATAATTTCAGTCTGAATGAACCACTCCATTCAATAGAAAAGGCTTTTATAGAAAGTCCCTGAGACCTTTATCACCCCCCCCCACTCCAACTTCTGTATTTATCTCCCCATATACCCTAAAAAAATAATTATTCTCACAGACTCATTTGCCAGTGCACAATACTCTTTGACCTTCAAAAGGCTCAAATACTCAATTTGACAATTCTTCCAAGAAACAACCCAAACATACTTCTTTTTCTTTTGAAGAGAGGTCACTGAATAAGCCTCTGAGATGTGTTTAATTTTGTCAGACTTCGTCTGCTCTGTGTGCTCTAGCTACAATGGCACACTCATACAGGTTTTCTCATACGTTTTCTCTATATGGTGTATACTTTTTGGGGTGGGGACTCAGTTTACACTATGTCTACCATAAGGTGGTCCCAAATACTGCTAGCACATCATCTAAAGTGCTGTGACAGAACAGAGATTATTTGCAAAGGGGGTTCAGTTTTTGTTCACCCCCTACACCAGGGGTCCTCAAACTTTTAAAACAGGGGGCCGGTTCACTGTCCCTCAGACACTGTTGGGGGCGGGACTACAGTTTGGAAAAAAATGAACAAATTCCTATGCACACTGCACATATTNCAGTGTCCTGACAGGTTCACAGCTCTACTACCAACAACTGCCAGAGGAATCTTTCAAGTGCAACATGCACTGGAACAGGGGAACAGATGTCACAAGTGGCTGCTATCTCCAACAGAAGTACAGAAACACTTGAAAAGGAAGAAAAAATAAAAAAAAAGAAAAACNTGTTCTGCTCTCTATAAATGGTGTGGGCTCCGTGTTGCAACTTAAGAGAGGAGGGAACCTCATTGTTCTAAAGCATCCAACCTTAAGGATTTCATACTGGAGATGTTATAAAGCTGTGGTCTTTTGAAGAATATTTTTTCCAAGTGAATTCTCATTATTCTATATAGCATCACTTGGAAGGTGCTTTAAAAAAAATGAGGGGGGGAAGTCTCCAGGGAAGAAATCTGTAGACTCCTTTGACTCTGCATTCCCGTGCAAACTACCAGGTGCATGTTCAGCACACTCTGAAACATAGAATCATAGAATCATTCAGGTTGGAAAAGACGTCTAGGATCATCTAGTCCAACCTTCTTCGAACGTCTCCCTAACCCCTAGACCATGTCCTGAAGAGCCACATCTACCTGTTTTTTGACCACCTCCAGGGATGGTGACTCCACCACCTCCCTGGGCAGCCTGTTCCAATGGCTAACCACTCTTTCAGTAAAGAACCTCCCCTGGCTTTGACTGGATCTAACACTACTCAATTGTGCTCTGAACAGAAATGAGCATTTCCTAAAGGAGATTTAAAACAGTTATGGAGAGAACACTACCTTTAAATACACGTGGAAAACTAATGATGCTGCATTGAAAAGTAATTGAAGTTACTGCAGGGGCCTTACCCTCAAGGAGGTAAATTACTGTAAGCCCCACAGGAACAAAAGCTACAATACAGCAAAATTATATTGCAGTAATCCACCCATGTAGAAAAGTGAGTAGAGAAAATATAAAGCATAAATAACTCCCCACTCAGTCTTCATACACATGGGAATTTCTGATTGCAACTATTAGGCAGGGAGATGAGATATATATTCCTAAAGAATCATCTGGGCTGCAAAGAAAATTGAATGCCCTGTAGCTTAACAATTGGTTAAAGATAATAGGCTTATTGAGTTTGAAAGTCAAACTGCAGGTATTCGTAACAGCTACAGTATTCATTGTTCTACACAACTTCATGGAAGCAGATAGTTAAAAAACAAAAAACCCTCTGAAAGTTCAGAATACCACCTATTTCATTTTCTATTAATGTGCCAGCTTCACTTGAAATAAACATGTTCCCCTTTTGCAGGATCTTCCTGTTAGTTACTGTTGCACATAAATAAAGTTTTCTAAACAAACATCTTATCTTTTTATGGAAGGAAGTCCATTAATAAGGAATTGACGTCCTTCCCTAAAAAAAAGATCAGTGCTAATTCTTTCCCATAAACTAAAGAAATAAACTTACACCCTGAGTTTTTTTACTCTATTTTCACAGCAAACTGGATCGTCTGCACGTAGAACTGTTTGAGTTTTCTGATAAACAGTATCTCTGTTGCTACCTTGCCACATAATACTGAATAATTAATCTCTTCCCTCAACTTTTGATAGCTTCATGGAACTTGTGCTTCATTTCAACTCTACTCTACACATTCTTGTTTGAACTACAGAGTAGCCTGGGAGCTTCAGAAGCACACCATAACAGTTTCAATATTTTGACCTATGCAACCATTTTCAGAAAAATGTTCCTTTACCCAATAAATGCAGTCAGACTCCAGCAGCTGTGCTCATAATTTACTGTGCTCTTTGCTGGTTTTGTCAGCTACACAAGACGTTTCTATTGCCCAAAATTAACTTCAACATGGAAAATCCTCTGACGCAACCTTTATCTGTTTCCCTTCTCTAAAATAGCTTTTCCTTTAGACTAAGGAAATTTGAAGTTGACACTGTACTGCACATTATTTGTGATAAAATAAATACGTTTCTCTCAATGGCTTCAGAAACCCAGCATTTTAATCTATTTGCAACAATGCTGAAAATAGAAATATTAAAATGTTTAAAGAGAATTTATATTTCCAGTGATTTTGTGCAACGCAATTTAAAATCTCAATGTCTTACTCAGGGAGATCAGTCCAGGAGAATGGCACAATAACATAGCCTGTGATTACCATACTTGTATAAACTTAAGAGTTCTAATGCTGTAGTATTTTTGAACAAAAAGATCCATTCATCTTAAACACATTATATGTTTAACTCTTGGGAACAAAAGAAACTTCACCAAAATATTTATGTAGGAATTTCAAAAGGAAGTTTTGAAAAATAAAAGTCCACTAAATGTTAAAAGAAAAGGTTTCTCTTCAGTTGTGTCTATAAATGAATGCTATTTCAAAGGCACCTATTCCAGTTTTGAAAGAAGAAACATCGCTATGGGAAAATAAGATTCCACAATCCTTTACCAGGAGTGTGTGCTCCAACCTTGCTTGCATAATGCTTCACTGGAGAAGGCACTGAACATATGACTTAATGAAGATAAATAAAAGAGTGACAGGGAGTGAGACCAAGCACTAGACTTCTCCTCCTCCACTATACTGAATTGAAAGATTCCTTCCTGATCCCATTTTGCACTAATACAGTTCACTTTCTAAAGACCAATTATCTGTACAGGTGACAAGCCCTAAGCAGACAAAAGTCAGTCCACGTTATACAACCTTGCAGGTATTGGTTCCTTGCATTCTTATTTAGGATCCATATATAGCTTTACACACCGACTTTTACAGTGTACATTTAGACCATAACACTTTTTTGGTGAAAACAGAAGACTTAATGTACTTGTCTGTGTTTAGTAACCTACATACCTGAATGTCACTACAAAAACAAGAACAATTTCCTTTTCCCTTAACTCTATTCTTTTTAAAGGGTTAGGTCCTCAGAAAGGTTTCCCCCCCATTTCTGTTTAACTCCTGATAACTGTACCGCGGAACAGTGACCTTTATTAAAGGCAAAAACAGAGCACTGCTTTAAAAGGTCACATGGCACAACTCAGAAAGCAGAGCAGATTATCTGGTATCCCACGGCAGCACTGGAAACAGGGATGTAGGCAAGAGCCTAACAACTATCTGGGCAAAAGAGCATGCAGAAGATTTTTGTCAGTCATTAGAACTGTCACTCATTTTCCAGGACTGCCCTGGCAATATGGCTATCTAGTCCCCTATACAATGTCCACCTTTTCTACCTTACTCACTTTTTCTTCACCCTCCTTCTTTTAGCATAACGTCTCTCAAAACTTTTTTTATTTAGAAAGATTCTTGACACAGGAGAAAGCTCAGGGCAGTCTCAAGAAAGCTCAGTAAATATGTACAGAACTCCAAGGCTTTTCATAATTTTATTCTGTAAGATCAAAAGTTTCGGTGGGCTGTAGTTAACGGCTACCCAAAACACCTGTGAATGACTTTAGCTCTGATAAATGAACTGATGGTAGCCAGCACATCAGGCAAAGAAGCCCGTTCTGTGATGTCACTGTTACCTGTGCTGCTGTCTTTTCTTGTCCACTCATCTCCACGCTCTGCCATGCAGGTGTCGCAACTGGTGGAGGAGGTGCTCTGCGCTTTTTCACTTCTGGGTTTGCTGTCATTCCTGAGATGTTACCAAGGGACAGTGATGGGCCCAGGCTGCTGGAACGACAATTCACCGAAGGGGAATTTGGTGCTGTGGAAAAACCCTGTAAATGGATTAACATCTTAGATTAACATCACTTTTAAAAAACAATGGGAAAGAAAGAAGAAAAACAAGAGACATCTGGTTACCATTTAAACAATCATATGAATAATCATGTATGTTCCTCTGCCAAACTTGCTGAATTGCAAACTGTAACTTCTGGAAACTTTCAAAGGTCAAGTGGAACAAAGCTCACAGGCAATATTATTAAGTCAGGAGGCACGACGAGCACCTACTGCAATTTAACAGTAGCATTGATGGGAATACTACTGCTGCTTGCTATTTTATATATAAGCTTCATCAAGACACATAATTATGGTTACCCAAATGCATTTGCAGTTGTACTTAAATTACAGGCAATACACATTTCTGAAAGTGATATTTACTCTTAAACGAGAGCAGGGTATTAATCACATGCTGTCTATATCCAAGCTTGTCTATTTTATTATCAATCTGCCTGATCTACCTGACTGTTTTCTGCAGATTTACATAAGAGAAACTGTCACCATCAAACTATTTCCAACTTACATGCACAATCAAGCATAATAATTCACAATCTATTTAAAACAACTATTTAACCTGGCCAAAAGAAGACAAGCACATTCTGGATGTTCACAGGTCCAGATATAAGGAGAAGAAGAAATCATTTCAATAATTCTTTAATGTTAAAAATTACTTAAGTTCTCTTTGAAAACTTCATAAATGTAAAAAGTTTCACTGATTTCAGAGGAAGGCCTTAATATATATTTATATTAATACACAAACAAAATATACGTAGTCATACAGTAGTAAATCTACAAACAAGACTAAGAAACATGATTGCTTGAAAATGTGCTTTTAAAATTTAGCTTTGACACTTAAATTCAACATAATTAACTTTTTGAATTTGCTAATAAAGATCCTGCAAAAATCCTATGAGTCATCTTTTGTTATTTTTAATTAAGAGAAGCTTCCATATTAAATTGAAGATTTTACTTTTCAATTAAGTTATGAGACAGCCATTTCTTCTCAGAAATGGTTTCTGTGAAATTATCACAGACACCAATCCATCGCGAGCAGGAACAGGACACCTATTTCAGAAGCACAGGCTAATGAACATGGTTTCTAATGCTGTTCTTAACAGAACATTCTAACGCACTTGCAAAACTCACTCATCAAGGACATAAAGCTCTCAGGACGAACTGTGTCCAAAAGCACAGAATACATACTGGCACAAAACTAAAGGCCACCACAAATCTCATCACTTTACAAATAAAAGAGGTAGTTCCTTGAACCTAAGTCCTCCGATCTGGAAAGAGCTGGAAAATACTTTGCCTAATTCTACAGCTGCCTCGTTGTGGTGGCTATCTGGATTTCCACAGGAGTGTAATTTGCAGTGAATCTGACTTGTGACATGGCAGAAAAATTCTTTTCCACAACTGCCAAGTGCAATCTTAGCTAAAAAAAATTAAAAACATGGTGCAGCAAGCTCAAAAATCTGTTTAATTTTAGGACTGTTGAAGAAGCACTGATGAAGCATAAAGAGTTAAAAAATATAGCAATGCAAAAAGATGTATGTAATACAGATTCCTGGCTGCCTGGTGAAGTTCAGTGTTCTACAGATTCCTGTGAAAGCAACTGAAAATGCTAAATACAGACAGCAAACTGATTTGTGTCTTGTTCTTCATTTACTACGCATGTGATAACTATCACTGACTTAAAACTACCAGCTGGATGCTTTTCTTATCTTTTATGTTGCACACTGCACAGCAGACTTCATCTTGGAATAGTGTATTTAGCACAAACAGGGCATGTTACCAGCCTTCTTTGACTGACTATAGAGTTTTGCTGAAGTATTAAAGCAGTATTTGCCCACTTTTTTCATTGCCAGTTTCTCTGAAGAGCTTAAATACCTTCTTCACCGTTCTAGCACAGAGAGAAAAAAAAGCTCAAAGTGGAATGTGGTGTTTAAAAGATTAATCTTATAATGAAATATACTCTTCTTGGCCCTATATCCTGGGCAGTGGAAAAAATAACGATCTTATCTGCAGCCTACAGGTTTTAAGTCATTCTCACTGCATGTTGAACCTGGTTCTGTCAAATAAAGTTTGTTTACTCCTAAAGATCTGATAGGCTTCACAGAGTGAAATATAAAGTAGTCTCCTCTTTTCACACACAAAATGACTGATCAAAATAATTTAAAAATGTATTCTACAGGTATGCTTTTGTGATTCTTTTCATTCTTTTATTTTGCTTGCTAGAGAAAAAAGTTGAGAAATATTGTAAAGAATTTAAAGATGTATACAAATAACAAAAACCCCCTTAGACTTTCCACCCAGCATTACAAATACAGGGTACTGGTAAGAAGGTAGGATGGGTTCATTTTTAAATTAATATCCTGTTAAATGCCACCCGAAGGTCTTGTGGCTGAAGAGCTATCAGAATCCTACTCCAGGCAACAGATCAGTGTGAAGGAATACAGGGATGAACAACTAAACATTTTAAAGCTGAGGTTTTCTAAAGCTTGGATTTCCTAGGAAAAAATGTAGTACTTGCATGACACTATAAATAGTTTATAATAAAAACACTTTAATGAAAAAAATAAAAACCTTGGAAGTTCATCTATGTTTTCTTTTTGAAGTCCAATCTTCATATTGAGCCTATTATTTACTGAGGGAGCATTTCAAGAACGCTCATGTTAGGACTCTTCCCCTGAAATAAAAACTCACTATGGCTTTGAGGGAAACGGAACAAGGACAACTTCAACTTGTCTAACTGGAGGCAGACCTTCAAGATCTCTCATGTGTGTACTCCTTTACAGTGGCTTTAAGAAAAAAAATAAACACCACGCTGGGAACATTCACTGACCTAAGTGTTTTTGGGATGATTTGTCTTTTGTTGTAATCCTAATCTAGAGAGACAGCACCTTACCCAGTTGTTACATTTTATGTTGTGTTAGATGCTGCACAGCTTTATTCCAAATCACTGGATTTTGAAGGTTTGGTTTTCAGGCAGGTTAGCAAGGCAATTATTAAGAGCATACAACATTAATTAAGCAAACGTGCAGGGACCTGATATGTACATGTCACTTATCCAAACCACCTCTCATTTCTTGTTGCATTAATTTGTTATCAATAGATTTATTTCAGTGGAAGTACTCAAATTAGAGCAGTGTGAGAGGAAAGTCAGGCTCAAGTACTGCAGTCAATTTAGCTGGCTAAAGAAGTCAGCCTTTATTCTCTGTTTCATTTGACAAACAGGTTGGCATGAATTTCTCCTCAGAACCGAAATTAGAAGGAAAAAAGAAAAAAAAAACCAAACATGTCAAAAAAAGAAAATTCATGGCAATGAATTACATACAGAGATGTTAAAAATGTTTCCCAACTTGGAAAAATCATAGTCTTTGGTAGACCATTAGGTGTTAGAGCATTCTGCTAGCAGTTCAGACAAGTAGTGCAAACTAGTAAGAAAAAAAATTGCTTCCTCTTTTTTCTTTTTTCCTGAATTAAGCCAAAGCAAACCCAGCACAAACACAGATACAGCAGCATAGGTCACTAGTCAAGTTAGACTCTAGTCACTTGAACATGTACTAAACCACAGCTATGGGCTAAAGTAAATTTCAGTTCCATGAAGTAGATGTTGGAAGGAGGCAAAAACCAGCTGTAATACCTACATATGGTGCCACCAGGTCTCATGGATCCATTGTTTCACGTTATGTACTTCTCAGCTAGTTTTTTACATCTCATTAAACTTCAGAAATCTAAGGAACTTTCTTTTAAAAAAAATTTTAAATGTACCAGATGCTTTCTTTGGTGCTAAGCAGTTTAATTTCAGGATTTTTTCCTACTAGTTCTTCTAGTTGAAATTTAGCTTTCAAAGACTTTTTAGAAGGGCAAAGAGGAGCTGTTAAAAAGCACAGAAGAGGCTCAGAGTAACCTGGTAACTGAAGCGTACCAGTCCTGTTTTCAAAAAACACTGAGAAGTCACCTCCCTACAAGACTACTGAACTCCACAGCCTGCTGAACTCAACACAAGCTAGATTAAGAGCCTAAAACAGGCCAGTCTGTATTCCAAGATCATCAATCTAGAATGCAATTACAAAACATCCTTTGCAAACTACTCCCTTTTCAAGAATAAACAGAAGCTCTGAAAATTTTAATGTTCACGTTAATAAAATAATGTAGGACTAATCTACTAAAATATAACTGTACTGCTGTGAGAAATCCATTTTACAAAAATAGATATGTATAAAAATGGAAGTCAGCTTATGTTTGTTTTCAACAGATATCATTCATCTATAACTCTCTTATCCAAAGCCCTGTTATTAGCATTTCCTTGATTTTCTGATGACACTAAGCGGCATTTAAAGGTCAACAAGGAAGAGACTGCAGCTTGCCTGGGAGAGTGACTTGACTTCCCGTTCCCTGTCCACACCGGTCAATAAAAATTTTTCAAAATGTCAAGTTCTTTTCTTGTGAGGTTGCTACAGCCAGGCCTTTCTTCCGCAGCTCTTTGCCAAAACTCACGTTTGAGCTCCCAGTCTTGTTATGCAATTTCCTTCTGAGAAGTTTTAAAATCAGAACTAATCAATTGAGCTGTTTTTAAGCACTGAAAGTACCAGATGTATTAGCAAAAAGTAAGGGTTGTGCTTTTTTCCAATGCAGAGACAAAAAAAATAAGAAGTATCACAAAGGAAGTATTTTTTGGTTTGCAAGTGTACTGTATGCATACGAAGGTAAGATTTAGCACAGGCAGACAAATCCATCTACTCAGTGACGGCGACAGTCTGTTGGACATTTAAGCTCAATTAATGCAAGTTTTATTGATTTGCTGAATGACACCACAACTGATTACAAATGGCCACTTAAAATGTCAGACAGGTTGTGTTACGACCTACTGCATAAACTGAAGTCAGAGGCTGCTTTCCTTGACGTGACACTAGAATTCCTTACACTAGCACTAAATCTGACAACACCAAAACTGAATTAATCCAAGCTCCCGCTTCAAAACCAAAGCATAATACTGCGGTCATGAGATGGCTTGGAAACACAGTTTTAAAACAAAACAAAACCCAAAATTGTGACTGCTCAGATTTTCCTTTCTAACCAGCCACACTGAACACAGATTGGTTTTTGTACTCCTTGAAGCACTTGTGATTCTTGTACTTGCATACAGTTTGCAGTCAGAAAGTAAAAAAGTTAACCTTTTCCTGCTGTGAACTAAAAAAAATAAATGCACTTTTTTGTAATTTACTTTATGTTGGTCTATTACCTCCCTGCATTTTGCTATTTTATATTAGCTATATGCTATTTTATATAAGCTATATGCTATTTTAATATTTTTGCTATATTGAAAGAGAAGCAACTATTTCATTTCCACAATAGTAACTCCTACAGGCAGTAGCAGGTTTTATGTCTGTTGAGTAGGCTTTCAAGGTTTTGAGTTATTCTTTAAAGTTTGTACAACAACAGTGCTATCTTATGCTTGTATAAGTCTATTATAGTATCTAGTTAGCAATTCCGAATCTCGTGGTCAGGGCCCGTTTAGTGGACAGCAGAATTTGCACAGCCAGAATTAGAAACGCCTGAGAACATTCTCTCTCTTGTGCCAGTTCTCCCTCACTGTGCTCAAACACGTTCTTCTCATTTTAGTACAAAAATTTGCTGATCAGAAATCAGAAATTTCATCTGAGTTCTCCAAAACTGAATAAACTACCACGGCGCATGTAAAGCGGTGGAATACAGATTGGTGAATTCAACAATGCATATACAATATTCAAGCAACTCAGATAGTGTCAAATCATTTATACTTTTGCAAGATTTCAGTGCCAGATGCAAGAAGGCCACCTCCTTTACGAAGTTGTCTACTTTATCTCCCAGCACTGAACCACCATGACCAATCTCTCACTGCAGAGGTTAATAAAACTTTCCTATGAAACAAATCCACACCATCCGCAATTATGCTGTTTTATCGCTTAATTGTTCTTATAATTAGAATTTTTTTTCCTTGTACCTTAACTATAATTTCCCTTCCTAGAAGTTTATCTGATTACTTCTTGTCCTCACTTCGGTAAGGCCATGTGCTACAAAGTGTTTTTACAGCTAGGTGTGCAACCCTGGTTTCCAGCTCCAACTGATTTCTGTTCACTTCACACATCCTGCAGTGTCCAACCTCATCTCCAGTAGAAAAACTGAAAGAACAATGAGTCAAAGGAGGGAAATAGAAAATTGGAAGCCTCCAAGAAAAAAGCTTTGTGAAACAGACCAAGTGGCTTAGATTTACACTGTTTATGAATGTCTAAATAAGGAACACGTGTGAGTAGTAACTCAAGCCTCTTGTGCCACACTGACAACAAAGAGGTTGCCCAACCAGGGAGAGCTTTCCAGAATCTTCTTTAGTTTTTGTTGTACTACTTGTGTCTGAAGCAATATTCAAAACTCCCTTTCCATTTGAAAATCAGATGCATACTGAATGAATACAGCAAAAAGTGCAAATAAATAGATTACTTTTTAAACACACAGTCAAATATTTTTCTTTGATGTTTAGGAGAACAAACTTTTTACTCAAATCATTAGTAGGTTAGAAAACATGGATTAGGAATACATGCATTCCAGCTAAACATGAACATGTCCGTAAATTCTTGAAAATATAAAGAATCTGACGCAGTAAAGCCAAGCCCAACTGCTCATATCAGTATCACCTACTACTATCGCCTCCCTCAGTATTCAGCCAGACTGAGATCACAAATTTAATCCAAGTTCTCCAAAACTAAATAAACCACCATGGTACATATAAAGCAGTGGAATAAAGATCTGTGAATTCAACGATGTACGTACAATATTCAAACTACTCAGAGACTGTCAATTCATTTCTACTTTTTCAAGGTTTTACGATAGATGTGCTTTGAGGATACAAACTTTTAAATGACCTCTGGTGATTTAAAATTCAGTGTATTTCCTCCAAATAATTTCTTCTGTTTCTATGTTTCACTCTTCAGATTTTCCCAAGTCACACTACACTTCATGCTTAACAAAGCCTTTGTGTACTATTGCTACCCAAAAATCACTCATGTCAATCTGGAGGAGTCTCCCTGGCAGAATGAAGACGACAGTCACAGTCTCAAGGGAAATGGATGCAATGACTTTTTTCCATCACAGCAATACATGCAGAAAACAGAAGACAGGTTAACTTGATTTACATTTGTGTGCTTGTATCATCTCTTCTGTTTAAGTGACAGCTCGTTTAAAGGAAATTCATAGTTTAAAAAAAAAAAAGTACCATCCCAACAGAATTAGCAAAACTAACCTTTCTTGACAGAAGGGGGTAGACACTACCCTTTCTGAATGGTGGGACAGAGGGAAAGAAGGAGGAGCCATGTTTCAACTGAGAAGCTGGGAGCAGGCAGCATGCTGCCTGGTGCTAATGAGAAGACCAAAGTGTATAAATCAGCATTTGGAAGGCATCCATATATCACTTGTGTCCTCTCCTATCAATCCGCACACTGTCACCAGCAAGCACGTATCCTGTGGACCTCATGAATCAGAGCTGAGGAACTTGTTAAAAAAGAAAAACGTATCTTCTTTGATTCAGAGCTGTTAGCATTTGACAAGTCATTCTCAACTCAATGCAGTGAAAATACACTTGCTACAAATCTTTCTAACCCACAATTTGTTTAATTTCTGTCACTGTGTGTCCTATGAAGGATGAAAAATTGTTTTGCTGAAATGAAAGAAACTTAGGTCACCGAACATTCTTTTCTGAACAAACGTGGTTGGCAAAGCAAGTAGGCGTATGTTTGAAAAAGCAAAGTTCAGCTCATAACCACAGAAGCCAAAAGATTTTCCACTTAATATTCCACTTTCCACCAGATCCTAAATTTCCAGAAACAGCTAAAAAGCTATGAAGCAAGATTATTTGAAGATATTTCAACATTGGTATAAATCCAGTGACATCCATGAAACAGACACAAGCTTCAGCACATAGTATCACAGGTATTATTTCTGGATAACGGACACATTTTCAATACCCCTGAAAATTAAATATTCCTGCTTTTGTTTTGGATATGTAAACCCTAGTGAGACAAAGCCATGATTAACATAGCATAGAAAATACTTCTGCATCTATTTTCTGTGCTGCTTGGTAGTTTAACATAAATGCTGTTGTCCATCACTCGAGCGGGAGGTAGGAGTGCAGGCTGCAGACAATCTGAAGCGAATTCCAAAGCCAAGCTGAATCACGAGTGACAGACTGGGATGCCAGCTGATGCTTAGGATAAGGTTTGTTTGCATTTCACACAAGTGTAAAATGATTTATCTTGACTTCCATAAGTGTGTGGACAAATTTGTGTCTCACTTGCTAGAATTCTCTCTTTTTTTTTTTAATATTGTTTTTGGAAACTACCAGAATCAATTTAAATATAAAATGCACCCTTCTCAGGGCTGATTTACATCTTTCTGGCTAGACTGCTAAAAATTTCTTTTCCACAAGTCCAACTCTTTTTGTCACAGTGCACTGTCAAAATGTGTCAGCCTATAAAAAAAAAGACTGTATTTTGAAAATAGATTTTTCATAACTGTCAAAAATATAAATAAGTAAAGACAATATGGGGAGAAAGATTAAATTCAAAATATTCCCAAAAGGGAACGGCTAACAAAAATAGGCAGTCAGCAAATTCAGCTACTCACATCACTTACAATTTTTTTGATAGCTCTGTGCACATATGGTAAGTGTGCCGTTATGTGATGGCGCAATAGATGGATGACAAAAAAATTTTTTGCCAACATAATATGCCAGATCAAAAAAAGCAGAAGAGTTATTTATAAAGAAAAGGAAATGGTTATCTATTCAAGATTAAATATCTCACTAATTAGGGACAGAACATGGGCTCATAAGGAGAATATGCATAGAGTTTGGTGAATTATAAAAGGAAACAGGAAAAAAACATGGAAAACACTGCAAGTCTCTCCTAGATACTTGTCCAAGTGGCACAAAAGGAGACACAAAAAAAGTAGGAAAGAACACAGGAAGAAGTGAGAGAACAAAAACAGTCACAATGGCAAAAAACAAAGTGAATGTGTTTACCAGTTTTGACCAGAGTGGAAGCCTTTGCAGAAATTCAAAGACAAAAATTTGGAAAAGGAAAGCAGCGAAGTAAAAACCAGAAGACTTCAGTGAATGTGATGATAGAGAACTGGCTCACATCCTGGGGAAGGAGCAATGAACTAAGGAGACCGTGCAGGACAGAAACCATATTCTGCAAGAGAACACCATTGCTCATATGTTAGTCCAGAAAGATGGCAATGTCAGTGCTCACTCGTTGAGGTGAAGACAGTGGAGAAAAGTCACATGAACGGAACTTGAACTGGTAAAGATTCAGTACTGAAAGGAAAGAGGATAATATACAGATTTCTGAATGCAAAATAAATATTTCTGTGGTAGGCATTTAATGTACACTAAGACATAGAATGAAGCAGAATGGAAGAAAATAGCCAAAGAAACATTTTAAAACCTACCGAGAGAGGTTTAAAAGCCTATGGCAGAACTTAATAGAAAAATGCATTTTAAAGAAGCCTGAAGAAATACAGAGAAAAATTCACATGGACTCCAAAATTCAATTCAGTCACAATATAGAAAGAAGATGAAAAAATATCAAGCCGAAAGCAAAACCAGGAAAGAACATTTGAAAAGAGGCTATTTAGACTTGGTCTTGGAAGGCTGTTAGCAGATCTAGTGAGATCTACCTTGGAAGAGTGAGGATGGAAAAAGCCCAATTTTTATAAGTCTGAAAAGGCTGGTTTTTCTCCTTTCACTTACACTTTTGTACTACGTGAAAATAGATTAGCTCGATCAAATAGTGTTGAACAACCAAACTGAAAACCAAAAACTGTCTTAATTAATGGTCTGGCAACAGACTTCAGGAAACAGGGAGTTCGAAAGGTCAAAGACCAACAAAAGCAACAAGACATGTTCGTAATTTCCACTGGTGTTAAACATTCATCAATCATAAATAAACACAAAAAGGATCAGAGGTCTTAAGTACAATGAATTAATCACTGCAATAAGAGTTTATTTTCTCTAGGCTTCCTAATTCTTTTAAATCAAGCAGCCAGTGTGTTTGGTTCGTGGAAGATTGTACGTCCTATATTTGCGATATAAGTCCTCTTGAAATTAAAAATATTTTTAAAAACTGCAGAGAACTTCTTCTGCAATAAACTCTTTTAACCTACAGGAACTATCAAACCACTGGAATTGATCACCTTAAATATATTTCCATTGTAGGTATGCCAGTTTATACTGGAGAAGGAGATGGAAATATTGCATAAAACATACAATTTAAAAAATACCTGCTCCAAGGTCTGTATAGCTGATTTTTATGGGGACCAGAATTGTGAATGGAATAGCTCCTGGTTTTTGGGTGTGCATTTGTTTGGTTTTGAAGAAATAATTTCTAGGTTTTGCTGAAAATATTTTTATTCCAGTTAAACTAAAAAGTGTTTTCCCCTTATTTTAATGAAAGTGTTGTCCTTACACAAGTTTTTCAGAGACAAGAAACATGAATGTTTCACCACACCACCCAAATCACAGAGGGTGTTGGTTGGGTCTGGGAGAGTGATGAGCCACCCAGGGTAGGAGCAGATCAGGTCTGGGAACACCTGGAGAGCCTGAAGGTACACAAGTCCATGGGACCTGATGAGATACATCCATGGGTCCTGAAGGAACTGGCAGCTGAAGTTGCTAGGCCACTAGCCATCATATTTGAGAGGTCCTGGCAGTCTGGTGAGGTTCCTGCAGACTGGAAAAGGGGGAACATAACCCCCATCTTTAAAAAAGGAGCCAGAGACAACCCGGGAAACTACAGACCAGTCAGCCTTACCTCTGTGCCAGGTAAAATCATGGAACAGATTCTCCTGGCGGCTGAATTGAGGCACATAAAAAAAATAATCAAGTGGTTGGCAACAGCCAACATGGCTTCACCAGAGGCAAGTCGTGCCTGACTAATCTAGTGGCCTTCTACGACAAAGCTACAGCGCTGGTTGATGTGGGAGTAGCAGCCGATGTAATTTTCCTGGACTTGTGCAAGGCGTTTGACACTGTCCCACATGACATCCTTGTCTCTAAAATGGAGAGACACGGGTTTGACAGATGGACCACGCGGTGGATAAAGAACTGGCTGGATGGTCGCACTCAAAGAGTCGTGGTCAATGGCTCGAAGTCCACATGGAGACCAGTGACAAGCGGTGTTCCTCAGGGCTCTGTTCTGGGTCCAGTGCTGTTCAACATCTTTGTCAGCGACATGGACGACGGCATTGAGTGCACCCTCACTAAGTTTGCCGACAATACGAAACTTTGTGGTGCCGTGGACTCACTTGAGGGAAGAGATGCCATCCAGAGGGACCTTGATAGGCTTGAGAAATGGGCCAGTGCAAACTGCATGAGCTTCAACAAGTCAAAATGCAAGGTCCTTCACCTGGGTCGGGCCAACCCTAGGCACAAATACAAACTGGGTACAGAGTGGGTTGAGAGTAGCCCTGAAGAGAAGGATTTGGGGGTGTTGATAGATGAGAAGCTCAACATGAGCCGGCAGTGCGCTGGTGCAGCCCAGAAGGCCAACCGCATCCTGGGATGTATCAAGAGAAGCGTGGCCAGCAGGTCAAGAGAGGTGATTCTCCCCCTTTACTCTGCTCTTGTGAGACCCCACCTCGAATACTGCGTCCAGTTCTGGTGTCCCCACCAGAAGAGAGACATAGATCTGTTGGAGCGTGTTCAGAAGAGGGCCACAAAGATGATCCAAGGGCTGGAGCACCTTTGCTACGAGGACAG
This sequence comes from Eurystomus gularis, assembly GCA_013400335.1. Lineage (NCBI taxonomy): Eukaryota > Metazoa > Chordata > Aves > Coraciiformes > Coraciidae > Eurystomus > Eurystomus gularis. Next base: position 163,941 of record VZZY01018355.1, read on the forward strand.
GCTGCGGGAGCTGGGGTTGTTCAGTCTTGAAAAGAGAAGACTTCGGGGGGACCTAATAGCTGCCTTCCAATACCTGAAGGGAACCTATAGGAAGGCTGGGGAGGGACTTTTTACAAGAGCGCCCACTGATAGGACAAGGGGTAATGGGTTTAAGTTGAAGGAGAATAGATTTAGATTAGATCTTAGGAAGAAATTCTTCAGTACGAGGGTGGCAAGACTTCGGAATAAATTGCCCAAAGATGTTGTGGCTGCACCCTCCCTGGAGGTGTTCAAGGCCAGGTTGGACAGAGCCTTGAGTAGCCTGATCTAGTTGAGAGGCGTCCCTGCCCATGACAGGGAGGTTGGATTAAATGATCTCTAAGGTCCCTTCCAACCTAGGCCATTCTATGATTCTATGAATGAAAAATTCTCATAATTTCTCAGGGTCTGCTGAAATTCTGATACATATGACTTTTGGCCTCTGAAAATCTCTATTTATTATAGCTGTTCATGAATGGAGAAAATCTGTACTGAAATTCAAAGGCAAATTTTCACCAAGATATTCAAAACTCCTTTAATGTCAAAGGATTTCCTCAAGCTCAGGGAACTGACTTTTAAAGTCCAGTCCCTATAATCCAATTCCGACACAAATATTCTATTCATTTAGAAAGAAGTTGTGCAACTACTTTTCCCTTTGAAGTCTATGGTAACTGTAGGTGTTTAGCTAGAGGGAGACAAATAAAATGATCTGTCAAAGCAAATTTTCAGAAAGGAAGCTTTACACTTTTTAATGATAAAACACAGCCAAAAATATTATTAAAAGCAATGCAATCTCTGAAGACCTCGAAACTTAAATTAGAAGAACAAATCAGCTTTTGAACTCTGAAATTCGTGCAAATCTTAACACAAATCCTAATTACAGAGTCACTAAGAGGATTCTAGCAACACGAATCTGAAGACTGTTTCAGTTAGCCTTTTCAGATGTCTGGGTGCACATGTGCATACACACATGTATCTATGTACAAACACAGGTACACCTACAAACAGAAAATTTACTACTTAATTAGCTCTTTCAGCTATCTGCATGCACATTTGTGTGTGTATGTACATATCCTTACACACACTGAGCACAACAGGCTGAGTTTGAAACCCTGAGGGGTGGCCTAAGCAAACTCCCAAACCGTATCTGCAGCTTTCAGGCTGAGAATTTCTGGCAGGAAATAACAGCACTGAAGCAAGCCAGACCTTTAAGGAGATGTGACAACTTGCTGCAGAAGACAGAAACACAAACTCATACACCATGCTCATAGCTTGATGCTCTGGTAGCGATGCCAACAAACCATTTTGAATTGTAACAGTTGAATATTTAGTCCTAGGTCAACATCAGTGTCAAGAGTCGAGGGGTGATGTCAGGAGGACAGGGTACAAGAGTAGAGCGGTGAAGAGAAGGTTTAAAGACAACACTCTCCTGCTGGACAGGGGGTAGAGCACATCCAGGTGTCATATATGTCCATCTTCTGTTTCGTAGTACCTACGGATCAATACCTAGAGAAATTAAGCTTGTCCCTTTAAAAGAGGTTAACAATTTGGATAGAAAATATATATGCTTATACTCTGAAGAAGTCACAAGCAAATTCATTTCAGGATCTGAATCTTTCAGGAGTATGAAATTAAGACTCAAGCTTCCTCTCTATCCTGGAGGATTCTCCAAATGCTATCCTCTTTGGAAGAGAATCAATATTCTGAACACATTGGCAAAAAAATCATGCAGGTTTTGTGACTGGGTACATGAAAGAAGAACAGGTTAAAAATAAAGAAGCAGATCCTGCTTTGAATTTTATTAGAATTAAACATTACTTCAAATATCCTTGACCTTTTATTTTTTTCCTACTGTAAGCACTCATTATTATCCTTTTAAACCTGACTTTGTTTAGGCAAGCCCACCTTCTACATAAAAGTGAAGTGAGAATATAGGATACTGCAAAGTGACTGTAAGTACAGCTGTGCTGGAGCCCAAGCTACTTCAGCCTTTTCCCACTTTTTATAATTTTCATTATTTAGTACTTTTATCTTCCTTTGCAGTATACTACAGCCAGCTAAGTTTCTCCAAATTTAAAAATTCACTACTATATCCTTAGGACATCAGAGCTTGAGTCATGAATGTTTGTTATTCCTAAGAAACTAATTTCCCCACTGTGTGTAGCCTTGTTTCCTTTGTGAAGTTAGCATGAAATGCTAAGAAATCACAGCTCTCTGATCTATTTATTCCTGCTAACTGGAGTATTCCAATCCACTGGAGTGCACTCCCCACTGAGGGGCTGCAGCAGAAACTTTTCAAGCACAGTCCCAAATTCAACCGAAACAAGTTAAAAAATGTGGAAACAGATACAACACACATCTACCCTTGGACTTTCACTACCACAACTACATCTTACACAGGGAAAGGAGCGCTGAGAATTCTGCCAGCTTCTCTGGGTATGCACTGCCTCAGATAGCAAAGAAAAACCTGCTTTTGCAACAAATTATTGGTCCGTGAAAGCCACTCCTCTTCTTTGCCACTGTTTGCAATTCATAGTCTACAAGACTGAACATGCTTACTTTGGGGTTTTCTCCTTCCCCAATGAGAAAATGCTTTGTAAATTAAGGAACTTCAAGGGGTTTATCTGTGTCAACTGTCCATTAAAAGGAACAAAGGTGTCAGAAGATCTTTGACCATGCAAAAGAGAATCTTAAGTAGCACAAGAAAGAATTATTTTTAACATGGCCTAGTATAGATAGCGGCTAGCAACTCATAAAGGACACAATCCAAAGCCAGTTGAAACCAGGAATTTTTCTAGTGAGTTCTGCATCAAGTCTCTGATGTCAAGTCACTAACTTTACCACACCAAAAGACAGTAATGCTCTAAACTATGCTGTCACTGTCATTTCTCCAGGAAACCATTTTCTGCAGTATATTTTCAAAGCCAATGGAAATCATAACGTCAGCACAGAAAGCATAGCTCTCATTTTTAAACACAAAGTTTGTCTCCATATATCGATACTTTAGTCTCTACTACTAAAAAAATGAAGAAAGCAAAGCACCTCCAAGAAAACACACATGAATTGGGTCACAATCAATAGGCAAGGAGTTGTTTTAAAAGCATGATCAAAATGCAAGTTAAAAACCACAATCCAAAAAACCCAATGCCTGATCAGATACCTTCATGTATAGCCTGGACTATACATCTATTTGGAAACATCTATTTTGTAACTATTTGGAAAGGGTTTAAAACACCAAAACATAACCACTCCTAGGTGACGTTAAACAGCACATGAACACGTCCACTAAGCTAACAAACCCTACAGTACTTTCACCCTCAGCATGATGCTTTCTTTTGATATATTATTCAGCCACAGGAAATTAAAAGTAGAATATATTAAGACAGTTCACAATCCAAAGCAAAAACATTAAGAAGTCTCCAAGCGCTGCCTTTCCACAGAGAGAGGATAAAGTGGTTGTTTCCTTAATTTTTAATTTTCTTTCCTTTTGATGAGGGGAGATGTTGTCACAACTTTGGAAAGATAAGTTGCTTTTAATTTAATACTAGTTAACGACTTTGACTGACTTGTACAATTGCCAGTATTTTTAGTTGATATTGTCTTTCTGACCTGTAACCCTTAAACTAGAACAAGGACCTTGTTTAACGTTTCTTAAATTTAGACAGCATCACTATCCACTATTATGTATCCACTATCCACCCCCCTCCCACCGCTGCTGCACTAATCTCCCATGCCAGCTGCTCAGATGTTTACATCTGAAGGGCTTTCTGTGTGCAGGAACAGTCTCTGCACAGTATCTCTCATCTGTACATTTGCCAGAATCAAGGCAAGAACAGCCTCGCTGCTGGGATTCTTGATTAATAAATAGTCTTAAATGCTGCTTCTTCCCTTCCCCCTTCAGTTAAATCCATTGCCATTAGGTTTTTACAAGGCAAATCTCCACAGTGCATTTTACTGGCCTGACTCTTGTCCTATGCAAACAACTGTAAACCAGAACAAGCTCCATTTAGAGTCAACGAAATCACACCATCTCTGTGCTGAAACTGGGAGAGATCAACACCAAGATGTGTACCTGAGCATTTACTGGGATGGAAAGAAGAAAATACTCTAATTGAAGGAGGCAGGCACAGGGGAACCAAATACTAACAATCATAAATCTAATGGTAATCTTTCCATCTTGCTATGTCAGTACACTTCAGAGACTGCCTACACAGCTCATGTCCTAGACATCAGTGGCACCTGGCTCTCTCACCAGGTCACTGAGGTACTGAACCAGCAGAACACTTATACAGGTGCTTGTATGACACTGAAAAAGCCAGTGGTCCAACACCTACAGCTACTCACCTATTTAAGAACTCTGCAGGGCTATGTGGTGTTATTTGCCTTGACCTGCTTTCTCTTCTAGCCTTCCAGCTGACCATTTATAAAACCAGAAATACTTTTCTTAGTTTTCTCAAGTATTTAGGTATCTGCTTAAAAGTGTAAAAAAAAACAACAACAAACCAAACAAACAATAAAATAGATCTGACTGAAGGTATTACTACTTCATGCTGTTGTAAAAGTCTTCAAAAAGACTGCTGTTTGTCACACTCTTTCCCCTCTTCAGCTTGGGTCCCAAAATGTTGCTGAGAACTCAAATGAAATACAAATCACTGGAGAGTAAGAGAATAAACAATGTCTGAAATTGTTTGTCATCATTTCTGCTGAACTCCAAGGAGAGATCAGCATTGGAACTGTATATAAAAGACCAATAAAACGTAATTTAACAATTGTTCATTAATAAACAATGTAAAACAGCAACACAGAGTACAGGCATTAGGTGGTCTCTTTTTGTAGCCATGAAGAATTGAGCAGCACAGGCAGCACTTAGCGCTGTACAGCCTTTGCTTCTTACACACACGACTCCTCTTTGAGCTAAAGGGAGACCTGCAAGGCTCGCTAAGCCTCATGTACATTTGGCTTTGCATAAGAGAACTAAGCCATAAAGTTCATTTAGGAAAACTCCCCCATCAAAGTAAAAAGCATTGTGTCCTGTCAGCAAATGTTGTTTTGCAAATCCTCCCTCACCTGCCATAAGATGTTATTGAGACATACGGTTTCACACGCTACCACGCAACTCAGTTTTGCCAACGAACAATAATGCACAGAACAAATGTGTGGAAATCATGAGATCATCTAATTAAAAAAAATGTTATTGTTTGCCACTACTTTTAATGAAATCGAGTCTTCACTGTCCACAGAAGAGGCTGGAAAAGAACCAATTCCTATTAGTGCTTATGCCTTAGAAATTGTTTGCAAAAGTAAAGAAATTATACCTTCATTGGTGTTGAAAATCTTCACTGTATCTAAAATCTACATATGCTAATAGAATATTTTATTCCCCATAAATCTATGGTTACATGTGATTCAGATTATGCCACTACAAAAACAGATGCTACTGTCTGAAAAAAAAAATATTCCATTGTATATTAGAAATACAGAGTCAATGACATACAATCAGCCATTGCGGATTTCATCTAGGAAAGAGCACTGGCATTAATACATACTAATCCTTTCACTACAATAGTTACACTTGGACAGCTTTACAAGAGATGTTTTGGATATCCATCATTAAATCAAACAGAAACATACTTTGCAGTTGAATTAATAATGTCTTGACTCATTCCCAGACCATCCCAAACTTCAAGCACAAAAAACATTTTATGCACAGTTATGTGAAAGACTTTAAGGAACTACATCTTTGCTTATCCAATTGCAGAAAAGCCTGATCCTGGGATAAACTTTTCTTTAAAGGTGGTATTTTCCACACCATTGCATGCTTGCCAGTTACACAAAGAACAATAGGCTGAATGTATTATGACTGAATATGAATTACAAGGCTATTATACACTATTAAGGGGCTCTGGTAATATTAAATGCCCAAGAAGTAAAGCCTGAGTGGTTGAGATGTCACTAGAAAAATCTCAAATAATTTAAGTTTGTCATTGGGTTTTTTTTAATGTCCTTTTATTAATGCAAATTAAAAGCCATTGGTCTTATTAACTGCTACTTTATTTTTTCCAGTGAGTTAACTTCAGAACTTTTCAGTGAAATCAGTAACAAAAGATGAATCAGACATAAAAGGACTTGGGTGGTTAAGGGTGTGTCACCAGGTCTTAATTAAACATCCAAGGGAGATATCTGAGCCAACTTACGCCAGACCAACTGGGTACATCCACAGTACAGAGAATGATGCCACGCAGTCCAGGTCTGGAAGCTGAATTGCCTCACACTAGCCTAACTTACCATGCTTCTGTTAGCTTAGGCCTCCCTAACTCACACTGCTTTGTGCTTTCCCTTCAATAAGCCTGACACATACCCTTCTGACGTGCTTAGTCCCATTTTGGTGCCTGAATTCTGCTTCTGGGCATGCTAAGCATGAAAACTGCTGAAACTATGCTTCAACCTCCTGCCTAAACTCCACCATTACCCAAAAAACTGGCAAATCTCTCCATCTTCCTCAGCCAAGGCGCTTGATGCAATAGATGTGCTTAACAGACAGCTAAGAAATCTGGCTCCCCAAAAAACATAACTGCTAGAAGCGGCAGCTACAGTATTTCTCTCCTGGCTTGTCCTCCTCCCTGCCCCAAGTTCAATGATTCAGCAAGAGCACGTTGAATCTAGGTTCAAAATCTTCTCTTAGTTGAGAAAAAACATGCTTCCTTCTCTTGCGAGCTGAGTGAGATTATTCTTTGTTCAAGGACATGAAAGCTAGAAAGAGACTGAGATTAGGGCACTTATCCGGGCAAGGAGTAACAGTCATTTGGCTCCTCCAGTTGAGGATACAGACTTGCTGGATCTAATATCTGCTTAACATAAACCATAGAAAAACATCTCTTGCACTGGCATGGGAACCCAGAGCTGCCACCGCACTTAAGTTTTGTTACTGGTCTAAATAGTTAAGCTTGCTCTTGCTCCCTCCTTCTGAGTCACTGAATATTTGGGTATTTTGGCAAAAGGGTGTTTCCCACATCAAGAATACCTCACAGCTTTGTTCCAGTCCAGCAAGTATTTTCGTTTTCTTTGCGAAGGAGGAAATAATTATCTCTTAGGATCAATAATTGTTCTGTGAGAGATATAGAAGACTGGCTGGTATCTCTAAAGGCAGACAAGGGAACTGAAATTTGCTCTCTCACATTTTGGCTAACAGTGGTAGGTAGCAAGCTTTTAGAGTAAAAGCTTTAAATACCTCAATCTAGCAGCTGACTCAAGGTTTCTGTCTTGAGCAGAGGCAGGCAGCAGACACAGTGAATGGCCAGAGTTTAATACGCAACTCCTGCTCCACAGATTTCAGTAGCTTCAAAACTTGCAGAACTGACTATAGGATACTTGGATCCCATGTCCAACAGAAGGCCACACTGCCAGGTATTTAAAACCAGCATTGCCAGGCATAGTTGTTCCCAGTTCCTTTTGTAGATATGGCCCTACTAAAGCCCTTTTGATTCAACTTGATCCATTTCTCTCTATTAGCATTTCTTGACAACATTTCATTCAAAATGCCCTGCAAAAATAACAGCAGGAAGTGAAGTTTCCAAGTGGTCTTTTTAAAAGAAACAACTTGAACGCAATGTGCTGTGGTAATTTTACTCAGAACTATGCAGTTTTATGTAAAGATTGGTTGTGCCAACCAATGACTATGTGATAATATTTAAGCCAAAAGGAGGGAAGTCCACCCTAAATGTTGTTGTTGGTTTTTGTTTTTCAAATCTCATGATCTTAAGCCACTTTTGTGTGGTGAGGGCAAGAGCTGACAAGTGATTTTTGAATGCACAATGTTGGCAGTCCTCTGGTAGTACAAGCTAAGCAGCACAGACAGAACAGGGGTCAGCCGACATGTCTCCTCACCAGATACTGTTTTTCAAAGCTTATAACTTCACCATACTCTAACCATAGATGCTGAGACTTTCCATTCCAGGTGTCTGCCTCAGGGTATTTTTTTTTTTTTTTCTGAGCCAGAGTAGTTCAGCTGGTTCTGAGACTTTTTTTTTTTAAACACTAATTCCAAGGACCTTTTCTTTGAAGAGGTCTAGTAACACCACGCTTTGGATCAACAAGTTGAAGTCTCATGGCAGACAGACACTGTTTCAAGCTCTGACCTTCTGCTATCACACAGTGTAAGAAAAATCTAAAGATATTATGGAAAGGTATCTCTGATTCCAATGAATGAAGACAGCTAATATCATGTAGCTGCACACCACAAAAGGAGGTGGGTGCAGCTGCATCTCTTCAGCAGCCACAATACTGCAGAAAGGCACCTCCATGGTCCATCTAATCTATCCCTCTACTCCAAGATAGAATCAAGTACATGTAGCTCATTCTCTAGATATTTTTGGAGGTTTTACAGATTAGGTGATAAGGGTTTCTTATCATCTAAGACTTTTCTTTCTTTTATTTTCTTTAATAATCTGCTCCCTTGCGAAACCTCTAAGGAGTCAGATTTTTTTACCCCTTTAATATACAAGTTACTTTTTTATTGCTACATAAACACATTATTTCTTGTCCTGCTCTCAGTAGACAAGGAGAAAAAGTTGATTACTGTCATCTTTGCTACTTATGGGAATTCTCTGAATGCCAGTCACAAGCCAGCTGGCTCTGGCAAACCTTTCTTCTTACCAAGGAAGGTTAACAAATTATTTTTTACTCAGAGAGTATCACAGGGTATCAAAATAAAAATAACTCTACTGTGATGGTTAACCTTATCTTGAGATATCTTGTATTTAATAAATCTATTTTTCTTCTAGTTATGTAAACAGTTGCACAAATGACAACATTTATAACTATACTATATCCTCCCTAGTGTCATCCTCTGTCACCTCACTACCGGCTTACAGGCCCCCTGAAACAGAAGATGGAGAGGAACAGACCAGTCTGCTGTAGCATTTAGACAACTCTCCATACTCAGTTGAGTTTTACATTTTGCAAATAAAACCACACTAAGCAAGATTGTTTTAAGGTCAGTTCACACCTTCCACAGTGTACATAGAGAGCTCTAACTGTACAAAATGCAACGGAACTATACCAGGATTTGACCCTGCTGGTACAAACACACATAACCAACACATCCTAAGCATTCCCAGGAGACCAAGAAGCAAGAACATGAAAACAGGAATTTAAAGTGAATGTGGTTGTCAAACACGAGGAAATAATAAAAGTAGACGGCTGTTAACTTCCACTTAGATGACATGGGCAGTATTCTCATTCCTACTGCCTTTAACAGTGCCTGGCAATGTGAGGTGAAATCCTTGACAGTAGATAGTATTAACTCATCACCTGGGACGTGACATGGTTGAAGAGAAATCACATTTCCGATCACTTCCGCATTAACTGTATTTGATCCTTCTTTCCAACCACTTCAGAACTAGGAAAGCCTGTCATGAATACTACAACTCCTGCCATCAATGAGGGCATAAAACTTAGAGTACACTAAGAGCAAACAAGGCTCTGAAGAGGTAAAGAACACATTTATTTGAAGTTTATAGGGAAAATAACTGTTCCATCATTTAAGAAGTGACTGCCAAGGTTACTAATGCACCAGAAGTCCTGATGACTTTTTTCATACATTAGCATAGTATTTTTCTTCTGGATCATGATCTTGCAATTATATAGGTACTATGAAATAAAAAAAACAAACCACACAACATACACATATCCTAAACATATCTCTTAACTGTTTGGAATTTAAAATGACATTTCTTTTTCCCCTGATAGTTTTGTTCATATAATACATACATAATACTAGTCATGATGGATTCATCAAGCAGGGAACTACTGGACTATTTGCTTCATTTTGGTTCACTGACTGTGTTATGAGTAACACCTGTATTCAGACATACACCAAAGGCAAGATTTTAAAAAATGGTCCTGATGAAAATCCTCTAGCACTGCACTGCTGAAGCCCTGTTTGAACTAGAGAAACCTTGTGTGATAAGACTTTCCACTGAAGTTTCAAATCCTCTGATAAGTGTCCCGGTCTTTTTTTTCCCTAAGCTTCTTTATTACATAAACAAAGTCCACTTCAGAGCTACACATCGTTCAGCAACTGGGATGTGTTTTTTTTCTCTTGATTTATGAAAACACGAAGGCCCCAAAAATAAAAACAGCTAATTTTAGTACTGTGTTCCAAGTATCAGGTTTCATCTTGATCAACTGTTTATTTGAGGACAGTGACACCAAGTGGTAAAGCAGAGATTTCTTAAATTCCCTTCTTTTCCCCAGCTACTCTAAATCCCAGCTCTGACTGTCTGCCTTTGCTACACAAAAAGTGGAATATGGTTAACCGTGCCGCAACTTTCCACTGCTTTATTTGTATGTTGTATTTAGTCAACAGTGTATTTCAATAGCATTTGACTTGTGAGAAGTTAGCCTGGATATAATGCTCATCTGCTTAGCACAAAACTGGAACAGATTAAGGGAAAATATTTTTGCTTCATTTACACCATCAGATTATCATATCCTTTACTGATGTGTGGTATAATGAACTGCTGCACTCTGATGATTATAATGGAGGATTCCTTTATTGCATTTTTATGCTCTCTCCAACGTGTGAATAAATTCTTTTTTCACCTTTATTTTTGTTGATACTGTGAACAAATGTCCTTTCACCTCAAGCTTTAAGTGCTTACTTTCCCATCTTGACTTTGAAAATCTGCTTCTTCCTCAACAATCTAAAATATTTTTAGAGGCATTAACAATTCAAATAATAATTGGATAAATAGAGCACTGAGAGTGGTCTGGTGGTTAAAAAGTAAAAATACAACTCATGCTTAAATAAATACTAAGGATCTCTTATTTCTTACATCTTTATTCCATTCCTTCGTATTGCCCAGTTTTCAGAAAAACCCAATCAATACCGAGAATGGAATCATTAATTTCCTACAACTCAGTGCATATCACCCCCACATAATTGTGAGAAAAGGATTTAAACTAAGCACACTGAAGTTCATGCCCTTACCTCAGTAGTACTTCATGAATTGCCTATTTCCTTACAGGCAAGAAAAATTGTCCTGAGCCAGCTAGTGTATCTCCTGGCTCTATGCTGAAGGCAGCAGCAAACTGGTTTCCTTCCAGAAATAAATCTCAGTAACAGAAGAAATTGCAATAAAGGAAGCCTCTACCGGATGACATTTTGCCAAAAGTCCTATCTTAATGAAACTTCCACATAATGAGCTCTAAAGGTGTATTTCACACATATGGCTGTGTAAGATACTGCTTAGTTTGGATAAGGATTCTTAGTTCTACTGAAGTAAATAACGGAGGATATCTTTCGAGCAAGTGGAGTAAAGAATTACTCAGAACAACAGACAGTCTCAAAGTCTAGCCTATAAGGAATTAAGATGAATTTTAAAAATTATAAAAGTGCTTTCATTGGCATTTCCACTTGAATATCTTAATACAAGTTATCTATGCCAATTTTACAGCATTTTAGAATTTTTCACCTTGACATTTTTCTTGAAGCCCTTCTAGCCTGTTCAAAGGATGGACCTTCTGTGCTGCTGAGTGGATCTGTTAGAGACTTATTTTATACATCTTCTGCAAGCCTTAACACAATAGTACCAAATTAAATGGATCTATTTCAATACATTAAGTATGTACTTGTGTCTTAGCAGGATCAGTGCTCACACAAATACAAATGTCAAGCCAGAAGTGAAAGATGTAAAACCTGAACAATAGCTACATTCTTCTTGAAGATTAATTGCTCTTAAGGGTAAAGCAGAAAAAAATTTAAATCCCTGACGTGTTCATGTAACTGAACAGCATGAAAACATTTTTTACCTTTTCCAGACTCCTTTGCTCCCTCATCACCTGTGCCTCTAGAAGACAGTTACATATCCAAGACAGTTTTGAAAACTTTTTTCATCAATGTCAAAGGAAAACAAAATATTTTTAAAAAATCTTCATTTATGATGTGCCCTATAAGATGCCCTACTAAAATAAATTAAGAGGTGTCTCTCTTCTGAGGAAAGCATGTGTAAAAGACATGATACGTGTAAGAGACAGTTAAGAGTATCTGAACTACCTTCATACCATCACTTGGAATCCCTCCTTTTCCTCCTCCTCCTCTTCTACTACGTGGGTATCAAGATACTGAGATCAATTTACAACGGCAGTGAATCTAAACCACAAGATTATTTTAGCAGAGCTTGTGATGGTTTTTCTACACTTTTACCCAGTGTATTTCAATTAGCCACAGCACCCTTCATTAGGACTTTATACTAATAGAGCTCTCTCACTAAAACTGTAATCTTTATAGCGTTATCCTAATTTTTAGTGCCAAAAGCAGCTTTCCTATTTCACTATTCTTTCGTTATAAAGTCTCCACAGATTTGCAGTTAGATAGTTTTTAACCTCACAGCCCATCACTTCTCCATTTATTTCTCCCTTTTGACTTCTATTATTTTCTAAGATTTGTTCTCTCACTTGTCCAATTTTGCCACAATTTTCTGTCACCCTTCACTGTGGCTAGTGAGCTGTGCATTTCATGGATCAGCACTCCTTTTCCAAGTACCTGTTTGTGAAAGAGGGATTCAGAGCTGAACCCCACATTTCAGGTTTCTATCATGTCATCAACAGAGTCTTCTCCAGGTTTTGAAAATATTATAACAGAAAGCCAAGTAATTTTAAAAAGCCACAAAAAGCCACATCATTTATTATGATTACTAATCCACTAGGACAGTCTTACAAAAATATTTAGGATTCACACTTCTTACATAGAAACCTAAATCCTCATAATTTAGTAGTCTGTCAGGCACTAAAAAAAAATCTTTGTAGATGTTGTTCACTGGATTTTAGTACCCCCAAACCTACATTTAACAAAAAAATCCTTTCTATTATTTCCAGTGTTTAAAAGAACAGTCCTGTCCGCTCCTGAGCTACTTATAAAACAAATGGAATGCTGACATACTGCAGAAGACATGTAAAGGGATAAAAATGAGAGGTGTGGTTTTCTATGAAAAAAGCCCCTTTTAAATGTCTGTGATAGGGCACACATACTCTTGCATCATGCAGCACTGTCACTGTCTTACAGTCACAATACTTCTGTCCTTAGTTAAAACACTTTTTGCTCATAACTGCTTATAATTTAACTTTGAAACTTTATTTATAGTGAAGACAGCAAGTTTTATTTGAAGACAATGCATCGCATTTTTACTTCATCAAGACATCCAAACTGTGCACTCATGTAACTAAGCCTGCTGCTAAGAGCAAAGCTATTTCTACTTCTACTTGGCTAAGCATCAGGAATAGCTGTAGTTTCTGGTTATTCAAGCTGCAGGATCTAATAGGAATGCAATAGCATCTACAGGCTGTGTTAGTACTTACATCCAAGCTTCCTTCACTTGTAGATGTAGAACTAAAAACATCTTCCTCACCACAATCTCTGTTCATCCTCAAGTGCTCTTCTGTCTGCAACACAAACAAGTATCCTACACAGCAGCAGCAAAGGAAACAAAACAGCAAAGACGTACCAGAGCAAAGCATCAAACCTCAGCACAGAACCAAGACAAACTGTCTTAGTAAAACTGGACCCAATTGCAAAGAAACTCTGAAGTAGCTTGTAGAGTTTCTCTGATGTAGGCAAGGCTAAGAAATCCATTAGCAGAAAGATTTAAAGAACAAGGACAAAGAAACAGAACAATTCTTGGGCAAGGAGGAAAACAGATAATAAGCAACTCCTGTAGCACTGGGGACCAGACTGGAAGTCTCTGAGGTACCCACAGACACAGGGGAACAAGCAGAGTAATTCTTCCCTACCACTTGCCAGTGACAGGACTGTTTCTGTGTGCTAGCATATACCCTACTTAAGCCTAGATCCCATGATTGTCTGCAGGACCTCTGCTCTACTGGATTGCTAAGCAGTGCCAATTTGAGCTGGATTTAGCCTCAGGCATATGACTACATTTCACATCAAAAAACATATGGAGTTCATGCCACCTTTCTGTTTTTTATGCCAGCTGCAGAAGAACAGAGGGTAACTGATCCAGCGTAAAATTAGAATGGAGAGAACAAGATGATACCTGATCTGGCATTAAGCCTGTCTGTACAAAGTTAACGAAAGAAATACTTTCAACAAATGTGTATCAACCATGAGAATTAGACTGCTTTCATTCTATACCATGGTGTTTTTAATATAGCAGAAAGGTTTTTTTCAAAAAAACCCTTAGGTCTAGGGTATTGTCACACCACGATTATCACTTTCAGTGAGCTAGCTGAGAAAGCAAGCATGTGTGGGGGCACGGAAATCTGAGCATAGGCCTGTAGCATAAGTGACACCTGATCCAGGGCAGTTTGCAGCACAGGCTAATGCTCTTCTTCCCTTGCAAAAGAAATTTTCTTCCCCTTGTAAATGCCTGCAACTGTGCTGTGCTACTACTGTGCGAGAGGTTTGGACAATTCTTGCTAACAAACAGTTCTGAAGAGTATGTATGACCACATACATAGACAGATAGCATCATTTCAAATCATAATGCAAACAATAAATAAGCAGAACCAACTTAAGACTTGCAGAGGAGTAAAAATGTAAGAATAACAGTAAAGAGCAGTTTGGGAACTCTGGGCCTTTGATTCCAGCACCTTGAAATCACAGGGCACTCCATTATAAAAATCCTTCATCTATCTACCAAATGCCTTCTTAAAAGAACTTCATTTGCCTTCATTCTGCTCACTAAGTCTGTTCAGCAGTTTCATTGCTGTTTCGGCTGGAAATCTTCTACAATACCAAGCTGGGTGTATTATGGCTATTGAACACCTCCTTTCTCCTGTGCTTCGCTATTCTTCAGTTTTCAGTAACTCTTCCATCTATTTGTGTTCGAACTCCTAGAGGTTTGTATTGAAAAGGTAACAATGACTTCTTCACTAGACTCAAAGTGATTGATTTAGTTTCTTTTCCTACAGAGTATTTGTCATTTGAAAGAGTCCAATAAAGAAATGACCCGGAAAAGTCAATTAACTTGTCAGAACAAGTAGCAAGAAAGTTCTTTACTTCCAATTTAGAAGCTCTTTCTTGTACTTGTCTGTGCATTTTGCACTTTTTCCTATGTCAAATACTACTTGTAACTTGTTAATTGATACTCAATATCCTTAGCATCTATTAAAATATGTATTTTAAAAAACCTCAGGGTATCATCTCCTTTGCCTTTGAAAAAGCATGAGGAAGAGAATAGGAAAAAAAAAAAAAGGAGGCATTTGCAGTTTTGGGACACATCCCAAACTCAGCTGTGATAAACTCACTGCAGCAACCACAGAACTGGGATGCTTCATAGTAACTTCTTCTAAGCTTACAAGAGTAAATATTTTACAAATTAAAACTGAGCTGCTTCAGGAGTTGTAACTCTAAGAGCACACACTTGATACCAGAGTTCAGAAAAATGGAATCAAACTATAATGCAGAAACCACACGCTACAATATATTTGGTTCTTCCAGAGGAACTACAGCCCTGCAGCATGCTCTAGATGCTCAAGCTGAGCTCCCACGTTTACTCAGTTCTTCCAGGCAGATACAGCATTATTGCTCCAATTATGCTTTTGTTCCCTTCTAAATGGAAAATATTTTCGTACAGAGGATAAACACTCTGAAAGTGACTGACTCCATATCTCATAAAATACAGTTTCCATGTGTCCTTTATAAGTGTTAAGAATAGCTCAGCACCCATTGCAGATCAGGTATTTTCAACACAGTAATTCCCCGTGTCCATAAATGAAGCCGTTCCTCAGTAAAAGCACTCCAAACTTGATCATAATCAAAACAGCAGAGAACTAATAAAGATTTTGGAAAGCTTTCGCAGTTTTAAAAACATGACTGAGAAGACTGAAAGGGTAAGTGAAACAGTGGTCCATTACCAAGGATATGTTTCTTAGTACCAGTTAATCAGAAATCATTTTATGATTTCACTGCAAAGTCCTGGAGGACTTTTAAAATTAGACAAAAGAAAATCCCTTTTTACTCTGGCATCCTATAGTAGTAAATACTTTACAATCAAAATCAGTTGACACATATTTGTAGTGAAGGATTCAAAAAGTATGAAGAGAAAAGCCCAGTATTTCTTCTTTAGAAAGTTTTTCTGTATTTCGTTTGTGATAAATGAAGATTTTTTTTCATAAAAGCATCAAGAGAAGAAAATTATTTTATACCAATTTTTAAACTCAAGATTAAAAACAAAGTTAAAAATGCCTAACATGCACCCCAGCAGATACTGATCCTTCAGTTGAATACTGCAAGTTATTTCTTCTACATCTGATTCATTGGTTTTACAGACCTGGAGATGGCAATAGCATGACTGCAGAGAGCTTCCTAAAGACATAAATGTTTTAAAACAGCACAGAAGAGTTAGCAAGATGCTTCTACTTGACATCTTAGTTGTCCTATATTACATCAGCTCTTTCATAAAAGCATTCTGTAATCTGAGCACTACTAGTAGGTGGACATTAGCTGCTTGAAACTACTGCCCTTTGTTAACACCTATTGAACCCACAGCACTTAAAAAACAGTAAATGGTCGAAATCAGCTGATATTTTCATCAAGCCACACTGATTAAACTCAGTTTATGCACCTCCTAACAGATTAAAATGAAAGAAAACGAAAAAAGGGAAAAGGAGGAGGGGTAGAAATTAAAAAAGACAAGAAAACAAAACCCCAAAAATCCCAAGCACCACCACCCATAGACATAATACATCTGGAAAGAAAACAATTCTCTTTAGCGAGGTAGTAAACTGCTGAATGCTTACCTGGCTGCTGCTTCTATCAGCTTTAAGCAATCCCAGAAGTCTTGTCTTCTCTTTTTCTACTGCATCATTGCTTACTGAAGTCTTTCGACTTGGTTCTGAAACAATTGTAATGGAATATTTTTTACATTTCCAAAATAGAGATTCGGAAGATAAGTATTGTAAAACATCCTGGATCAATGCTGTATTTTCATGAGCTGGAGATGTTATGAATTGAATTATCTAAGTAACTGCCATATTTTCTTTTTCATCAAACTTGCATTTGTTCTGAGATGGTTCTACATCTAATGGAGGCAAATACAGTAATTTAATAAACTGCAGTAAGTTTTCAGTCTCAATTTAGTAATCATTATTAAAAGGCAAAACATGAGCAAGTTGCTTAATCTTGCTTTATCAGAAATTCTTGCTAAATGTCTCACTTAAAACTCACAGCGTACCATAATACTGAAAAAAAAAAAATATCAAAAGACCTTTAAAAAAAGATGGAAAAAGAGAGGACCTTTCCCTTGAAAAAAGGGCTCTCCTTAGAACTCAAACCAGCTGGTTGTGCTCATCTTCTCATCTTGGTGCTTTTACTTCAGGTGGCAAAAGGACTAAGTTCATAGGCATTTCAGGCTGCAAGAGCTCAAACACGCATGTTCTCCTTGAACCAGCTAAGAAACTGTATGAGTTCAGACTCCTTAGTCTCCCTTCAACTTCCCCCCCACACAAGCTGTATGAACAAAATGATATGGTCATGCATTACAGGGAACAACCATTGGTTTGATATTCAATATACAGACTGTAAAGCTCTCCTACATTTTTAACGGGCACTGCATAATGCTATAAATACTTCTCCCTTGTTCCAAGCACACCAGACTATCTCACCTACACACAGTAAGTTTAATGTACAGAAAAAAAATGATTTCACTTGTAAATATTTGCTTTAATAAAAAATTAAGACACAAATGTAAAATGACTTGTTTGTTGACACAAAATAAAAGGTATACTTCACAAAAACCCCTCATCCCAGAACTCCCATAACCTGATTTGCATTTCACACAAAGCACATGATTTTCACACAGGTCACTTTTGCATATCAACAAGGTGCGGTGTTAGAAGCTGTTAAGCACATACAGTAATTCAAAACACCGTAGAAGAGTAAAGACGATGAACCCAGAGGAAAAAAGGGAAAAAATATCCTTAAGAAAGGTTGTAACTCCCCTGCAAACAAACACAGCAAGAAATTAATACCTTCCTCAAATGCTAAGCCCTGTCTATGCTCCTTAACCAGAAACTGCTGTTTTTCTGGTCGGGGCTGGGCTGCTGCAACAAGATGTGGATCGTGATTCCCTCACTCACATAGTCTTCAATTATTTACAGCAACGATGTAAGGCTAGCACAAGCTATGTCAGTGACAGCCAGTCATCAACATTACCATCAAAGGTTGTATGATGCCAATAAATTGGGATTTCAAACACAGCACATCATTTCAAAACAAGACAGAATCTTTACAAATCTGGATCAATTTTTCTTAAATAAATGCAGTAGGTATTCCCTCTAGTATTACGCTCTCCGTAAGAGGAAGCCACAGCAAGTAATGACAGAGGATTGTGGGAAAAGTACTGGCATTAGTGAAGCCAAGAGGCAATCGGCTATGAGCTAAGATTCACTCGATGGCTGTCACCTACTGGAGATGGACTTCCTTCCTTCCTGAAAATTTAAAGGAGTTATCCACAGTTTTATTTTGCTTATGCTGTGTTTACTAGTAATGCAAAGATGTAAAGCCCGTTAAAAATCAACCATACCTTTCTTGAGGATAATTAAAGCTATGTATAACAACAGACTTTGTGAGGGGGGAAGGATATACTAAATATTGACATTTTCTGTTTAACTACAAGCAGAAGCACCAATGTAACCTAATCAAACCCCACCTACTGTAGCAACTCAGAAGTCTGCATCTATTCAGAGTTATCTAAAGTGTCTACACAGCTTTGACATTAAAACGCTTTGTTGCATGTAAATTGAAATCAGTGGAAGACCTCGTAGATCTCCAAAATATTCTGTCTTTGCTACTAAATTCTGAACCCAAGAGACTGCTGAAATGTTAGTATTTCCGAAATTCAACTAATCATGCTTTAGGTAAACTGAAAAGGCTTGGGATCTGTATAGAAACATATCACACCACAGAAGAGTTAAATGACAGGATCTGTTAATTGCTGGGATTCTAGAGGCAATTACTGAAGAAGCAGAATGCCCAGAAGTGTGTTTGTTCTGACAAAAAGCACAGACATATAAACACCACTTTGCAAAAGACAGCACAGATGGAAAATAGCTTGTTTCCCTACGGCATTTTACATGACACTCTTAAATATCCAGGACAGTTTTCCCGTCAGCAGCATTGTACAGTACCTCTATAGTTCAGAGAAGGTTCAGACTGAGTTTTTGATGGAGGAACTGGAAAAGGCAGGCAATGAAAGGACAAGAGAAGATAGATTAAAGCTCTAATATTGCCTCATAAGCCACAATATTCATTAATTACTCCTAGTACTTGTTCTCCTAAGCATTACAGAAAAAATGTTGACCAACAACAAACACACAGAGGTGCCACCTAAAGCAGTTTAGCTGCATTTGCATTAATTCCCGAATCACTTGTGAAGCCACTTCAACTGCTAAATCAAAATAAGTAAGCAGGTGGCAGCAGAGCTTGTCTTTTAGTAATCCTTCAGCACTTGGCATTTTTGTTTCAGGGAAGGAGAGAATGACAAGCACAAAGTTCTTCTAGAACTTGCTCTTATCAGCACCTCAGATGCCTTACTTATTAGTGGGAACACATTTAAAAAACCTGTCTGTTCTGACAACTAAACAGACTGGACGTGTACTCAGTGCACAATTCATAGACCAACTGCTTCTGAAACCAATGGGATTATTCCTCTTAGAGATTACAAATGAGAGCATGGGAAGAGGAAGTTTTCTGGAACAAAGGAAACCTTTTGTAAATGTTATGTATATTTACCAGTTTTCTCACCAGACACCATGGTGCAGAGTAAAAGGAAGGCAGAAAAGGCTGAAATACACTCAGGATTCAGGGGGATTTTATCATAATGAAAGGTATACTGGAAGGTTAAAAAAGAGTAAGATAAAGAAATTCTAATTCAGAAAGCAGCATACCATGAAGTGTTACATAAGTCACTGCCATAAACCTAGCCCTGAAATAAAAGTCTTTGTTTTGACTGTCCAGGCTACAACTGGATTTGAGGACCAAAATGCACCAGTATATACGTCATCGCTTTCATTTTAAAGGAAAAGAGTTTAGGAAGGCTTAGGCTAATTACAAGTTGTCCCTGAAGTACACTGAATGACTCCTGTTGAATACTCTGCACATTTAATATGTTGCTCCAAAATGGTTAGCTTAATTACAGTAAACATGTCTTAAAAAAAACAAACATGCAATTCAGTTATGACATGTTGTCAGCCACTTTTCTGAGCATCCTTAAAATTCAAAGGAAAAGGAGACATTTAGTTTACTTAAAAGTCTAAACTCAGTGAAATTTGACTCATACAGAGGTAGAACTGTCACTTACCAAAGAAAGAAGAGACAGAATGTCAACATAAATAAATAACTATATAAATAAAAAATAAGCCTGGTGCTCGGCACCTACAAGACTGACATTATCTAAACAACAAATAAGGACATTTACAGTACTGGAAGTGATAGCGATTGAGATAAACTGCAGGAGACAATTTTAATGAATATCACTTTCTGACCACAAAGGAAGTAGCGCTTGTCAATGTGTATTTTTAAAGCAGGTGTATTTTTAAAGCACATTGCACAACTGTGCTCTTTGAAGACACCATCAGCCTGATAAAATTGAAGCCCAAGAAGTTGCCACTACAATGCCATCTACAAGAACAGAAAGTGAGGGTGAATAAACAAGAGAATAAAATTTGAAATACAGATACCTCTTAGCTCCTCTTCACCAAACCATGGATAACTTCACTCTTTGGAGGAACTGTCTCTGAACCTATCCAGACTGTTTCTCATAAGCCCCGGTCTGTCGCCTCTGCCTCTCAGCTTTTGCAGCTGCCATGACTATGGCATGTCTCTTCTTTCTCTCCAACCCCCAGCACAGGCAGGTGACTGGCTCTGCCTGGACAAGGGCCCGGTGTTACACACACCTGTACCAACAGCAGCTAACAGGAGACTGGGAGATAGCAAAGCTCCTCCTTTTGTCCTGCCCCAGGACAACCTGTGCCCTGCCAGGGGCCAGCCCAGCCTGGCACAGGGCCCGAGAGCAGCCAGGGACGGCTGGGCACGCTGCTGCCCTGGCTGCCGCTCTGGGCACGGCTCCCTGCACAAACCCCACTGCTCTCTGGACTGAGATGTCACTCTGCTGCTTCAGCCCAGCCCCAAAGGAACAAAGAGCACAAATGCTTTAAAGTTGCCTGTAATATTGTTGGCACACCATCTAATCCCACAGCAACCGCTTTCAGTCTCAGCTTACCTCTTTTTCTGTCCCAGGCATACAGCTCCTTTATCCCCAGCTCCTCCAAGGACTTAGTCAGCTCCAACTCCTCCCCAGTGATGCCATCTCGCAGAAGAACTATGTGCTCTTGACTAACTTCACACTTCTCACAAATAGCTGGGATGATGTTGTGGAGAGGCACCTCTGGACTAACTCGAACCACAGCCTTCTGTGTCTTCAGGTAGTTCACGACCAGCCTCACAGATTTCTGCAGAAACAAACAAACTCTCAGCCCTCCCTCCATGATGGCTGGACTCTTGTACAATGAGAAAGGCATTAGGGCCTTCCATATTGTCTTGACTCCTCCTAGGCAAAGTTACCCACACACATACTATTGCAAAAAGTATTATTATAAAAACTAAAATTAAAAACACAAATCTCAAGACTCCCCTGAGACTAAGGAGACATTCACAAGAACAAGCAAAAAAAAGGAAAAGGAATCTGAGGCAGATGTAACCTGTGCCTGTTTACAAGTAACACTCTGAAAGGCATGACAGTGTAATTAGCTATACTGATTCAGAATAATAAAAATGTCAGTAAACATATCTGGAAAATGGCTACTTCCTAACCTGCACAATACTGTGAAATACATTTATTAATGATCAGTCTTCTCTCCTATCTTCAGTAAAGACGGCAAGCAATACGACCAAAACCCTACCTAGCTCCACACGATTCCACAGCCCTCATTTCAGCCACTGCTGCAAATTTCCATCACCCGGTCTTCAATCAAGGAGCCTTATAACAACAGATTTCCATCTATTCAACCACATGTAATATAATATTTTGTCTAAATGCTGGAGTCCAGACTGACACCTGCCAGTCTGCATGCATATCAATTAAGGTAGTAAAGCAAGTTATAGTCAATCTCAAGCCTTTCCCATCTGGTGTGAAGATGCACAGAGAGGAAAAACTCCTAGAAATCATAGGAATTATATGATGTTTTCTGGCACCATTTTAGCCCTACAGAGAGTACTGACCTCAGGGACCCTTGGCAGAGGTCGCTTGGTCTTCTCTTCGGGAACCTTCTCTTTCAGAAGAACCATCTGTACATCCAGTGCTCCTATTAAAGTGTTTGGCTTGTAACTTAGAGGTTGCTGAGTTCCTGAAGACTTCAGTTCAAGACTATGTTGGGATGGATTTAAGCGATACTGGCTGCATAAATCAACCAACAGATCCATCACAGCTTTACTGCAAGGAAGAAGACATTCACTGTTAGCATGACAAAAAAAACCTAACAGTTGCTAAAAAATTTACTTCAGTTTTAACACGGGAAGAAAAAAAAAATACTAGCTATGGATGTGTCACAAGTTAACCATCTTTGGGAGGGAACAGTGCAAATGCTTTGAAATGCTAAACAGATCAGATAAAATGTTAGGAATTAAATATATTCACATTTCAGTGTGTTTATGAGCTAGCAATTAACCATTCATTATGAGGCAGACAACAGTGCCAATAATAGCACCAACAAACATAAGCCAAGAGCAGACAAAGAGCATCTTATCTGCTAAATCCACACATTAAATTCTCCATTTCAAACCCTGTTCTTTTAACATGAAGACAAGATATAAATAAGTTATGCACTCACAGTACGGTAAACTCTACCTAGATTTCACCCATCACATAACACAACTCAAAATGAAGCACTTCAATCTGGGCCAAAAGGTAGATGGTATTTTTTTTTCCCAGTTTACAACTTTTAAAGTCTGTCCCTGCCCCTTCCCCTCCAAATCCATTTGACACTAGTAGTATTTCCAAGTACAAGAGATCCCTTTCATATTTATTCTACTAAGGATATTAAGCCTGTGTGAAAACATCTGGTTTTGAGTAATGGCACTATCAAGAACTTAGTGCAGATGTGATTCTTAAGCTACAAGGTTAAAAGAGTCAGTCACTGCCCCTCTTATTCCATGCCTCTGCATGGAGGTCCTCTGTTTCCAGTTAAACTCAACATTCACTTGATACAGGAGCTTGATACTGCCTGGCAAGGCAAACATGAACTACATTCTTCCACATCCCCAAAATTCTCTTCTGCCAAGGTACTGAAGGGCTTTTTTCAATCTTGCTTCATGAAATTCCATCCAGGATCAGAGAAAAGAGATTAAAACTAGTTATGTTTCTGAAAAGTTTTGGTTTCATAAACCAGTATCTGTCATCAACAAAACAGTGTAAGTTGTGATGCACGGAGAAACTCAATACAACTCAGAGTTCTATCAAGCAGGTATTCTTTAATGCAGCGCTGGGGTAGCACTGGGGATCATCCACCATAAGTGCTCTGCTGATCAAGTAAAATTACAGAGTAAATATATTGTAACACCATACATATTCATCAGAATTCTGAGAAACACTTAACATATTCATTACATTTCCAAGAACTAATTAACATATTGTAACGCCCCTTGAGCATGCGTAATAAAATGGGTCGGTGGTC
>VZZY01018355.1:187774-212455 GCA_013400335.1 Eurystomus gularis
AAAAAAAGAAGAACAGCCATACCTGAAACCTGTCATACATATACACCTTATATTTTTCTTCTAGCATAAGTGAAAATAACTGCGTAGCCAATGTATTTGCCAAAGGAACAGCTATCTCTTCTAATGCATAAACTCGAAAAGTGTATACAGATTAAAAACACAAGCAAATTCAAAGAAAATAAAATCCTTCACAGGTTATTACCTACCACCATTACACATGTAGCTCAAGAATTGCCTTTCAACTGCAAGCTGTTAGTATCTGGGAAACTGCTCTGTGGGGAGCTGTCCATCTTTTTTCTAAGTCTATGTTTTTGGCCAACAACTGCTTAAGAAGTTGGTGAAAAACTCCGAGAGCTAACAGCAAAGATAATAATGGAAAACAACAACAATCCCTTATTAACAGGCAAAAGATTAAAACGTATGTAGGTGACAGCTCTTCCCGTACAAGTGATGAGAAAGGACCTTCTCTACAGTAACCTATTTCAAGTTTAACCGAATTATGCAGTGTGAGCTGAAAAAGTGGCAAGCGTGGAAAATCTGAAATAGGCAATTGCATCAAAAAGAACACAGTGAGAAGATGACTGAAGATCAAACGAGGAAAATAGATGTCATTACTATGTATAGGAGGCTTCAGAAAAATAGAGCACTGTTGCAACTGCCAACATAGAGAGCATCTAAATAAAAATGTGTAGTATCTAAATCAAAACTGTATCAGGTCATTTTATGATGACTTACTCCGTCACTGTCCCGAGGCTGCAAACATCTGTATTTCACAACCATGCTTAATTCATATGTAACATGCCATAAACCAACAGAAACACTTACACTTAAGTCCAAACTACAGAATCCCGCCTAGGCCAATATTTATATGAATATTCATTAAGCAGTGCAGCAACAAGAATTTTAAAAAGTGTCTGTCTGCCTGATAGAGATCTCAGCTTGTCTGTTTACAGACATATTTCTTTTAAAATAGAATTTGCATGTGTTTTTCTCCCCTCAGCTTTATTACTATTGTTTCAGAGAAAAGCAAATAACCTGGCAGAACTGCAACAAATGGTGTTCTACAAGCTAGACATTTCTATTTAAAGTGGAACAGCACTATATTTCTGTAGTGCATAATACTGTGATAACACATTCAAATTCAGACAGTTAGCTTGCCTTATGTAAATTATTTCATTAAAAAAACACTTGAAAAAGGATATTTCTTTTTTAAAAAAATAGTTTGTCAAAAGAACAATTCATGCTTCCACGCACCTTCCACTGAAATTATGAAATACATTCAGCAGCAACAATACCACAATTGCAACAAGATTAGAATCAGCACCAGCCATGTGAGAAAATAAGTTGCAGACAATCATGCAAGTTGAACAGATTTGTCCAGACAACGAACAATTTAAAAATCCATCCAAATCAGAGCCAAAACCAGTATCTTACAGCTGATCAGAGCAGGTGTGTGTTAAATGTAACACTTCAGGAAGTCTGCAACATCCCATCCTGTGCCATGCTGCTCAGAATACACAGCTGTGCCATGAAAAGCATCCCTAGGCTTCACCTGTACCATTTATGAATACAAATTAAGCAAGACCTCTGAAGTTGTTTCAGAAGCTTCAAAGTGAATAGCATGCTCTTTCCTAAAATGTGAATTTGGGAAAATAATTTCCACAAAACTTCAAAGTTATAAAAAAAGAAAAAAAAAAGAACATAGAGGAATTCTACAAAATTCAAAAGTCATGCATTCCCAAAGAAGTAAAAGAGCTGGGAAGTGCTTGCAATGAAGTTATTCTTCTATCACATTTCACTTTCACCAACTTGAAAAATTTTCTTCTTTCTGAACTGTAATACAGTTAAGCTTGATTTTAAATAGTAGTTTTATTTCAAGTAAATCCATGTATATGCCACACACAGCAAGAGAATGGTACTAAGCTACCTAGTAATCTAGACCAACTTGTCTTACTAACCTTGGACTGAATATGGTTCTTGGAAGATGCAAAGTCATAGAATCATGGAACTGTTTGGGTTGGAAGGGACCTCAAAGATTATCTAGTTCCAACCCCCCTGCCATGGGCAGGGACACCTTCCACTAGACCAGGTTGCTCAAAACCCCATCCAACCTAGTCTTGAACACCTCCACGGAAGGAGCATCCACAACCCCTTGGGCAACCTGTTCCAGTGTCTCACCACCCTCAGAGTGAAGAATTTCCTCATAACTGAGTTCTCCCATTGCTTCCATCTTGTTCAAGACATCTGCACCCTATTTTAACCTGCTTTTGAGATCTGGTAGAGAGCATACTCTATTTTGAGATTCAGGCAGGTCTGACGAAAAAGGATTAAATGTAAGCTGAAATGAAGAAGTTAAATGTCTCCTGCCTCTCCAACCACTCAGCTAAGAAACACATTACTTATCTTAATAAGATGTTCCTGAAATTTTGGGTGAAGAGACAAAACACTAAGTGACAGACACCAAACATCAATGACTGATAAACAAATACTAGAGCACAGAAATAAAAATGGAGTATGAACTCAATTTAAGATTCAGACAACTGTTTAGTTTTATTTAAAAATTTTGCCTCTGGGCTGATATTCTATTACTAAGCTGTTTGACATCTAGCACCAGTTCTGGACAGTAAAGAATAACTAGTTTGTCAGAAATATTTCAGGCTCAAGCTCTGATCAGGTTTGAGCATGTCAGACTATTTGTGTCCTGTTGTTCATCAGTAAAATGCAGCAAAGACTTCCATAGTTTGAGGCAGAAGACAACTGAGTTATTTTGGGTGTGGCTTGGCCTAATCTCCTTGGATCACACAGAGAAATCAGTTTTACAACATAGCCTTGTACATCTAGGAAATAAATACACAGGATAAAGTTGTACTCTATCAAATGACACTGACTTTCCTATTACTTTCTACTTGCATGCTACAAATGCTCATTAAAAAAAAAAATCTCAAACTAGAGGATCTTCTTTGTTTAGGTCAGTGCGAAACACGCATTAGGAATCTAAACTGATGATTGGAAAACAAAAACAGTACTGTAAAGAGTGAAATTCCATTTGAGTATAAGGAAACCTTTTTTCACCACAAGGATGGTCAAGCCCTGGAGCAGGGTTACAGAGAGCTTCAGAAACCTCCTCTCTGGAGAAGACTTGCTTGGAGACAGCCCTGAGCAACCTGCTCTTGTGAGAGCAGCACTGAGCAAGGCATTAGAACAGGTGAGTTCCCGTAGCCCCTTTCAACATCAATTATTCTAGTAAGACTTTTTGCTTTTTTAAGCTTACATTGAACTACTGTAGTTTTGACCTGACCCCTACTTAGTATTTAGTTAAGCTCATTTTTAACCCTTTTGCTGTGTGTGCCCTGTTAATCTTCTTCTAACAACAACTCTTTCGTATTTTACTAACCTGGGCTGATTTCATGCCTCCAGTCTTTCTTGAGACACCGTTCTGCAGGCTGAGCTATAAGCCCACAATTAATATCACTTAAGAGTCTTTCATTGAGAATTATGTGAGAACATTCTTTCTGTGACGACATTAGCTCTATGCTGCATATAACACATACTCTGAGCTGAGCTCTGTGCTCCAGTATGTGCACAATGGGATTACAACTTCAGCTAGTTTATTATTTGCTCTAGTATCTGTCTCTCTGTGCATCAAGTGTTTAAGAGAATTTGTGTAACATGTAAGATAACAGCAAGAGCAACATCTATCCAGTCGACTCTTCTGCATATTGGTCATCCATGTGCTGACAAGTCCAAAACAAACATCATTTAGCTTCAAACAGCTCCATTTTTCTGCAATGTATTTCAAATACTACTGATTTCCCAAGATGCAGACACTAAACACCTCTACCTGTGTTAATGAGGAAGTCCTCCTCAGTGTCACTCTCTGGGAATGGAGACAGATGCACCATCCCTTTATTTACAGGTTATGCTCTGAAAGTATTACACGTGAGAATCACAAAGTTTCTAGTAACTCTTGTGAGTTTTTCCATTTATTTTGTTTCTAAATGTCTAGCCATCACTTCTGTCGGACCCACTAACACAGTTTGTGTGGATCTGCTACAGATCTAGATGAACAAAATGTATGAGCGGCCAATGCTCTGTCTACCCCATGAGCACATCAGTTAGTGCTCATACAATAGTACAACCACAGATTAGACATGGAGCTACTTCATAGCACTTTTCAGGGAGGAGAAGGCTAACAGTTTTTCATGAATACTTCTACATGTTTTACAGTGGAGTCCACAGGGACCAATTATTTAAAAAAAGAAAACTGTTTTGTAATACCATTCTATGGCTGCACACACTCCTTAAGGACTCACCTTTGTCCTAAAATCTGCACTACATATTTCCAAAACCTGGAATACATTGTGTGTTACAAGATAGCTTTAAACTCTTGAAGACAGACTGTCATCTTGAGTTAACTTTTATAAATAAATCTACTTAAAAATTCTAGATTCCAATAAAATATCTTTAAATAGCATACACTTCCTTTTCTTCCTTGATCTTTCAGGAAAATTTAATGGGAATTTTCTGCCTTCTGGCTGATATTTTTAGGAACTTTCTATATAGAGAACAAAGTAAAATTAAGAACATGCTGCTTTGCTTATGTACAACGAACAAATTGAAAGACAATTTTGACTTTTAACTTGGTTCATTTATAATAACCTTAAATGATACTAATTAACTACAGTATTTATATTTTCAAACATTTTCTAGTGTACTTCACTGCTCTGAACTGCTTTCTTTAAATTACAGAATCATTTTTCATGATGATGATGTCCAGGGCAAGGTTTTGCAAATTTTCCTGCAACAGAAAAGCTATTTCCCCAGGGTACCCAAATGCAGATTTTGCACAATGCAGTTTTAATGACAGCAATGAGAATAATAAAGATTTATAGCAGTATGAGCAACAGCAGAATTTGTCTGAAACATCCTTTCATGATATCACCATAGGTAAAAAAGAGTGAACAGCTATAACAATTTATTTCCCGCACTGGCTCCTATACTTGCTTCAAACTAAAAGAAACGCTTTAAAATTCAGTATCATTATCATTAAATGTTTACCTCTGAGTACCATTGTACTCTGTAGCTGTCCAGTTTGCAAAGTTAAAACAATGCAAAAAGGTGGAAAAGCCTGGCCTTTCACGCAGACCTGAAGACTTAAGACAGTTCATCCCCTAAAAATTTCAGATCCTCTTGACTTTTTTTTCATACATCCCTAAATATGTAACTGGTGGTAACATACAGAAAATTTCATCTTCCGGTGTCTAGAAAGAACAGCAGCACACAGGAGGTCTGTTCACAGACTGATGACACTGTAATACAGGACTCATTATAGGCTAGGCTTTTCTTATTTCATAACTTGTTAGCATGATTTACTCCCCTCCTCTGTTCCCATAATCTTCCACTTCCCACAGCTGGCTATCAGCTCCTGACATTTGTCACTAACTCTCCACTCCACGTGCTCAAGACAGCACTGAGGGATAATACCTGCTACCTAGGTCAGCCATTGGTGATACTCAGATTAGCAGATTAGCAGAAGCAGGAATTTAATTGCCACCTAAATCAGGGGCCTAGCCTTGTCATGCAGGCAACAGAGAGGTGGGCACCTTCACAGACTTAGAGTGCTTAATGTAGATGATATAAATAACCCCACGGCACTAAGTTTAATTTTTGACATTTCTTTCAGGTTTTAGTCCACAAACTGAAGACTCTAAAATCAAAATATTCAGTCCTCATGTACACGATAGCAATGGTAGTAGTAATAAACACCTGTGCGAGAGAGAGAATGTTTATTGTACAGAATTTTCCATTTGCTCTCTACAACTCTAGCTTGTATGTTCTTCAGAATACTACATTAAAACACCACTTTCGTAGTGCTCTTGGAGTGTTTGTTTTGGGGTGGGGTTTTCTGAGGGAAAATAAAATATTTTCAAACCATATGGCAATGATGTATCTCTCTATACAAAATGCTGCATGAAGATTAGCCTCTTGTTAGCTCCAGGTGGCTTGAAATGAAATACCACCTTTCTTTGGGATCTAAACAGCCTGTTCTACTTTCCAGACCTGTTCTCTTCTTTCTCGTAAGTCCAAATCTCCCCATAAAACCTCAATGCTAAACGTCTAATTTGAGAGCTCTGGTAAGCACTGCTTTTCTTTAAAACCTTTAACATCACCCTGACTTTGGGGCTGACCCGTACAAGTTGCCCTGGTCTCCTGAGAGTGGCTAACTGAATGCTAATTTCTACAAGAAAAGTAAGGGGAAGAATGAAGTACCAGCCACTACCCGCTGCTGTACACACCCTCCTCAGCCATCAAAACGCACTGACACACAGTAAAAATAGACTCATGTATCAGATCCAGAAGAGTAGTTTTAGAGGAAGACAGACTAACTAATGCAAACCCCAAATGTAAAATAAGCACAGATCCTGATTTATCAGCTGGCATCTACATATCCTCCTAATCTGGTACTATCACTTTCTACAGTTTCTTGACCACTACTGACCACACTGTTGTTTGCAACAGTTTCATCACAGTATTAAAGGTATTTTCAAAACTCTTCTAAATTTTCTTAATCAGTCTCCCTCTTTCAAAACAGCTCTCTCAGAGAGGATGGGGAGAAGGAAGAGCTCCCATGGTGAAGAAAGTTAACTAAAAACTGCCTTTCCCTTTGCCCTTGATTGTAGCCAGTAACAAGAACCCTTCCCTCTTACTGTGGAAAAAAACAAACTTTTATATAGAAAAGGCTTCCTAAATACCAGCAGATGCTTTGCAGTCTACACAGTCATAGAGTATTTGTGAAGGCAAGGTCTCTGAATGTGATGAATCACTCATCTTCCGAGCTTATTTCTCAGCAGACTCCAGTAATCCATACTGTCATGATTGCTGTTTGTCAGCAGCACCTGCTTCCACTGCAACAAAACTCCTCCCTACCATGAGCTGTGATACAACCTAAGCCTAGCCCAGCAGCACTCTATGGAACAGACAGATCCATATATGTGCTGAGGGTGATTCATGGGGAAAACAGTGACACAATAGCTGCCCCAGCAGAGAAGGTCCTTTATACATGGCTCTCAGGACTCTCTGGTACAATAGCTGCCTAAAATGTGGCAAGAAGCATGGCAGAGAAACCTCATCAACTCAGAAAGGGAGACATTAATATCAGCAAGTATCCCACTGGGAACAGAGGGCTCCAGAAAGTAGGAGCTAATAAAGGCCTTACCTTCCTTGTACTGTGCTCTTCCGCTCCACCCCACTGGGTAAAATGACTGTGAAGTCCACAGATCTGTTTATCATATTCTCCTTCATGCTCACAAGGTTCTGATCAGAAATTACAGCTGTCTCTGCAGGTGACTTGTGCTCACTGTGAATTCTACTTGCTGCAGAAGGTTGATTTGGTGGAGGAGGAGCACGAGCTTTCATTCTTCTCCTTGAGAAATAAAAGCAAGAAGAAAATTAATAACTTCTCGTGAACAAAGTATAAACACATTAGTAAGAAGATAAATTCTTCCAGTCATAATCTCAGATTTTTTAAAGAAGTTCCTCTAATGCAAGCCATTTTTCTTCATTATGAAACTCTTCAATGGAGTTGCATTTTATTTTTACCTCCTCTCTAAAAATACGTTGATTTTCTGATGATGCACTCCTACTGTTTGCTTTCCATGCCCCAAGGGATGAATCAGTTTCATAATTAGGATACGAAATAATCATTATTCTGTTGAGTATGAAGCATGCTCCTATGAAGAAACCAAAATGCTGGGTGCAGTCAAGACCTGACTCAAGAAGGAGTTGTGTTTACACAAATGAATGTTTCCTCCAAGTCAGAACGGCAGGAGTGGAGGCAGAGTGAGGTTTCATTCAGCTATATTCAGCTTGGGTTCCACAGTATTACTCTACATGAAATATTGCCCCTTCCTCTGCTCTGAGTAAGTAGTATTAAATCTGGCTCATTGTACTTCCTAGAGAAGAACCATGAAAAGGTCAACCATGAATGATGCCACTTCTTACCATGCAACAGTAAGAGATTATAGCTCTTTGAAAGCACCCTGAAGAGAACTCATTCTTCAGTAGCAGGCTATGTGCCATGTATGACATACAGAAAAGCTGCATCAACTTGCACCAATGAAACAGTGTACTTCACAGAGATACAAAACCACCACAAACTCAAAGTTTACTTCATAGGCAAGCTGCCAGACAGATAAGCGACATATGTGCGCTGTTAAACTTCTGAATAGCTGGCCTCCTACCAAGCATGTCTAGGAGGATTAATTCTGATGATTAATATCCCAGTGACCTCTTCTGACTAGATTTATGCCTACTTTAAGTCAGATTTTAGTGTAACAGATGGAAAAAGCAGTAAAATATTTACTGAGAAATTATTACCCAAGCTTACTGCCTGCATTTTTTAATCTGCCTGGTTTTAGGGTTCAGGAAGGGAAGAGATTGAGTCTGGACATCATTTTCAGTCTGCGAACAACATAAACAGAGGTCTAGAAGAATACAGAACAAGTACTGTAACCCTCAAACGCCTACAGATCTTAGTGGTTGAATCAGTCAACAGCAAAACTGTGTTCAGGGAAAAAAACAAACTAAAAACTGAACGGGATTAACATCAAACCAAATTGGAGACACCCTGTATTCTCACAGACAAAAAGACTAAATGTACAGTTTAGATTACCAACATAAGCTCCTGGCAGAGAAAAAAGAGCTACATCACATCACCAGCAAAAAAGTTCAGAAACAATCCAAATCGTCTACACTTTTTAATCAATATTTGCATTTGATGAACAATTTCTAGACATGTCTCAACTTGGGGAAAAAAAAAAAAAAATCACTACACTGCCGTGAAAATGCACATTTCAGAGAGATCTCAGCAGGATACTGTAAGATCAGCAGTAATGCAGATACTTAGGTTTCCTGTGTGCACAAAAAACAACATTCTCTGCAAATACACAGGACGAGCTACTGCCATTATTAGCACACAGCTAATCTCTCTTCCATGGGAAATATTCCCTGAACATTCACTTTTTATCCTATATACACCCAATGAGTCATGCAGTCATCAGTCACTAATTTGCAGCTCCTACACTCCTCCCCATGAAGGTGATGATAAAAAAAAGCTCAAAGCTTTGTTTGTCAAACTACCTTGACTTTCGATATGTCAGTGAAATAGGGATTCATCTTCTGCTCAGATCTGTTTGGCTACAGTTGTCATTTGTAAGCAGGTGGTGAGAGACATGGGAGTTTTGCATAAATCCAGATCATGCCAACGTAGCTTTCATGTGGTACAGCATTTAAGGACTTCAGATCAACTTACAAATTACGTCATTCTTGCCCTCCATACCATCAACTGCATCTATATAGGTAGCTACAGAGATTCACTTCAACTTGTTTCTTAAAACAAGTTTTTCTTTTTTTTTTTGTTTTAAAAGCTTGTCCTATAATGTGGGGGACAATTCCAGCACAGTGCTCCTAACAAAGTACCGAGGGGCTGGGAAGAAAAGAAGCAGGCAGGTGTCCTGAGCCTGGCAGAACTAGGTTTTTTTAAAATTATGATTTACCTGAACTTGTAAATTCCAGATCTCACAGCGAACACAGATAGAGGAAATAAAGCAATGGTAATAAAATAAACGTAGAACTGAAACCAGCTGAAACTGAAGAGACTTGAAATCTCAGGGGAAAAGTGAAGAGCCACTGCTTTTTGAAGCTGATGAAGAAGCTGGAAGTAAATTGGGAGTATGCTAAACGTGTTTGCTCTGTAGCATTAACATAAAGCTGCATCTGGTTTTCTGAAGGAACTGACAAACAAGGTCAGACACCTTAACACCAATTCATAGCTCTGAAATAGGAGCGCAAGTTATTTGGCCACTTTGTAAGTACTTTTTACAGCCATTTTTGCAGTTACAGACCGTGTACAACTTGCTTGGGCTGAGGGTGTGTGTGTGTGTCAGGAAATCAGGCATCACACCATCAAAAGCATCAGCTATACATTGACCAGTGATGTCCACTTCACCTCTATAAAATAAGTAACAATGTGTATTCTTTTTGGCATTACACAGTCAGGGTCTTTTAGACACTACAATTCTCCTTTTCTTTTGTGCAGAAAGGACAGTGCGGGTCTGTTTCCTTCAGAGACAGCAGAGAAAAGAAAAAGGGAAAACATTCCCACCACAGTCTCTCTAACCTAGCAACAGTTCAGGTGACCTCATACGAACCTTTCCACAACAGTGACTACATATTCTCTTGAAACACTGCAACTGCTTTAAATGCCTAGTTTCCAACATTTTCCAAATGACAGACCTCAAACTATTTCAGCAGAAGCAGATCTCTTCAAAGTTCACATTTGTAGAGCGATATGTGGCACAGATTTGCATTTCATAGCCAACCTTCTGAAACATCTCAGTCCTAGAAAGTAGCTCCTATGAACGGCAGCCTGAAATCCACAGCTCCAGCTCTACCTTGGATCTGCATGAGCCGCTGCTTTCTCACAGGCTCCAGCAAATGCAGTCAGAAGGTGCCGAGAAGCCTGTTAATACTATTGAATGCAAGTCAGAAGAAGAGTTCAGCTTTCTCTGTCAGTGTGATGAGGGTAAAAAGGACAATACAAGAGCACTCCATAATAACAGCCTTTTTGTTCCCCCACTAAAAGAATGCACAGAGAAAGCTTGTGATTTAAAAGCCTGTTTTAAGCATGGGTAATTCCCATGCTATAAACAGAGCATACTACAAAAAAAGTTGAATTTAGCTCACACTGAAGAATGCAAACTGAATTTAGCTCAACAGCATTTTTTTCTCCACAAACATCTTTCACTTGCTCAGTACTGAGATATTTGTTATGCCTCCCGACCTGCTATTAGTCTGCAGATGAAGTCACAAGTGAGAACACTTCAAACCTGTGATTCGCTTATGGTTACACAAATGCTTCAATCCAGCCCTTGATAAGGAGACAGAGTAAAAACAAGCAGTTGATTCCAATACACAGATGTACAGTGTCTTTTACTTGCTTCAAATAGCTTATCTCACTTTACTGTAAGCTGAAAAAATGCATATAGCCATGAAATAATTAGCCAGAATACAAAACTAACCTACCTGCACTGTTCTCTCAGGACCAGCATCAGGCTTCTCAAAATGGAAAAGGAAGAACATGCAAACTGACCAACAAGACCAGTGCTTCCGGAGTACAGCACACAGAAGAAATGCCACAGAAACCAAGAAAAGTTTCACCAGATCAAGAACTTCCAAGCCAAAGTAACACAACCCCTGTGGGCCTACACTTTACTGATAAAGAACTACCACGCAACAGCATGCATCCTGGACTTTACAATCCCATGCTGAAAAAACATGATGTCTATTTCAAACAGAAGTGGCCCTGGGACTTCCACCCACATGGCAGTGCTATGCAGAGGTTGTCTTTCTTCAGATAAGGTCTAACAAAAAACAACAACAACAAAACAAACAAAACACAAAACTAAAACCAAACCAAACAGAAAAAACCCCACATAAAACAAACCAACCTCCCCAACACATTTCCACTATGCTCAAACAAATCTGGAACCCTCTCTGCCCTGTAAGGCAAAGGCAACTGAAAAGGTACAGGGCAAACTTCATCCCATGGATGTCAGCAGGATTTTGGCAAGAGCTCCATGCTACACAATTTTGTAGAATCTGCTCCTTTCTGTGCCAATTCTCCCTCTAAACACTCATTTTAAACAAAAAAACCCCAAACCAAAAAACCAACCGTCAAGATTCAGTTTTGATACAGTGAACAATCAGCACAGAACCTCCAAGCCAGACAAGTGAATTTGCAATCTTGTCAATGCACAAGGCTGGAAGAGTTGTAGAGCGTTTACCTGTGACATTCATGTACACTTCATCTAATAATTATGAGGAATGAATCAACATGAGAGTGCTCAGCACAGAGATGCAGCATCTCTTTGCTGGAAAACAGGAAACATTGATGTAAACGTTCTTGACTTTCAGGTGATTGCACTCACACAGTCTTTTGAGGGGCAATCTATGCACAGTGCTGCTTTGGAAAAAAAAAAAAAAAAAGATGAGGAGTACTCTTTCTCTCTGCCCATTCCCCTCTCAGGCTCTTGCAGAGCAAAGCTAGAAACCCAGCCCTGAGGCAAACCTCGTCGTACTCCAAACCATCAGCATGGTGGAAGTCACTCCTGCCCAGTGATCTAGCCTGCAAAGAAGATATCCTTCAAAGAACATTTTTTTTTTTTTCTCCATTCTTTGTTGCTCATGGCAAAGCAAAGAGAACCCAGATCACAGGTTGGGAAAGACACCAACTGTATTGGAATTAATTAACAGTATGCCAAATTCCCTCTTCGTAAGTAAAATCTTTTCAGCTTCTAGATGCAGCAGCTCAGGAAAATTCTAAAACAAGACAAATGTGAAGGAAACACAAAGAGCACCAACATAAAACCACCTCAAGAATGTTGAAAATGGAAAACAGAAGTTAAACAAATCCAACAAAGAATAGAAATCAGGAGAGCGTAATAACGTCCAGAAGTACTAAAGAGGCAAGAGTTCATCCAGACAGCCCTACATCATAAGCTGCAGCTCCATTCCACCGTGCCATCTATAACGCTTAAATTAACCAATTAAACTGAGTTTTTGGTCTGCTCTTTATTTTGGAGGGGTAGGCTGTAGGGGAGAATAAAAAAACCACCTCAAAAAGCATTCTCAAGTTTATATTGCCTATCACAGGGAAAATACCCAAGTCAGGTTACTTACGTCTTTAAATGTCTCATACATGATAAGTAAATTACAGGTCTGAAATATATTATAGTAACTTGTTTCTATCATTATTTTACAACATTTCATGACATTTATATTATAAAAAATATTACACTTTCTAAACAGCTGAAATATTCAGCAGACACTAAGATCTAATGAACTGGATTACTCCCATGCTGATACAGGTCAGCAAACCATTAGGGTTCCCTATGTTTATTTTCTTCCTAATAACCTTCCCTAAGG
This sequence comes from Eurystomus gularis, assembly GCA_013400335.1. NCBI lineage: Eukaryota > Metazoa > Chordata > Aves > Coraciiformes > Coraciidae > Eurystomus > Eurystomus gularis. The sequence goes on from VZZY01018355.1 coordinate 200,759, forward strand.
TTCCCTAAGGTTTATTTTCTTTAAATACAATATATTTTAAACAGTCTTTATTCTGAGTTCTCTGGCTATTATGATATATATTATTTTATGTTTTTCTCTTTTCAAACATTTATTTTAATTTCTTATTACTTTAAAAAGATTATTCCGTTTCTAAGGCAAGATCATACTGACAGACATGATGAAAATTATTCCCTTGTGGGTGTGATAAAGTCACCCAAAACAGACAAGAAAAAATAATTTGTTTTTGGCAAAGAAATAAAAGTTATTTAATTACATTTTTGATCTTCCATTTGATTCCACTGATGAGGAACCCTACAGCTTTACGTATTTTAAAAATAAATTTTAACGCCAGGGAAAAAAAAAAAAGACCAGAAGCAAACTGAATGAGAGCATCTGAAAAGAGGAAGCAGTGATGGAAGGAAGTACATGACCATGCTTGCCTAAGGGTGAAATTAAATAAAAATAAATATAATTCAAGGTGAGATGATACAGTTTAATGGAAGTAGTTCTTAATGTACCTCTAATTTCAAACCTTTCACAAACTTAAAAAGCATTGTGCTACACTTCCCCAGTCTCAAATGTACAAGTGAATAAACTCATTGCTATAACATTTGCAGCCAGGGACACCTCTGTAGATCTGACCCATTTCAGGAGAGGCTGAGATGTGTCCCAGCACATGGCGGAGACCTGGCCGCTCCACAGCTTCTGAAGCATTGAACAACCTGCCAGATGAGAAAAGGGGCTTCCACCCGGCTGCAACACAGATTCCTGCACAGACCCTACACAGCTGAACTATCGAGAGCTCATCCTCCGGCAGCAATGCCAAATCATTTGTGAGTCTGTGGCTAGTATCCTCAAATGCACTTCAACACATCACCCACAGTTTCAACTAAGAGTGTGTTACCTTCCAATAAAAGCCTAATCCTCCTTCCAGTCACTGAGGCATTTGTTCCCTCAAGATCCAGTACAAAACAGTTCACATACCATTTTCATGATACAGTCATTTTTTAGGGCGAGAAGCAGCCACATGCACGCTAACCTGACCTCCTGCAGAGCATGGGCTGGGCAGTTTACCCCAATGCTATTTTAGAGAGCCTTCACTTAGAAGGGAAAGCAAGCACAGAGCTGTACATGGCTTTACCTGATCAAGGAATAACGCTGAAGCCTACAAATGGTTTTACACCTATTAACCACAGTTGCACTAGGGAGCCTAACAGATCTACCTGTATCAGTTCCCAAAACAGACTAAAACACCAGCCCTAGAGAAAAATCTTTTAAAAAGCAGCCAAATCCCAGTATTTGGGTAGATGCCTGCTGCAGTTAATGAGAACACTGCCTGAAAAAGCACTGCAAGGTTTGGCCTAATACCTCTATCACAGGACTTTTGAGATACCACCCACACGTTCAGTGTGAGGCAAAGACCACACCACGAGCTGGGGCCATCATGTGCAACTCCATCAGGCTGCACAGCAGTGAAGAAAGAAATGGGAGAGCAGCTAACATTATGTAACTATTTGCCTCATCTGCTGAAACACGTGCTTAAGAACAACATGAGTCTTTTGTGGTTAAAGACAAGACAGCATAGAGGACTTTTTTGCAATGCTAAATTCCCACAGTCTAAACTGTGGTAACATCGCATCCCTGAGTCAGGGATACACCAACAGTTTTAACTCTTTAACCTGGAAGATGTGATCAAAACCCCCTAACAATTCATACTGGAGATTGGGTCAACAAGCCTCACCTTCAAAAACATTTGGTCTAGAAAAGCAGAAGGAGAAAAATAATGCACCAGGTAGAGATGGTGAAACCTTGTTCTTCTCACAATGACATCTGCCAGAGGAGAAGACTCAGGTGAACCAAATTGCTGATAAAAGCAATACACATTTAGGCTTTAGGACGCAAGTGTTAAGCCACCAGCATCTGAGCTAAAACCATGTGCCAGCTTCACACTGACCAAAATCAAAAGATTGCCAAGCAATGGCTTCTAAAGCAACTTGCAGCAGAGACAGCAATGAATTAGTGCAAAGCATTCGGTGACCAGCCAATGCAAATCTATTCCCACCAGTACTTTTGACTTCTTCCACCATTATCCACACACTCGCACTGTTTTTTCTCCAGTTATCAAGTACTGAGCTATTAGTCGCATTCCATTCCAAGCAAATGTAATAATAATAGTTAGAATAATAATTAAGAAAACACTAAGGGTGCTCCTGCTTATTGGAAATGTTATCCAGTTCCTTCAACTGCAAGTAAATCAGGCTGCTCTGCATGGTATGCTTAAACAGCAGAAGACAATGATGCTATTTTTATGTTAATAGTGCTTAAGCACAATGGCACTGGTTAGGGAAAAAAACCAAACAAAAGTGTCCATGCTAACATCCCAAACGTACTTAGAAATACATCCAGAATACAGCCACTTACAGGGTAATATGCCCAAGCCCTGCTGCCAGGGCACTCTGTTCTGTTCTCCCAAATCTTCACTGAGCTCTTTGAAGGATGCTCAGTTTAACAGTCAACAGCCACTGCACACAGAGGTCCCTGCACATGGCAAATCCTGTGGCTGAACTCAAGGTTAAAGTATCATTAACTGGTGAGACAATCAGTGAGATCTCTCGGCATTATTCATGTCGTTACAGACAGGTTTATGTTGGCTAACTGGAGTCTTACTAACCATGCTCTCCTGTGGGAAAACATTGGCATGAAAAATGTGCTGGGTTTGGCTGGGGTAGAATGAATTTGCTTCATAGTAGCTACTACAGGTTTTGGATCTGTGTGGGAACAGTGCAGACAACACAGGGATGTTTCAGTCACTGCTGAGCAGGGCTTACACAGTCAAGGCCTTTTCTGCTCCTCACACCACCCCACCAGCAAGTAGGCTGGAGGTGCACAACAAGTTGGGAGGGGACACAGCTGGAACAGCTGACCCCAGCCGACCAAAGGGATATTCCATACCACATGATGTCATGTTCAGCATATAAAGCTGGAGGAAGAAGGAGGAGGAAGGGTGAGATGTTTGCAGTGATAGCCTTTGTCTTCCCAAGGAACAATAACGTGTGATGGAGCCCTACTTTCCTGAAGAAGGCTAAACACCTGCCTGCTGAAGGGAAGTGGTGAATAATTCCTTGTTTTGCTTTGCTGGCACATGTGGCTCTTGCTTTGCCTTTTAAACTGTCTTTATCTCAACTCATGAGTTTTCTCACTGTCACCCTTCCGAATCTCTCCACCATTTCCACCTGGGGGTACTAAGCAAGCAGCTGCATGGGGCTCAGTTGCCAGCTAAGGTTAAACCATGACACAAAACCAAGCCAAAAGGATTTTTAAGGAGGCTGTAATCACTGCTGGCATCGCATCCTCTGCACTTCGTGGACAAACACACATCCTTCAGATGCACTCACTTTAGTACCCATCAGCTGTGTGTTTGTGAGGACACTACAGCTCTCACCTCACTCTCTGTGCCAGGTGCCACAACTCCATGCTGAGCTCTCTAGTAACACTCTTAGGTCTGGAAAGATAACTCAGCAAACCAGAGAAAGCAATGAAGAGCTAATTTGTTTCCAGAGGGGTAAATGACTAAAGCTATGATTGCCCAAGCCTGAGGCTAGCTCAGAAATATTCACACTGTATGGTATGTCCCCTGGAGTTATAGGTGCTGTATAGATTTCAGTGTGGTTGTCCTTTCTTAATTCTTACCAGCAATCACTTTCAACATGGCAATTTAAATAAACAAATATAAAAGTTTATTGCTTTGCAACATTGATTTATAAACTCTCCTGTGGTGACTTGTACCGTCAATTAAGATGCAACTTCAGGGTGCATTTGCTACTGAGCAAATGTATCCCACATTGTGCTCTATTTTTGTGCCCACAGACTTTTTAACCTCACTACCACCCACTGCAAACCACCCTCTAGAGGCTTGAAGACTCTGTAGATGGGGGCCCTACTGCAGTGAAGTGCTTTCCTTTTCCTTGCCTGTTTACAAGGGACACAGAAAACTGAATAGTTTTGAAAGAATCAGAGAAAAACAACACATACAGCTAGTGAAGTCACAATGCTATTTACTGTGCTGGCTAATTCCTAGTTTTAGATTATGCTCACAAACTGGTGCTCGCTTCAACAGAAAAATCACTGACATTACTACAGAATAATTTTCCTACTGATACCTGTTTCAACTAGAAGCAGCCTTAAAACAGTGTCCATCTGATGTGCAGATGGGGAAGAATGTTTAGAATGATTACCTGCTTAAATAAAGAACACCTACGGTAAACATTAACACATGTACCTGTGAGCTGACAGGCCATCATTTCTCATTTAATGAGAATGCTGTAGGAGTACGTAATGAAGTTCATTTCACCCATTCACATACAAACAGATTCTACAAAAACAGTCAGGTGATGGTAGCTGAGGGAGTTTAGCTCCTTCCAGAATTAAAACTATGTTATTCCACCTTTCCATGACAAAGGTTTTAATTCGTCTACAAATGGTGGCATGATCACAGATGCTTCAGAAAAACTACACACCCTAATGTACCAAAGAAGAGGGCACAGACAAAAAACTTAAAAGGTGTGGACCATAGTAAAGAGGCAACTTGGCTTGGTTCCAGAGAACCCCTTAGATCCAAAAGAGCTTCCCAAAACATTAGAAATACCTATTTCTAGGCAGAAATTAATCAACAGCAACTAACTCTATGTCTTTACAGGCTGCCAGTCAGAGGGCATCTGTCCTTTTTGTGAAACCTAGAGTTAATATCTTAAGCTAGAAAGTCCCAGACAAGAGAAACAAAAAGCACAGCAGGCAGGCTTACTGAAGCCGTGTATTTTCCAGCAACACTGAGCTCTCCTAAAACAGGGAAGGCCTCTGTGCTTCCCATCAAGTTTACTTGCTCTTGGAGAAGCCCTCGGGACCTTGTCATGGCTGACCTTACATCACATTTCTTGGGGCAGGGAGGGCAAGGCTGCATCCCAGTCCAATGCCCACTGTTCCTATGTATTCAGAAGTTCAGAGCTGCTGACACAGGAGGAACAACAAGGAGGTACGATTTACTGCCTTTGGATCGCCCAATCTAGAACACTGAAGACGTGATCTGCCCTCTTTCTTCATCTACAGTTATTCTGTAAATTCTAACTCTGTAGAAAACTACATGTCATAGAAGCCAGCGCCAGAACTACAGGGATAACAAGCTTCTCTTTACAGCTAGAAAAAAAATCCTTAAAAGATCTAATGATGTATTTTTGAGAGATACAGTTTACATTCACTTGAGGAGAAACAGAATCAGAGGTGTCAGGTAATTCCTTACTCATTTAATCATCTTCTTAATTAGAATTTATAATCTGGTCTTAATTTATCTCCATCACACAGTAAGAAATCACATATATCAGTATATTAAAAAAGGTTAATCAAGCAAATATGCAGTGTCGATGAGATATAGAAATATCCAGTTTCAACAGAACTGCCTTAACTATTGTCAGACCCTGTATTTATGGGATGCCACAGGTGTTTTTAGCAGGAAAGCCCACTGCTTCTGCTGATTTTCTGTGTGTTTTCCTGGTGCTGATTTGCTTAATAAAATTTCTTGTAAGAATCACACATTTTGCTTTCACTTTTAAGATATTATCTTATTTCTAAATGACACAGGAATAAAGGATTTCTTAGTTTAAATTCAAATTTGAGTATTTTGATTTATTGAAAGCAAATCATAAACTTAACTGTAAAGTAACAAACGCTACCCCAACTCTACACTGGAGTTGAGACCTACATTAATATAAAACTATAAAGTCTAATGAAAAAGTGCAAATGTTAACACTGATAAATACAACACGAAACAGCTGATTAGTAGGACTCTGAAGTTTGATCTTGATTTATCAAGTAAGAATAGAAATGCTCGAATGATTTTTAAATGTCAGCAAAAGCCCATTTTTAAATTTAGTTTCCATTTAAAATTCAGTTTAACGTATCCTGTAGGCACATGTGGTACTTAATGGACTTTAAATCTGGCAAAACAAAAAAGGATGTTCTATCAACTGAGCACTTAACAGCTGCATGCAGTGCAAACTCGAGCACACTATGAAGAAAATCTTGATAAATCAGGCATGTCAACACACCCAGACAGTATCAAATGAGAGAGGAAGCAGCCAAATACCCACCCTCTTTATCGCACACATTCAGATCAGGGACAATTATTCTGGGCATTCTACTGATGTGTGGCACTGGCTCAGGACATGGGAGGGACAAGAGTCTGAGCCATTATAGACTTTACAGACTAAAACCAAGACCTTGCATCATCCCTGTCAGCAGGCTTGAGGCTGGGGGAATGGCGTTACATGTTATAAATGAGAAAACATTACCAAGAAAGCAAAGGTATCTACTACTTAGGAGCTTTAAATGCTACTCTGCGATAACCCAATGCAAACATGCTTGAGGCTGCTCTGTAAGTACTGATGGGGCACCACAGCAGTGACAGAAGGATCGTGGAGACATGCCTGAGCTAGCTGCAAACTCAGTAGAGCCTACAAAACCCACACAAGAAGCAGGGTGTATTAGACTACCTTGTAACATGAACTGCCATAGCTACACCAGAGATGGCAAAAGGTGCGTGTACCCCAAATCCAAGCACCAAAAACTGTGATAATTTAAAGCCGGTCTTTTAACCAAGAGAAAAGATTCCAGTCTCCTTGTCAAAAACAAAGAAACAGCACTATTAATGATGTCTGATATCCTTCAGCTTCCTTGCGTGTCAGGTCTGATTTTGATATTTCAAAAAAAGTCTCACTGAAGCTTTTCTCAATTCTGGAGCATTAACAACTATCTTCAGCTCTGGACCTTATCCTGCAGCTATCCTCTGAGTGGGGTGGTTACGAGGCGTCTCCCCTCTACCACTCATCAACTTTCCAGAGACTTATAAAAAGCTGTCATATTAAGCTTATCTTTTTCCCTCTGTCAATCAAACAGAAATCAAACCAATGGCTGAAAAAACAAATGAATAAACAATTTTTTTCAAGAATATGCCCTCAAAGAACATCACTGAATAAACTTCATCCTATATGAAAATCACACTAAAATTTGACATTGCATGGCTACACAAGCTGCTGGCAGACAGTGCTGAAACAAGGGTGTCTGTCCTGTCTGAAAGCTGCCACTTGGGAACACTGAATGAAAACAGAAGAGGGAAGGGATTAACCTACAGAGTTTCCTCCTCAACTGATAAAAACCAAAACAAAGAAATCCTGGACTTGGTAAACTCAATGGGAGTTTTGCCACTGACTTTGTAGAAAGCCAAGTTTCGAGGCTGGCAGGATCTCAGCAGAGCTCAGTACCTCTGTGTTGCCAGCCCCACTTGCTGCCTCCCCCAGCTTGGGCACAACTTTCAAGCACCAGGACAAAGCCAAGCACTAGGAGCATCGTACCTAGAGAACTTCTGAGATGCTGTAACTGCATGGTACTGCCCTGAACATCCAACCAGCTGCCTTTTAGATCTGCAAAGGCATAGTTCTCATGTTCTTAGTACATCTTAGCAAAAACTCAAAGTATCAAATAAAACTAATGTATTAAAAAAAAAAGAGAGATTAAAAAAAAACAATAATTAAAAAACCAAGCAATCCTATTTCATTCATTACCACCCTGACTTTGTATCATTTCCGATTCTAAAATCAGCCAGAGAGGTCAAGGAAATCTGAGGATGCAAGATAAAGTCAGAGCCGCCACACCACAACCTCTCTGGTCACCTCCTCTGAAATAGGAAGGTCAGTGGCATAGTGATAATTGGTGAAATGACCAGCATACGAAGAGCACTCCCTGAGCCAGGGCCTAACAGTTGCTCACTCGACAAATGCTGGCACCGTTCTTCACAAAGAGATGAGGACACTCAGTCCTCGTGCTAGCAGATGTAGCAACCTCTCCCATGCTTATTGGGCTTTCCCAGCCAGGAGAATCCTGGATGCAGCTTACAGAAAGAGGTTCCACCATACACTTCTGCACAAACCACACACAAGCAAAGAGGCAAGACAGGAGAAACAGTGTGGAATTCATAAAAACAAAAGCAAAAGGGACTCGTTTTCCTAGCTGAGTCAAGTTTTCCACACTGAATACAGAAGCACAGATGGTGAAAAGGGAGCTGAAAGATTTAGAGACAGCATTTCAAATTTCCAAAAGTCAGAGCTGGCCCCTCAACAAATAACAGAGTTCTAGACAGATCTTCCAGAAAAAAAAATTGCTGCCTTTTACTTTGGAAGTAAACCAAAACCATATGCATATTTTTCCCCCACTTCTTAAAGCAAAAGTAATAACCTCCAGTATAAAATTTTACTTAAAATGTTGAGTGCCATGCTTGAAATACAGGCCATAGCAAAAGGCACACATAAAAACTTTTCCCCTCTCTTGCACTCCCTTTTATAGTACAAATCACCAAAAAATTCACTGCTTTATATAAATAAAACATCATTTTTTCCACAAAACTCTAACTTCAAAGAAGTAGACTACTCAAGAGGTCAGGTTAGTTAAAAGCCACGCCATTACAAGAGCTCTATCTCATTATTTTGTCAGCCCTCTATCTCACTACAACAGACCATGTAACATCTTACACTCAGTGGCTATCACAGGCTCATGACATATTCCAAAACAGCACTGCTGTGTGGCTCATGCATTGACAGAACTGAACAAAAGTATCAGTACCTTTCATTACTCAAAACCTAAATTTTAGTTTTCGCTTTTTACCAGCACCAAAACCCAGAACTTCCTCCTCTGTGGGCTACCCAGTTAAATAGGGTGCACCAGACTACATGTGTCTAGTCCCACACACACCTACCAACAATGAACCATTAACCCTGGAATAAGAAGGTAAGCAGCAACCAGCCTTAGACCCATGGACCATTAACCAGCGTGAGCTGCTGAATGAATGCTGAACCCAATGGAAAAGTAGGGCATAACCAAACCCCGAGCAGGGCAGAGCCATCTGGGGGGAGGCGGGGGGCGGAATTTTGATTAACACAGGCATGAGGACCACCAAGCTTCATCCCACAGACCACCACCCACCACCAAACCTTGTGTCCCAAGTCTGATTCTAGCCATGAAGAAACAACAGCGATGCCATTACTCCTGCAAGCTCATCCAGCCCCTGCCCTTCAGGAGATATGCTGTGGAATGAGCAGGGGCTGCTCACACCACTGTGGGAAGGGTGCAAGGTTTTGTTGCAGCCTTCTTTCAGGGAAACAAAAGCATCCTACAGCTGTAATTGAGAAGAGCACAGGCCTGGCTCTCACTTTCACTGGACACACAGCATGTAAGTGCTGCTTTCCCCTTACCCAAATGATACCATACATATGTACGTGATGTAGTAAAAATGTTATCAGGCTATATGCCTTTGTTTCTGCTTCTGAGGCAGGAGTAATACATGAGAAGTATTAAATACTATATAAATTGCATTCATTATTTAGATTCAGCTACTTCTGTGCAGCATTGCTTTTATCTTCTATGCAACTTCTGACAAAACACTCTTCTAAAGACATCTACTGATGTAGGCACAAGCAAAGCAAGCTGATTGCTCCTTGTTGCTCTATGGAAGAATGTCATGGAATGCTGCTGGCAAAGCTCAGATGCTCCCAACCCAGACTGCAGCCACTCCATGCCTCCTAGCAGACTAAATTCAATCTCACAGCATAAGAGAACAGGATCAGCCAGTGAAAGATGGGTGTGCTCAGGAAACTACTGGATCAAACTTTTTTTTTCCTCCCACCCTGATCAAGCAGGCTATTATATGCCAAAAATATTACCATGCAGTAACAGAAGAGATAAGAGATCCTTAACCACCTGTGTGCCATCATTGCCCACGTTCAGAGCTAGGGAAAGAGGCACTGCAGGCACTTACACACCATGGAGTCATTTGGTGGCTATACTGTCAATATCAAACCTTCACAAGAGGGTTTTGACAGAGCAGCTGGTCTGCTAGGTCCATACGCATGGTAACACAGCTCACTGAAGCTTCTGCCTGGCCCTTGAGTGTCAAAACCCTTGTTCCCTGCTATCAAACATCATGTACTTTGTGCTTTTTATGAGGCAGCAAATGAATGTCTGTGAGCAGATGCCTCCTAACCGAAGTCTGATCTAAGCAGCAACACAAGAAGTTCACTCTAAGTAAATCAAACACACACATCTAAGCAACCTGATCTAGTTAGAGACATTCCTGCTGACTACAGGGGGGGTTGGACTAGATGACCTTGGAAAGTCCCTTCTAACTCAATGCATTCTATGATTCTATGCACATATACACAGAGATTAGCTAAAATACATTTTGCAGGAAGTCTCATTTCCCTGTCAATATCCAAAGGCTTATTAATGCATCAGCCTTATTCCAATTATCCTGAGCATGCTGCTGTTAAAAGCAAGCTAGTCCTTGACCACAGGACTAGGTCCAGAGAGATGGGGTATCGCAGAAACATAGAATTGCTCTGGAAGTGACCTTTAAAGGTCACCTAGTCCACCCCCCCTGCAGTGAGCAGGGACATCTTTAACTAGATCAGATTGCTCAGAGCCCTGTCCAACCTCACCTTGAATGTTTCCAGGGATGTGGCATCGACCACCTCTCTGGGCAGCCTGGGCCAGCATTCCACCACCCTCATCATAAAAAATTTCTTCTTCGTACCTAGTCTAAGTCTCCACTCTTTTAGTTCACCCACCCATTACCCCTTGCCCCATTAACACCATTACCCTTTGCCCAATAGCAACAGGCCCTGCTAAAAAGACTGTCCCCATCAGGAAGGGTAGAAAGAGAAAAGCGAGAATTTTATTTCACCACTGCTTCTTCCCTCGAAGTAAATAATGAATTCAAAGTTTGATCTTTCGCTGAATACCTGGCATGTTGATAGTCTTAGCAAATTACAACTAAATTAAACATATATGAACGGTGTCACGTAACAAGTCTAACTGCTTAGTTTTAAACCTGGAAGAGTCTGAACAATTGAAAATATCTGGGTTGGGCTTACAAAGGCCAACACACCCTTTCCATGCACTCAGCCTGCATAGCTGGTAGCAGTAGATGGCACTGAAAAGAGAGAAGAAATTTGAAAAAGACAGACAAAAAGAAAACATTCCTATACTAACAGGAAAATATACTAGCACAATACTGTTTTTAATTTCAGCTACAGAAAAGGTTGGGATAGGCTTAGGATGGGAAAAACACGTCCGCATAAGATTAATATTAAAGAATTGGTGCTAGCATAAAAAAAGCGCACTTCATAAAACAGCCTAAACTTAATCTCACTTAGCAGTCTCTCCCTTGAATCAGCAAACTTACACCCACAAGGAGCTGGTGTCGAGTAGACAAGCCATGTGCTTTTTGCATTATAATTATGCATCTACATACAAAAGCTCAGCTAGAACTCAGCCTGGCCACTGCTGCAAGAGACAACAAAAAGAGTTTTTACAAATATATTAACAACAAAAAAAGAACCAGGGAGAATCTCCATCCTTTACTGGATGCAAGGGGGAACACTGCTACCAAGGATGAGGAAAAGGCTTAATGCCTGGTTATCCTCATGGTATTCAATCCCCTGAACTGGAAGATAGGGATGGAGACCAGAATAATCCCCTCATAATCCAGGAGGTGGTAGTTAATGACCTTCTAAGCCAACTGGAAACCCACAAGTCTATGAGGCCAGATGGGATCCACTCGAGAGTGCTGAGGGAGCTGGCAGAGGAACTTGCCAAGCC